>RCWM02000070.1:0-442500 GCA_003667255.2 Euschistus heros | reverse complement strand
ATATTTATTTTTATTAAGAGGTTTAAAAATAAGTTAGGTTTCTATTTACTTTCATACGCCAAATTTATTGTTGCCACCTTTCTAGTCGGCCTTCTAGTTCTATAATATCAAGTCGACTTATTCTTGTTTAAATATTCTATTTTGAAATGAAAAATTATTGCTGATGTGTTTCTATAAATATCATTTCAATTATCCCTATAAACCTATGAATAAATGAATGTCGATTGGTACAACCACTAGTGTCCACAGGTACAAAGGGGGGAGGTACCTATGGACACTAATTAGTAAGTTACAAAACTTTATTTTCTGTAAAAATAAAATTATTTTTCAAAATAAAGACACCAGGGTTCGATAGCCTCTTAAATTTCTTATCTAAGGGTACAATAACTACTCTGATAAATAAAGCACCGAAAATTAGAAAAATTTATAAGTGTAAATTGTCCACAGGTACAACACCTTCCCCTACCATATACAACACCCTGTTTTTTGTTTGCTTTTTTATCCCTTTTCGTCCAAATTTTGTGTGTAATCTATTAAATAATATATTTAATTCTACATTGAAAATAAATTACATGTACGAAATATTACCTGAGATAATAATATTTTGAACGTAAATGAAAATATGATTGAAAATGATATTTTCAAAGTTATAACTAGATAAAGTTTTATTTAGAATATTTTGGTCAAATATAATTATTTGCAGGTCTAAAATGGTCGTTTTTATGATCAATTATCGTGAAAAAAAGTTTTTGAGTAATGATTTTTACAAATAAAATGTAGATATCCCTGGTTGTACCCCCCCCCCCCGCGTCATTTTCTGATCAAATTTTTGTATTATGATCTAGAACATCTTCTGTTTCCTCATTGCTCAAGTCCAAATTTTTATTTGATTGTCCGGTTCTTTTTACTTCGTCGTCTAGTTCTACAAAATTCGAGGAATATATTCCAATTTTATAGTTTCCACCAAATCAAAATATTCCGAATACTATCGCTGACTAAGATAAACAAAAGCAAAAATACTAAAGAATCCTAGGTACATTTTATCGAATCCAGCTGATTGCTGTGAAAGGTTCGAGAAAAAAAACAAAACGAGAGCTGTAGCTTTTTGTACTTTGTGCAACACTGAGGACTAAATATTTTTTAATCAGGAAACTATCCCTCCTACCACATTGAAAAATTACTGGCAGCAAACAGAGGAGTATCTCGAAGAATAGCTAACGCAAATTTTCTGGGAAGCTCACCGGAAGCGAAAGAGAGAGAGAAAACAAATCGAGTGTTGTATAAAATACAACGGCGCGACTGGTGGAAGGTTAATTAAAAGTGAAATGGGTCGATCCATGCAGGTTGTGAGAAATGTTAATGCCTTTGGTTCAACAGAAAGCAGAAAGCTTGATTGAATAAAACCATTTTAAAATAATACATTTTTTTAAATAATTATACTTAGCTATTTGAACCGTCCTAATATTATAGTAGCTATAAATTTCTTAATTATAAAATAGATGGAGGTTAACAGCCCGAATTAAGTAGGTAGTAGGTTAGTCAAACTGACGTGGAACGAAAAGTGGAACAGACCGTAAAATCTAAGTCGGAACGGCCCTTCACTTGTATGTAGAAGGTTTGTCAAACTTTGGTGGAACGAAACGAAAACTGGAACTGGTTCCAATAGTGGAACGAAACCGAAAATCTCATTCCGCTTTTCAGTCGGAACGGCTCTTCACTAATTGCAATGTGGAGGTGCCTCAGTCCAATCCAGCCATGCATCATGCTCATCATAGCCAGCGTTTTCATGGCACCATTACCAGCATTAGTATAGGCCTGCCCCAAGGACGTCTCAAATCGGCCTAGCTTCGAAGTACTTCCTTGAGTTTCGGTCCTCTTCCATACGGCAAATTTGGCTAAACCATTTCATCTGCCTCTTTTCAACTATTTCTTTTACAGTTGAAACTCACCGCTTATACTTTGATTTCTGATTCGATCTCTTCTAGTTCGAGCAGCCACTTTCCTCAAGTATCTCGTTTCCACTGCTGTTATTCGGCTCCAGTACTTGTCCAGTTGGATCCAGCTTTCGCTTCCTTAGAGAAGATTATTTAAATAAATGGCCTTAAAGATGACTAGTTTCACATCGTTGTCCATCTCCCTTTTCCTATGCCATATTGCATAATTAGTAACAGACACTGTTTGCTTTTCTGATCTGGTAGTTAACCTCCCTATCTATCTTTCCATTCCTGTTGATGATTGTGTCAAGGTAGGTTTATTCCTCCGTCATGTATGTTTCACTTCTATATTGGATCTCAAAGCTCTTTTTTCAAAGTTAATTATATACCTTTAATTATATATTTCACCAGATGGACCTGAATTCTTAACAACTTATCTGTTGTTAAATTATTATACTTAAATAAATAATTTGTGAGTTTCTTCTATATAATAAAGCATACCCTAATCATGACTTCGCCCGGTCTCATGAATAAAGGACTTGGATAATTTTAACTAATATTTGAAGTATTATTTGTTCATCGATAAAAATCTTGTATTAAGTTATAAAATGGAGTATTATTTATTGAATGATATTTTCACGCATAGCATTGATTTTCAACCTGGTTAAAATTGCTCTGATTGAGTGTTTGAACATTACGTGAAAGCATAATTGGTAATTTTATTAAAATATTATATTTAAGTATTTTATTAGAAATTATTTGTGAGACCTCGTGGAAGACCGAAGAGAAGATGGTTCGATGGCGTCTCCGAGGACTTAAAAGTTTCTAAAATATATTTAAGGCGAGCAGCTGATCGGGACGACTGGAGGAGGGCTGTGGAGCAGGCCAAGGACAGCTTCATGCGTCTGTCGCGCCAATAAAGAAGATCAGAAATTATTTAATTAAATATAAGTAAATTTAATTAATCAATTTTAAACTCTATATAAACCGTTCCTTTCTAACCTCTCATGTAGAATAGGGCTCGCCACCTATCGGTTGATTTTCAAACTTTACTGTTATCCACATATTATCGCTTTTTAAATAACAAATTAATTAAAAATCGGTAGATTTTATGATTGCTAAACCTTCCTGAAACTATAAACATGATGTGGGAAATTTGATACAGATTGTTGATTGGTTCAGCAGTTTTCGTGGTTAGTGATCACAAACGAAAAGTGGCTTGTCCTTTTATAAAAAATATATACACGTAGATAGATATATATATCTAACATCGGCAAAATGAGTATTTTCACTTGACTTATAAATTTTTGATATTTTTATTTAGGTAACAGAAAATTGAGAAAAATAATCCCGAAATTAATGAAAATTATTTAGTATAATTAAAAGTAGATTATAACCGTGAAATAAGAGGCTGCTATACTATACTTCGGTCACGGGCTGGCAGAGGAAAGTGTTGACCCTAGCAAAGTGACCTTAATGGCGGCCTCCTGACGAAGAGTAATGGACGGACTTCCAACCATTTCCCCCATCTTCTAACTTACAAGGCCGTTTTTCACATCCAACGAGGACGAAATATTTCAACTTGATATTCTTAGTTAGCCCTGGAAAATGCTGACGTTGAACTCAACATCCGAATGCCAGCTAAGCTTTTATAAAAAATATTGGACTAGGATATCTTATTTGTTGATGAACGAAAGAGAATTTTTAGAAGTACATAAATGCCAGGAAATTTTATTTATTTCCGAAATGGAAACGTACACGTTTGTAAATATTGAATGAAAATGATGTAAGTGGAAATATGGACACATTTCCAATTTTTTGTTCATAATTAAAATTAAGCACGGATTGGCGATTTTAATTAATTTAAGTTCAATTACCAATAACCCCTTACAGCTCAGTTATTTAATACCAATTTTTGAGAATCATGACTTATTGTCGCTTAAACCGTGATAACTCAAAAATTACAACTTTTCAATCATCAAACAATCGAAAAAAAAAGTTTTAAAAAATAAGTTTCTTGTGGATGTAGAGGTAAATATAAGAACCCCAAAAAATGGTTAAATCATTCAAAAAATATATTCCATAGGGAATTGAATTGTAAAAACCTTTTCTTTTTTTTCGATTCCTGGTTCCATTTTAGAGTTACTTATTTTCACGGGTTGTGACGTTATGCTTTGATTTGAAAATTGATAAAAGATCAATAATAACACATTTTCTAGTTATAGATGTTGAAATGAAATAAGGGTTGGATTTTTGGATGAAGTTTTAACAAAATTTTTCAACTATAAGTAACAATTATTTTTTTAAATTGGTAATAAATAGACAAAACTAACATATTTGGTGAATTTATCCGAAGGTATATTTATTACAACTATAATTTAACTTTAATTCAGCGTTTGCCAATGCAACAAATGTCTTTATTTATTTATCTCCTGTTATTTCTTTGTAAAAATGAGAAATATGAAATTGTTGAATCTCACAGTACATGATAAATAATTAATAACAAGAAAACCAATTTCAGGAAATTTGTAAGAGAGGAACCGAGGTGTGATTTAGTTTTGTAAGGATGAAAACCGTTCTAGGTGCTTGTCAATAAAAAGCGTATTTTTCACTTGACGATCGCAATATGCATCCTCTAATGAGCCAGAATGTGTCATTCGTTTCAGTGAATATTTTTCCTAGTGGCTAAATCTTGATATATGAAAAAAAAGTTTAATTCATTTTTTTATATTTTACTTTTTTAATGATTGAATTTCTACCGTTTAACTCTTTGGAACGTGAATCCTGTGTTCGTCACATACACAATGATTTTTACAAATTAAAAATCTGAAAGGGATACATTTAGCTTAAAGAGTTCTTAATAAGTTAATAAAAAAAATTATAATTTTTTAATAATCATTTCCTACAAACCAAAATACACCCTAACACCTTTAAAATTTTTATAACCATACCTTAGGTGAAGTGCATTCACCTTGGCGCAAATAACAGCACTGAAAATTTAATAAATTAATTATTTTAAGTGATTATTTGAATGTTGGAGACAAATAGTTAGTACTTGTTAAATATTTTATTTTGATTATACTTTTTTTCTTTTTCTCTGATTGCTTTTATGATTTCTTTATGTTTATTTGTTTACTCTGCTGGTAAAGTAATGTTTTAGATTATTTTTACGATTTTGTTTGGCCTTTTTAATAATATTTTTTTTTTTATCAATTCTGTCATTTTTACTTTTTTGGTGTTTAAACTAGTTCTTTTAGTTTTTTATTATTATTTATATTTATGACAAAGTAATTTATCTTTTTGTTAATAAATATTTGAAGTCATTGAATCATAACCTTAAAATGTTTGAAGCGACTTTAATTTATCAGTCTGTAACCCTTCTATGTACCGTCCAATCTGTGACGGCTTTTCAAAGTGTAAATGTGTATATTTATAGAGTAAGGTGCTGTACCTAAAGCACAGTTGTACCAGTGGACATTTTGAATAAAGAGAGAGTGGGAGGAGGGAAATTGAAATTGTTAGATTGGTAGTGTTGCATTCATCTCCCTGCAGTTGCACGTGTGTTTTCAAGATTATCAGATCAACAGTTTAGTAGAAATTATATTTTTAAGTTTTTTTCTTCCAAATCCTGACCAATCCAACCAGTGATTTTAAATTTTTTAAGACCTACACTTAGAAAGTTTTTAGGCAGTAATATTTCGTTGGGTTGTCTGATAAATATATCATAACTTCATATGTTGTCATATCAGTTATCACTTACGGGTTTTTTGAAACAGAGCTTTTCGCACAACATGACGTTCAGTTGTACTTGTGGACACCATTGCCAGCTGAACCTGTTTGTAGGCATTCCGCGTGATATAAAATGCCTAAATCTGGATACCTACTATTCGTATAACCTTTTTTTTTTAAGAGGAGAAAACTCGCCACTCACTATTTATAACAAACTATTCAACTAGTGAAAATAGTGATTTCACAGATGTGATCTTGGCTGATCCATCAAGCGAAGATTGTAATTTTTTAGATGAATTGATGAATGATTATGAACAAGGTAAGGAAATTGAAGATGAAGAAATATATGTTGGTAGCTATGTTTTGTGTTGTAAAGCATTGATCAGAGAAAAAGTAGACTCGTTCACGTTCAACATTAATCACATTAACATTAATTTGACATAAATATCTTAATATCTTCATTAGAAAAAATAAATAAAAAATTGAATTTTCAACATTTTTTTAACCAACATCTTTATTTACAGTTTTTTAAAAATATTTTATACATATAAAATCACATTTTGTCCCAAACCTTTGCTTACAACAAAACGTACAGGCTCTTGAAAAAGGTCTCTTACTCTTGAATAAGCTGTTTATAATGTCAGTAACCAGGCAGTTTATATGCACAGTTTTTATATTGTTGAGGTCTGAAAAGAGTCACTCAACACATGCATTTGAAATCGAAAGATTTAGCAGCTAAGAGAAAACTGTTCAAGTTGCAGCAAGTAAATTTCCCTGTTTTCCTCAAGACATCTTAGATTTCCGTATTTGTAATTTTGTATTGTTATATAATAAAAATAAATACTATTTAAAAATATTTATTACAGACAAAATCTACGCTACTGGGGTGAATTGACATTTTTATATTTGTAATTCAATAATTGCTCGAACAACCTCCAAAAAAAAAAACATTTCCCCAATTGTTGGGTGTTCAATTGTGCAAAGGTTGCTAAAATTTCTAGCACTGATGGAAATTTCTCCCCCAGTCGGCAGCCCTGGGAATAACCTTACCCCTAAAAAGTTTGAGGGCATCTAAGAAGGGTAACAATCAATAAAAAAGTATTCTGGGCGGGACCAGTGGTTCCATGTCGTTACATTTAGCTTTTATCAGATAATTGAAAATATATTTCGGAATAATGTTTCCTCATCGATGCCTACCATCTCAGTTTCGAGTTGACATTCTTCGTGTAGAGGTTTATGATATAGCTCATCCGGTGGAAGAAATTCTATTTTACAGTAGAAACGAGAAACTGAAATAAAATACTTTCAACCAACAATAGAGGTATAAGTAATATATTTACTTGTAGATTGGCCAGACTACAATTCAGTCGATGTTTCTACCGATGTATTAAGCGTTTGGGAGCACTTCTGACGTATTAATTTTAGTAATTTTTTTTATACAATTTTGTATTTACGTCGTTGGTTCCACGGATGAGCGAAATAGAAACGTGCATTCAATTGATCACAAGAACGAATGAGGAAGTGATCATTAGAAAAGTAATGGTAGTATTTTTCAATTATTCAAATCTTATCAGCCTCCCCTCTTCATAATTACTTAATTTTGTACAGAATTTAGCTGCTTCATTGTTACTAAATTGATGACCACAATGTATTCATAACCTCACTTTTTATGAAAATTATAATAGATATTTATTATAAAAATATTTTCAAATCGGTTTGAATATTTTGTAATTTTATAGGCCGTCTATTCATATAGGCATAGGACCAAAAAATTATTTCGAAACGCAATAAGAATTTTTCATGGTGACCGGAACGTCCTTCTTGCGTTTCGTCATTGAAGCCGCGTCGAAAGGCGTCAGAGGTCGAAGGTGTCAACGTCTTTCCAGCCTCATTTTTTTAAATTTTATTTTAAAACCACTATTGCCTTGTTTGTGATTCTGATTGAAAAGTTACTGGTTTATTTGAATTTTTTTATTTTTTTTATGATCATCTCTTACAAAGTTCTTTATTATTCACTGCCTAGTCTATACTTTCTGAAATTGTAATTTTTTAATTAAACTTAATATTTAATAATTGTTGGTCAATATTCAATAATTTTCATGAGAATATTATAAATTCTATGTAGATGTTCTGAGATGTATTGGTTTAGTATGTGAACAATTGCTCTGTTATTAGAAGATATAAAACAGATTTAAAAATAAATTATCTTACATCTTTTTATTTTACATAATAATAATTACATAATTATGTATTACAAAACTATCGCCATCAGTGCTACCGATCTTCATAGGGATCGACATTTTGACTCTATACGTCTCCTGATATTACCTTTAGAATTTGCTATAAAATGTTATAATTTTTAATTGAATTACATTATTTGCAGTTTTTTTAATATTGCATTGTGTCAACAAACGTAAGAATTCCTTGAAGATGTTTTTTTTTTTTTTAAGTTTCGCTTAACAGGCTCTCCCGTTTAGCTTTGTGGTGTATCTTTGTTTTAATAGAAATTTCGGATTTATTAAATAATATTGTTGTTTTGTTTTTTTAATAATTTAACAGTTCGACGACATTTTTTTTTAAATTAATATATAAAGCAATATTATGTACCACCTTAAACAAAACTGCTGTAGATACTGTTGCAGGGAGATTGGCAACAAGGATCCATCAGACTAATTAATTGCCAATTAATGTAATATAAACCCAGACACTAAGGTGCAGGCTTGTCACATATTGTCTGGTTTTCTTGTCAGCGTGAGGAACTTACGAAGCTGCCTCGATCCCGTGGGCGTCACTTGACACATACTCAAACATATTGGCTACATTAACCCCATAAATAACCTTTGTTATCTCCTCTTTCATAATACCTTCATTGTCGTTGTTCACACTGTCCCAATAAGTATCTAATATCTCTTCCGCGGTTCTGATTTTGTCTTTTAGATTTAATTAAAATAATTAGGTTGCATTATACCTTTATCCTTTCATCTAAAAATAGGTTTATTCATTAACGTAAATTAATCAGATGGTAATTTGTTCATTGTGGTTTAGCATAGATTCCGTATATTTTAAATTAATTACGTGATTATTTTTTGTTGAAATATGATGATGAAAATTTGTTTTCAACAAATTACCAATTTTCTTTTAGTGTAACTTAAACAGTATGTAGAATGAGGTTGAGATCTTGTGGGACAAAACTAATTTCTAGCTACCAATTTCGTAATAAACTAATACATTTTAAGTAAACTAATTTAATAATAACAAAAATGCTAGAGTTTACTGGCTGCCCAACGTATGGTGAATTATTTGCAACTTCTATTTCAATTTTTTATTCGAAGACTAGTTCAATTCAAAACATCAGCACTTTGCTACATAGATTATAAATACCAAAATTGTAGGACAAGAAATGAAGCATGTTGATACTCGCCTAAGGAGGCGAAATGCAAGTGCTTCCAAATCATATCAGTTCATAGATAGCCTAGTCAATAAAGGTTTCGTGTCGCAACTAATTAGAGGAAATCTGAATTTTTGCAGGGTGTTAGTACATAAAGCATTCAAAGTCCTGACCCCCACCCCTCTTGCTTTCCCCCCCACCCCTTCAGCAACATTAGAAGTACGGAACCTTATTAGGCTATCGGAGTGTTCTTTTTTTATTTTACTCCTAATAATATTACAAACAAGTTATGTTATATACACTTTTTATGTAGATAGCTTAGTTTCGCCGTAATACTTAATTATAACCAGAAAACTGCCACTACAAAAAACATAAAGTAACTTCAAAAGATTATAGTTTTTTACCATTACGTTTTGGGAAGAAAAGTGTTAAACAAACCTTATAGATAATATAACTAGCTTTAAAATGATGTGTCTCATAACGCATAACATTAAAACGATGGCTTCATAGAGAGCGCTGAAAGAGTAGTAGATACCGTTGCGCCGGTCCTAGCATGGCCGTGCTGAGGTGTACAAACGCATGTACTGCTGTTCATGATCATGAATAGTCATTTAGATTAAATGCAGCAACAATGTAATAACGTTTATTTTTAGGTTATTACTTCCAAAGTGCATTTTTTTTTTTTTTTTTTTGCTATAATAGTTAATAGTTTACTTGTATCACTGATGTAGTACAAAATTTAGCATCGAAGGTTCAACTCCAAAAATCAAAAGATCAGACTGCTGAATATTGTTCACCACCCTTAGCTCTAAATGTGATAAAAATTCTTCCTCAAAATATCTTCGGGTTTAGGGGAGAGAGGGGGTGAAAGTTGTGTGCTGTTAGCTGCCTGATCTCGGAACTTTTTGCACATATATACATTAAAAAGCAAAGCAAGTCATTTTACTCCTGTCTTTCCCATATCATAATTTTAGAGCTATGGGAGAGGGAAAAATAGAAGATTTTTTACTTGAGGTAAATCGCAGTTATCCGGAATAACACGTTTGTCGGTACTCATTTGGCTATAGCTCCGAAACGATTTGTCCGATTCAACTTTCTCTTTTTTCATATAAAAGCTGGTTAAATTTACTATAATAACTCAAATATTAAATTTTGATCTAGTCCCGTAAAATACCCACGGCAGAATATTGAGAAACACGTACTGTTGTGAAAAGCCGGATGTTTCGGAATATTTATCACAATAACTCCGGAGCTATTTCTCCGATTAAAAATATATTTTTTCCATCTGAAAGCAGTTTAAATTTTCTATGAGATCCTATATATCAAATTGTGATTGTATCCCGGGAAATACCTATGGAAGCCCATTGAACATGTCAAAATCGTCACATTTTGCCAAGATATACACATTTAGCGTTTGGGCTTGGGTTTTTCTCGGGATTTAATCAGAATTATGTACATTAGGTCTAATAGCAAATTTAACCATCTTTTATATGGAAAAAATAAATTTCTAATCAAACAAATAGTTTTGGAGTTATAGTAATAATTGTTTCGAGAAAAAAAAATGAATCCCGAAATAGTACAGTGTACTCAGCGTGCTGTCATTGGTATTTCACGAGAATCAATCAAAATATTATAAAGGGTCTTATAGTACATATAACAGTTTTCAGATGGAAAACATAGATTTTGAATCAGAGAAATAGTTCTGGAGTTATTGTAATAAATGTGCCGAAAAAATACCTGTTTTTAACAACGTTACGGGTTTCTCAATATTCTGCTGTGTGTGTTTTACGGGACTAGATCAAAATTAATTATTTGATTTATTATAGTAAATTTAACCAGCTTTCATATGAAAAAAAAAGTTGAATCGAACAAATCGTTTCGGAGTTATAGCCAAATGAGTACCGACAAACGTGTTATTCCGGAGAACTGCGACTTACCTTAAGTACAAAATCTTCTATTTTTCTCTTTCGCATAGATCTAAAATTATGATATGGGAATGAGAGGAATAAAATGACATTTTTTCGCAAATTTGCTTTGCTTTTTTATGTATACATGTGCTAAAAGTAACATTTTCCGAGTTCCGAGATCAGACAGCCAACAACATACGACTTTCACCCCCTCTCTCCCCTAAACCAGAAGATATTTTGAGGAAGACTTTTTATCCCATTTAGAGCTAAGGGTGGTGAACAATATCCAGCAGTCAGATCTTTAGATTTTTGGATTTGAATCTTCGATGCTTAAGTTTGTACTATATCAGTGATACAAGTAAACTATAAATGCACTTTGGAACTAATAACCTAAAAATAAACGTTATTACATTGTTGCTGCATTTCAACTGAATGACTATTCATGATCATGAACAGTATACGCGTTTGTGGACCTCAGCACGGCCCTGCTAGGACCGGCGCACCGGTGTCCACTACTCTTTTCTCTCTACTCGTTTTAATGTTATGCGTTATGAGAAATCTTTTTAAAGCTCGTTATATTATCTATAAGTTTTGTTTAACACTCACTTTTCTTCCCAAAACGTAATGATAAAAATATATAATTTGTTGAAGTTACTATTTGTTTTTTGTAGTGGCAGTTTTCTGTATATAATTAAGTATTACGGCGAAACTAAGCTATCTATATAAAGAGTGTATATAACATAACTTATTTGTAATATTATTAGGAGTAAAATAAAAAAAAGAACACTCCGATAGCATTATTAGGTTTCGAGCTGTCCACATATAACCCGAGATCCGTACTTCTAATGTTGTTGAAGGGGTGGGGGTCGGGACTTTGTGTTTTTTTAGTGTATACTTTATGTACTAACACCTTGCAAAAAGTCAGCTTTCCCCTAATTAGTTGCTACTAAGGCTAATTTTTTGCCTTCATTGACTGGGCTCAGAGCAGACTGAGTGTAACGGCGAAACCAAAGGGGAAGTTTGGTATTAAGTAAATTTACTTTGATCCTTACATTTATTTGTCCGGTAAATAGGTAGTTCTTTAGGTTTTCCTTAAGACTGTTTTTTTTTTTCCGTGGCTATTGGAAATATTTCTCTGGTCATTTAATCAAAAAACTGGATTGGTTTCGAACGATGTTATTATTTCTAATGATTCGTAAATATTTAATTTTAGACTATTTTACACGTGAAGTATTCGGTTCCCTGTCGAGTCATTATTGAATTTGTGGTTATTTTCAATTAAAGGGCTAGGTAGCAAAGTTGGAATTCTGTGAACTTATAATTGTATACTCTTACCTTAATACCTTATTTTCTCAATAAATTAAAGATTAATTAAGATTCCCAGAGATAAAATGAAATACATTTGTAACTTATTTCCTTAACAAATTTTTATTTAAAATTGGTTGATCATTTTTGTCTTGATTACTTACTCGTGCTTAATCATAATGCGATGAAATTCAGCCAGTTATCTTTATGTTGAATAATTATTTGCAAAATCTTTTTTAATTAAGAAGTGGGGTTTCTGCCTGACCTATTTTCTAGAATTGGGTATGTATTAAGGTAAAAGGCGTAAACTATGATTCCATATCAAGCTCATTTTTCAAAGATTTATCTTATTTTTCAAATAGATGAGCGCACATTGATTTAAAGCTGCTGTAAATCATAATCAATTGTGATGGATCATAAATCAGACAAATGGGTGTAGTCTGCAAGAGGATAAATTAAAGCGCTGATAAAAATTGACTGCATGGAGACGAGATCGCAAGGCCAACCTTCTAGTATTTATCTAAACTGATCCGCATTAAAAAATAAAAAAAAATGTTTTTAATAAATTATCTTATTATTTTTATAAAAAGTTTCAATTATGTTTGTATATACTAAATTAAACTAAAACAGTCTAATCATTTATTAAAATAAAATTTTAAAACATTGAAAAAAAAATGGATGCATTATATTTTAAAACAAAAAATTAGATAAAAAAACTAATCAAAAGTATAAACATATATTTGTCCGGATATTAATACAGTATTTCATGTTTTCATTAAATCGACTCTCTATATAAAGAACTGTTTACGTTTGAAGGGTTATTTCTTTGTATGCGAATCTTCATTTATAAATTCTCTTCCAAACAAATATGTTTTTATACCTCTGTAGTATGTCACTGCTTCGATGTAATCCAGTTTTTATGGGCGTGATTTTCTCCTAGTTCCGTTTTATGAGTTTAAGCTCGGTCGAAACTGCCAGAAACATTAATGAAGATAGGAGGGAGATTTCCGCTTTGAAGACAAGATAGGTCGTGGAAGGACTCCCTCCCTTGATGAAGATGTTCTGAGAGCTTTTATTGAAGAAAACATCTGAGAGCTTTTATTGAAGAAAACATCTGTTCGAGAACTTTTAGAGAATCTCTCAATCCACAAATCGACCGCCGTTGACCACCTCAAGGCAATAGGAAAGGTAAAGCAGCTCGAAACTCGGCTACCTCATCCATAACTTACTCCCAAGAAAATCACCGTTATCAAGTTAGTACTGCACTTCTTTGCTGAAACTGAAACACCTTGATCACTTTTTAAGAGATAACAAATTATTTAATCGAAATCCTATTCAAAATTCTGCTAGAAAGTTTTAATACTGAAAACTCAAACTTCTTTTAGAAAAGTAATTTTCTCGTTAGCAGAAATGTATTAGAGTAATGAAGAGTATTTTGATTAATAAATAATGGTTTAGGCCATTTATTTTATTTTTTATTTTTTAAAACCAGAAACCTGCAATAATTCCAAAATTACCCAGTATAACTTGATTGATCTATAAATTTATATTCGAATTATACATTACAATTATTTGAAACTTAAGTAATTTGTGGTTGATGGTATCGATAACTGTGCCCCAATCCATGCAAACAACTACTTTTGTTCTGTTAGGACTACGTTCTAGTTGAAAACACACTTCAAGCCCGTCAATAATTGTCTGGAGTTATTATTTTCAGTGTCAAAATATTCTCTTGAGGTTATTGAACTCGTATCAACAAACCTAACTGTTTCCTCAGGAAGAAATAGTTAGTGGGTGAACTGGAAATCCAACGCAGTCCCTCCTTAGAAGGCGTTTGTGAAATGTGCTCATTTGAATTTTCTTTTTCTTCCGAGTCATAGTTATAATTTAGTCATAGTTATAGTTTTTATGATAATAGAATAAATTGGGATGCCGATTTATTAAGCCTTAATAAATTTTCTATTGTACCCCTGGTTATCAACTGCATCCAGAACTTTAAAATCTGCAACGAAATTCTGAGCCTAAATATTTTTTTTAAGGCTAACTCTCACTTCTGACTGATTGGAGAGGATTTTCCGACAGCAGTGTACTAGATTGTTTAGGTAAGGATAACGTACACTATATCGGATCCAACCAATGTTCGCGAAAAATTCGCTTCCATCGGTCATTGGTGTGCGCTAGCCTTTTATTATGTTAGCTAAACCTTTTTCTTTTCACTCTTCATTAATCGACGATATGGCTGTTGGCTAAGGCTTATTAGCGCTTAGTTCTATGTACTACCTTACATCTTTTTTTTTTATTTGACTATTGTTGGGGTAAATATAATTATTTTTTTAGCTATAACAATGCAGTGAACTTCTATTCAACGATCCCGTTTAACAATATACTAACGCCCTATTCTATTTTTTAATTTCGATTTCCTCTTACATATCGCTAATTTTTTATGTACATGGTCCCGCTTAAGTAGTTTCCTATGAAAGGTTGTTCATTGTAACTAGGTATGTGTCGATTCTCGTTTCCATCAAGTCTTAAGAAAAGAATAGGCATCGAGAATCGATGATCCAGAGTCAATTTCTAGGAACCAATTGATACCGGTGACGTAGGCAATAGTTTTGTTATATCTAATTATGCTATTATCATAAATCAATTCTTCTCCTAACCAAGCTCCCTTTGTTCAGAGTTGAAAACAAATCCCACGCAACTGCAAGCTAAATTTCAGTTTGTTTAAGATATTTATTCGTTATCGGAAAATAGAGAAAGAAAATAACAATCTCTGATCATCGAAATAATGCCACTCAGACAATACTACCATTTCAATATTCATTTTTGTTATTCTTGAGAAACGATAGGTCGAAATATAAAGATTATCTTCCATTTTTTATGCGTAAACTAATCCAGTGCATTTACGATGTTAATGAAAGAATTCAGTAACATTTTCAATTCCTTAATCAATAAATAAAACCTTGAAATGTTTTTCTTCGTAAATAAAACTTTGTGAATTTAAATTTTACATTATTTGAATTGTAATTAATAACATATTTTATATGTTGTAGGTAATAAATGCTGCTAATGGTTTACTAATTTATTTCTTGAATTATTATCGTTTTTTAAATAGCGATTTCTTTTTGAATTGAGGTAATAGTACCGAGAATCGATAATCGATTTCTTGGTATCAATATTGATATCGAGAATCGAAAAATTTTGGTAGTGACACATCACTGAATGTAACGATCCGAATTAAAGCTTGAACATTTTTATTCCTAACGCAATTTTAATTTTTCTATTCAGGGCATTGTAATATGCTATGTATTGTAGTATGCTAAAATCGATTAAGTTATGAATTTAGTTAAAATTAACTTATACCACGAGAGAAATGTGCTATCAATAGAGTGAGGAAATAAAAATGATACATCATTAACAACGACATTAGTGCAGCCAAATATAATTTATTTTTTTAAACTATTTTGAAGACGATTGACCATTTTGTGTGCCCCCATCAGCTGTTCTTTACTATTGTTGGTTTCAGCTTATCAAGTCCTGCGTCCTTCAGGGAGAAACGCTCAACTAAACCGTCCTCTAGTTGCACATTTTTTGTACTGAAATTTTGTAACATCCTAAATTAGTATTGAATAAAACGGATAAATTTCTTCCTGAAAGAAGTATTGACGAAGGTTATTGACAGTCAATCAGCGGTAATCCGAAACGACATTGATCAGATTGATCAGGGACAATAGAGAAAGCCGAGTCCTACGCGATTGTATGCTTGCCCCCCCCCTTTATTGAGGAAGCGTTGACCCGGCCTGGCCTTCTCTCTCACATAGTCTAATTGTTGGACATTTGTTTAATTGTTTTTTATTACATTTGCCTAACTCTATTGAGATGTTTTATATTTGATTTTAATAGTTCTGTTTGTTAATATGACAAGAATAGATACAATTTCAATCATTATTCTTTATGTGTCCCGTCGCAGCTTCGCCCGCTCTTATAAGTATTGAATTTAGACAATTTTAACTAACAATTGAAGCTTTATTTATCAATAAATAAAATCTTGTAGAAAGCATGTAAAAAGGAAAAAATAAATTCATAAGACAGCCGAATTTACTACATTCGAGCAGCAATGAAATTGGGTTCACTTCATCAGTAGATTTGTTGATGAAATATAATTAATAAAAACACAAATATTTTTAACAATGTTGATAACTTTTATAAAATATAGTTATTAAATTAACTACTTGCATACTATCTATTAACATAAACTTGATTTGGTTTTCTAGGAACATTGGTCGTTATCAAATAAAACATACAAGAACAACTTGAATAGAATGACAAAATTACTAGAAACAAAGGAACGAACTTACAATTTTCTATTAAAATTGAATTATGTTTGTTAATTTTATTTTATTGTTCTTGTTTTGTTAATTATAATCCTTTTTGTTTACCGTCAAATCGAAATCAATTTTAATTATATAATAAAGGCGTAATTCTAAAATAGTTTCAATTATAAATATGAATGAAACTAATTGTTCATATTCACCAAATAAAAAAACAGACGATTACACAATGTTTAAAGTAACACTGTCATTTAAAAGGTGTCAACAACTTTGTTCAAAGTAGCACTCCAAGTTGCCTTTTTTTGTTTGTTATAAGATATAACATTAAACAAATGAGCTAGAGACATGAAACAAAAAGGAAAGTGTTGCTGAATAGATCAATTATCAGTTTATTACTCATATGAAACAACCCTTTGCCACAAACGCCAGGCCAGATGATGTTTGGACACGTTTATAAAAACACCAGTTAACCTGATACCTTAAAAAAGGCTTACATCGGTCAAGGACGGCCAACATGTGCTCTTATCGCGATCACAGTACATTCTATGTTTAATCCTTAAATATATAGACCAAACTGAGGAATACTACCTTGTAAATTTAGTTTGCCAGAAGGATTTTCGTTCTAAAAGCGCATTGGTTCAAAGTAGCCCCCATTTAAGATACCTTCTTCTAAATAAAACGTCTTGTATATTCTTTTAAAATCTAGTTGTATGGCATTATAACTGTTTATTGTACTTGGAAACTTGATTATGTTTCCTTTGATTCAATGCTGTCTTCTGATTCTATTTAATATCATAATGATTATTTTGACTGAAGGTTTAATTTTTACAACTATATTTCAAATCAGAAAATTAACGTATTTGGTAATTTTATTTTTCAGACTTTTTTTTATTTTTATCCAAAAATAAAATGAGGTTTGATTTTCTCAAAAATCAAGAGCTTAAAAATATAAAAAATTCTTTATCATTATGAATCAAAAAATTAATGAATAATAAACAAATCATAGAATATTCCATTGGAAAAAGGTTATTTTTTAAAATAGAATAGAAAGAAAAATGGGGGACTCAATGGCCGAGTGAGTTGGGGCGAGGGTCTCAGCGCACTCATAACCAGAAGGTCGTGGGTTCGAATCCCACCTGGGCGGGTTAAAATTTATTTCGTCGTGGACCCACGAAATGATTCTTGACCTTTCAACCCAGGCCAGTATAGGAATTCAATGGAAGTCTTTGGCAAAAAAAAAAAAAAATAATAAAAAAATAAATCTACACAAAAAATAAATAAAAAATGTATATAGTATAATGCTCAAAATACTATTTCAGAAAAATTAACTAAAAGTTATATACATAGAAAACAGAAAATTTCTATTACGTAGAATCTAAGTCTTAAGTTTGGTATTGATGAATCATTTACCACTTCATTCATTTGTGTCCACATTTCACTTTCAACCATTAACTACGATAAGAGCTTCCACTTCGCTTCCTTAAAACTGATGATGAATGTTTAGGATAGAAGCAGGATACAATTGAGTTCCTAATTTTATTGATCCTTCTATCCCAATAACAAACATCAACTGACTAAAACTTTAGAATAGTAATTGTTAGAGCTCCAAAAATGTGGGAACTTATTCTAATTGTGTTAGTTGATAGTTAGCAAGTATCACTTTATGTAAGGATTAGGAACTAAATAATTGAATAATTAAATAATATTTATTTTTCTCATAACTTATTCAGAGCTTTTAAGGAAACTTTCAATTTCTTTTTATTTCAATAAATTATATTCTAGAATAAAACACATTACATCAATATTGGTAGTCACTGTGAACCATTGTCAAAAATGTTGGGTTAGATTCTTGAGCTAGAAGTGGCACCAGTTCAAATCTGGCCTGAGTGGATTTACTTTAGCTCATGTTACAAACTTCAGCCTTTGTAATTTAGGTAGAATATGTTGATAATGTTTGTATGCTGGTATGGATAGTAACCAATACTTCCTGCCCTAGTTGGAGTGGATAGGCATAGTTTAATTCATTCTGCAGAATATCTTATTGGGTAGATCTATGATACAAGGCATATTGGAAAACCCGAACTGCGATGACAAGATGGTGTTGCAACTGACTGAATAACTCTACCTGGTGTCAAAAATTGGAAGGCGGCAGCACTGAACCATGAAAACTGGTGATCAATGCTAAAGCAAGCCAAGTCTCTATTATTTGGGACATAGCGCTATGTTAATAATAATAAATAATTTTAATATTAATAATGTAGAGTTTCATTGATTCAACACAAATTCCAATCTAATTCCAATAGGTGTGATTTAGTAATTTAGAATATTATTAAAGAATTTCCAAATAATAAATTATTTTAATATGAATGGTGGTGTCAAAATTAAAAGTATATCATTCTGAAGATACTGGAGGATAAGTGATAGATGGAATCAAGTGAAGAATTTCATAAAATAGATTAAATTATTTTTTTCTTTGGTTTAAAAAATGGAGAGAATAGAACCAATAAGAGTTATTAGAAGAATTATGGAAAGTTCTTACAAACTTACAGAATAACAAATGAATCACTTAGACAAATATATTGTTTTACAACCAGCAAAATGAATTTCATTATTACTTCCCAAATAAATTGGAGCAAATAATCGATTATTCAACATTTGTGAACAAAATTAAATGAGTCAAGAGAAGAAGTGAGCTTTTAAATGTAATTGTTTGTTGAGGCATAATATACTAAATTAACAATGATAGATATATTATGTAAGTAGGATGAAATACAAAACACATAAAATTATAATCATCAAAGTAAATTGTTTATACTTTTTTGTGATTTTCTCTATTATAGAGTCGCATTCTGATGTTTGGATCGAACTAACTATAGGACAGTTACTATATACAAAAATATTAATTCAATTTACACTTTTTCATTTGGTCATTGGCAGAAAAACCATTGATTCCTTGAGAAAAAGTGGTCTGATATTTGAAGAATGGAAGTTGTCCTTTCTGGGTCAGCAGAAACACCAGAGTTTCATGAACAAATTATTACCTTATAATTGTAAACAGTAATTTACAATTTCAATGTTTTAATTTTTTTGTCCAGAGGTGAAAGGGAGTGGGAGGGTGATGTGGGTGAGATGGTGACTGAGTGTAACAACAACAGTGAAGAATCTCCCCTTGCAACTACCCCAAGCCAAGCATCACCCGAAGAACTGGCGCTTTTAGCAAAACTGGAGGAAGCTAACAGGTTAATTTTGAAGAATTTTTTATAATTTTAAATTTGTTTATGAATTTATTGCTTTATTACAATTTATTGTACTTTTAAAGATCTATTTAATTTCTCTAATTGTACTGAAATTCAAGGTTCTTTTCTAGGAAACTATGCCAGTAAGATTTTAGATATGCTTTAGATTGACATTTTAACTTGTTTTTTTACTTCCAACTTAATTGTTGTATAATTTTTTAATAGTACTATGTTTGATAAAAGAATAATAATTTAAAGTTTTCATATTTTTTATTTATTTAAAAAAATGAGTAAAGTAATCTGAGAACTTGATTAAAAATGTCTGGACTGAAAATAATGAAATTTTCCACTCAACCCTATTAGATAAAATAATTACTAGACATTAGTTATGAGATAATAAGGAGGTATCTACTCTGTCCTCCATGATGGGCAAAATCTCTAACTATGCTGTCCTCTTAAATTGGTTGGCATATAATCTTTAGAGTTCAATCATAATAAGTTTAAATTGTTTTGCACCTTAATTGAATATCAAATTAAAATTATATTAGAAGGGGCAAATATAGTACTTCTTTTAAAATACATTTATTTATGATTATATTATTTTTTGAGGTTCATAAAATTAAATAAACAATAAAAAAATAAATGTGTTTCTATAAGAAAACAATTCAATTCATAGCATCTGAGTCATAATGCCTTGCTTTTTGATAAATCTGTAGATTTATCTGCTTTCTATTGCAAATTGTTATCATAGATAATGTCATTCTTTCTGTTTTACAGATAAGAATTTTTCTTAGCAAGAATCAAAGTAATATACTTCAGAATCTTTTAGATGTGTTATAAAATAGAGCAAATAATTTTGTTTAATGTTTTTAATTTACTTACTAAGTGCTAAATTGAATCTTTAAAATTTCATTTTATAATATGTATATATGGATATTTTTATTTTTGGTTGACATATTTGCAGTATTAATAATAACATCGCTTTTGTCTATGAACACTTAAGTAAACATCCCACCATGTTTATTTAGTTAAACACCAGTTCTAGGCACAGTTTCTCAATATTGTGATGGAGGGCTGTAATATTTAGTTAATGTGGTAATATTTTCTTGATTTTTGATCCAGCAAAATTAATTTAAATTCGAAAATGGGCAAAAGAATATTTAAACCAATTGGACGTAATAAATCAAAAACAGATAAAATTATACCTTTATTTGGTATAGATTTTTCTTCTAAAGTACAATTTTACAAAGGGTATGTTTTAAATGGTTTATGTTTACAGTTGCTGTTAGACTTTCTCTATATTTGTTTAAATAATTGTATTTATCAGTATGAGTTTATAATAAAATAAGTATATTTTTTTTATAGATATAAATTATCTTTTAATATCTTGTTAAATATAAATTTTAATAAAATATAATTTTATAAAGTATGGTATTGTATTAAATTTGATTTTTTATTTTAGACTTATCGAGGCTGATGCCAAAAGCTTAAACTCGATATCTAATAATAGTGGACATTCAAGAAAAAGTTCGGACACATCACAAATCTCCCTCACATCTGGTAAGTGTTTTTATTAATTATTTTAAATTTATTGTGATCTTCTTACCACTGTATTGTTATATTGTTTCAATATCAATATTTGTTATTGTTTCTTGCCAAATTTGTGTTTAGAATTTCGGTTTAGACCTTCTTAAAAGGTAGGGAAGCTTAAATTAAGTTTCTAACTTAGATTTAGTTTTTCACTAATTTGCTGCTTTATTATGTCTTTGATTATCTTTTATTTAACAATATATGCAGTCAATTATTTTTTTTTTTTTTTTTTTTTTTTTTTTTTTTTTTTTTAGTGTGTAAATATTTCAAAATAAACATTTGGTACAGTTGTAACTTAGCAACCAATCTTTATTATTTCAGATGATTACCATGTCTCATTACTATTATTATTAGTTAATGTACAGTCAACTACCCTTTACGACTAGCCCTCATGGCTAGAAAACAAGGAAAGCTTTTTAAACATTATTTTTCAAAGATGAATAAAATGTTTCATTTTTTTCAAACTTTATCATCTAAAAATGCATATTTATACAAATAAAGCAAACTTGTGAATCGGCAATTAATGTAATTTTTCCAATTGTTTGTATTGTAAAATTTATGATTATTCATACATATTATATAAGTTTACAGATATGTTTTCATCATCAAAGTTGGAGACCATTGTTCAAATTATCTTATGAATATTAAGCATATAAATGAGGAGTTATCTTTCAAGACTGAACTTGTCCACTTCAGAATTTTTTTAAAAATAGAGTAAAAAACCTACACTAGTCCCCCTCCTCCTTCTGCTTTTAAATCCAACATGTTCGGTTTTTAGGAATAAAATTTGACCTTCCCACCCTGCTAGAATAGGTTGGTAACCTGTAGGATAACCCGTCCTGCCCTAGTTGGAGTACATAAGGACGTTAAGCCCCAAAAAGCAACAACGGTTTTTAGGATAACTCCTCAATTGGTTTCTATCACATTTATGAACAAATTCTTTTGGCTATAGATATAATAATATTCATCAAAATTTACTTTCATTTACAAATTAATAGTTAATAAAATAAATATATGTAGTTTTAAAAACTAGAAAAACGTGTTTTATACCAAACCTAACTAAAAAGCTTAGTGTGGTGAACAATTTGCAGCAGTCAGACCTTTTATTTTTCTAGTTCAAGGTTCGAAGCTAATTTCCCTGTACTATTCGTGATTTGTTTGCATTTTTAACACAGTTTATCTAAAATCAACCAAATTTTTTTTTTTTTTTGACATATCTCAGAGTAGGAATGGGCAAATTTTTATTTTAAAGATCCTATCTTCCACAAAATGTAATGATCTATAACTTTTAGTATATAACATTTTTTGATTGAATAGCCATTTCTGCGTTATAGACTCTTAAACATGACCAAAACTAACTTTTTAAAGTTGGCAAAATTCTTCGATGTTTAACAATTGATTGTGGCTAAACGTCTTAATCAAATTCAGCTTAAGAGATGTCTTTAGATGCACAATTATATAAACTTTAATTTTGTAAATAAAACATTTTTCAATTGAAAGCATTTTTCTATATGTTTTTTTTTTTTTTTTCAAAAATCTTAAAAAAATGTTCAAAAAGTTTGGGGTTTTTTGCCCCTCAAACATTGTCCCCTTATCAAATTTAGTTTCATTTTTGATATTTTATTCTCAGGACCCATCTGGGTCATATAAAATCGTTAAACCTACTACTTCATCTTTTACAAGGCAAACCCCCATTTTGGGGATAATTTAATTTGACTAAGTGAGAACATTAGAATAAGTTCTGCAATTATCATATTTTCATTGGTCCTTGAAACATGTTCTAATTTTCAAGTTCATCAGATTGCTGGAAATTGGTGAATATTATGATGAAAGATTCCGTTACATACAGGTGAAGTTAATAAAAGCGTATTAAAAATAATCATGAAGTGTATTTTATCCTAATTGTTTAAGTTCATTTCAAATTTAATACATATTACTTAATAAATTGGGAGTTTTAACATAAGCATTTTACTAGCATTATTTAATGCTCTAAATGTAAATTTTAAGTTGGATATGAAGTGATAAATACTGACAGTTTTTTTATTTTTCAACAAAGGTTTCTATTACTGTATTCAAAAATCCTACATGATCTGAAATATAAAGAAATTATTTTGACTCATAAAAATTGTTAATGAAATAAAAACATTACTCTACCAAAAATAAGAATTTCTCCCTGACTGGGAAAACAATAGATCATGGATATGTCTATCTATAATCTACTGCTTCTCCCAATTTATATTTTAGAATTATAAGGATCAATTTACTTCTATTTATAATTAAATTAAATTAACAATTAAATAATAATGATTAATTGTTAATTTAATTTAATTATAAATAGAAGTAAATTGATCCTTATAATTCTAAAATATAAATTGGGAGAAGCAGTAGATTATAGATAGACATATCCATGATCTATTGTTTTCCCAGTCAGGGAGAAATTCTTATTTTTGGTAGAGTAATGTTTTTATTTCATTAACAATTTTTATGAGTCAAAATAATTTCTTTATATTTCAGATCATGTAGGATTTTTGAATACAGTAATAGAAACCTTTGTTGAAAAATAAAATTTTCACATATAATAAGTATAATATACATACCGTGCCCTCATCAGAACATCAGATGCTTTCAAGTTGGTGACGGCTAAAGTGTTACGACCTGGGGTGGGAGTGAAGTGGGCCGAGGAGAGGAAAAATAAACAGTTGAGAGAAAGTACAGTTTTCAAATGGAACTTTTTTCATTTAAACCAATATAGCTCATTAGCGGTAAAAAAATATTCTCCTTTAAATTTCTAATCAGGAAGAAACTTTCAGCAAATTTTAGATCTAACACCAACAGAGCTAGTGTGTCAAAATGTTACATTTTTGAGTGTGGAAAAACCGTTACACCAAAAAAGTACAGATCCCCAACCAAAAGATATATCCATGTTCGAATTTACTTTTAACTTATGAAAAAATTCAAACTGCTCTTAAAACAAACCCATGAATGATAAATTAAAGTATTTATAGATAGTTAAACAGTTTTGTATAAGAAAAAATAGAGTTCTGAGTAGTGAATATGGTATACTATGTCCAAGTTATAGCAGCCTCCCAACACCATTTTTTACTAACAAAATTAATATCAATCTCAAATTAGCTAACAGTACTTCTGATTTACGGTACATATTTTGTTATTAATTGTTTATAATTACTATTTTTTTTAGTTTATTTAGTTGGCCAATTTATTTATTATATTTAACTTTGATAAAATTCTAAATTGCATTTTGCACTGCAGTAATGATAAATGATAAATTTACAACACATGTGAAATAGTATTAGTACAGTGAAATTTAAATGTTTTAATTTAAAAAAAAAAAAAAAAAAAAAAAAAAAAAAAAAAAAAAAAAAAAAATCAGAATTTATCCTCTAGCCATCAATTTAGTTAATATATTATAATTTTTAAATATCCCTTTAATATGTTTTATAAAACAAAAGTTGCCTTAGCCATAATGTTTTAAAGATATATATTTTATAGAATCAAAGATCTGTAGAATTATATTTATAGAATCTTTTTGATGAAATGTGTTATTAACTTTGAAACAATGTGAATGGGTTCGTTATTTTTTATTTATGTCATTCATTTTATATTAATTATACTTTGCATAATTGAAATATATGTGTTTATGTAAGTAATTCTATCCCTTAATGTATTATGATGTGTCAATGACATTCTTAAGAAACCTCTCTAATCTGACTCATGTTCTTATCTGCATAGGGATACTTCACTATTAATTATCTTATCAATTTTACCTTTTGTAAATTTTAAACCAGTTTCTGTTGGAGTAACTAAAGAATGAATGATGTTTAATTCATATGATGACAGAGATGATTCTAATGACTTTTGGGATGATTTATTAGAAAGACTTTCTGCCCGTATGTTACTATCAAATCAAAATTTAATGTTTTTGTTAGTATGAATAGGTTATCTATTTTTCTAACTATAACATGACAGTTTAAAGAAAAGTTAGTTGATATTGTTAGTTGTACCAATATGATTATTCATGCTAGGCATCTTTTTCCTTTGCCATTAATTTTAATGCATTTTCATTGAATACTAAGAAATAGTTTCTAATAAAAATTTATTTATAATTTTATTATCTGTTACACCTTTTTAACTTAATGCTCTAGGACTAATGCTTAGCCTCTGTGGCTATCATTTGTTTAAATAATTCTTAATTTTGTATGTGGCCGGCATATAAATTGAATTTTGGCAGTTTCTGGTTACCACTCTCTCTGAAACCCTTATGAAGGCTTGCAATGCAAGTCCAAATGTCTGTATTATAAATTAAAATATCATTTTTAATTATAAATTGAATTGTTTTAGATTCTTGTTGATTTAATGCTGTTTACATCTTAACAATTACCTAAGTTATTTTTAAGAGTTTTTTTCACAAGAAATCAAAAAAATATGATATAATTGTTTACTATATCAGTTCCTGTTGATTTCTGTAATAAAATTTCAGGAATTTCTATAAACAATATTCTTTGTATTATATTCATACATTTGTATTTCTTGTGAACAATCATAATGTATGAAAGTTCAAGAGGAATATATATATCAACCTTTTATAGTTAGCAATATTTAAATTTTATAGTTATATTTATTTGTTCTAAATCAGCTTCATGATTATTTCAAAAAATGGTCAAATTACTATGCACAAGCTAGTTTCTGTCTCTCATGAATAATGAAATCCTGAAAAATGTTAAGACAACTTAATCCAGTGGTATAAAGTGTAAAGAAAAAAAAAATACTAAAAAAAACAAAAAAAACATGTTTTCAGTTAGGAGATTAGTTTACTTACAAGCATCTAGAAAACCTAGATAAAACTTCTTGACAAAAGAAAAATGTCTATATAATAAACCTAGCAACCAAAGATCAGAGCTAATGAATGAATGAATAAATCTTAACAACGTCAATATATCATGCTATTAAACAAATAAGTATAAGTTGTATATCATATTCAAAGCAACTTTCTAAGAGCTAGTGATTCTCAATGGGATCATAAGACAATTTCTTATGCTGATGGAAAAGTACAAAAGCTATCATAATCAAACAGTTAGCTAATTTTGATGCTTAGTTATTAATGATAAATGAAAATATTAATTAAAAATTAACTAATCTAGATAAACTACTCCATCTCTACCTTCCTTTCAGCGGCAATTGCAAAGGAAGAGGCTTTACATTTTTATTTTATGTAAAATTGCTGGTCAACCACTGTTTCCTATCATTGTAATTTGTTTTGAACATTTATTAAAATCCCTGTACCAAAATTCATTAGGAATGGAAATAAAGAATGTGCAATGGATTGAATCAATTACATTTACATTATTGTAAAGTTGCAGTAGAAGAAAATAAATATATACTCTAGAGTCGTGTAAAATAAACATTCATTGACATTTATACTATTTTTATATCTTCATTAAGTTATAAATTACTTTTTAATGAGAAAGTTAATTTAACAATCTCGCTCCAATTTATTTTTTGTCAGTTAGGTTCGGTTGAGGGTGTCTAAAATGTATTAATTCTTACCCATTATAAAAATATCTTTGACACTGAATAAGCCTTTGTAAAGATGTGGGACTATCATCATGCTACTCCTGACGATACTGTTTATGAAAGATACACTTTAGATGTCGAAGGTACACAATTAGATGAATCCAAAACATTTTGCACGCTTGAAAAAATGTGGTTGCTATCAGCAGCCTATATTTTGCTTCATCCTTATTCAAGGATAGTGCGGAAATCATCACTCCTTGCATGAATACTTAGAAACAATTTTTTCTTTAAATTTAACACTTATACTACACATTACACATTTATTTTATTTTAGCACATTGTAATTTGTTACTCTATACTTTTACTAAATTACTGTTTAAAGAAATAAATAAAAACACACTGCATTGCTATGTCAAGATCGTCTTTTGAAGTCAATTATACTTAGCATTTTGCACTAATCACCATCAATTTTATTTCTCCACTGTAGCATCCATACTGTTGATAATAGCTCAATATATTCATTTTTTAAAATTATTTATTTATTATTTAAATATTATCATACTTTATATTTATTTAATACCAATTTATTTAATTACAACTGAGAAATTAGTTTTAATTATTTTTAGTCTTATGAAATTTATTTTTTTCACAGTTATAATATTAATAAATATATATAGTAAATGGTATATAATACATACAAATTTTTTTAACAAATAATTTAGTAGATAAGCAGATAATATGAAGATTATTTAATGTTTGTGGTGATTATACTAAGAAGCTTTTTCTTAAATTGTTTTTATTACTAGCAAATTCTATATTACAATTTATTGTTTGATAATGCATGATTTATACGACACTATCAATAATAAACACATAAATAAAACTATCCTGTTATTATTTGTTTAAATTTCGAAAATGATTTATTAAAAAATAAATCTTATAGATCATGAATAGTTTATAGAAAACTGAATATGAAAATTAGTGCAACCTTCGAAATGAAACATTTTTACTGGACTGTTCTAGCAAAACTCATTTATGACTTTAAAATGTTTAATATATTATTTTAAAGGAAATAATCTACATTGATAATTTGATTGAAAAGTTTATTAAAGAAACACGCATGTTCTACCAACATTTTTCTTATAAATCCAAGTTATTTCTGGATAGCAATATCATAGTTTTCCATGACAAAACTCTAAATTTTCCTCTTAATAATTATTGTCTCATTTTCAAATCAGAGAATGATTAGATAACAATGTTGTTCTATTCAGGTATTCATCCTGATCTGTACATCACCAAATGACTAAATAAAGTTCAAAATCTTTATTCAACACAATATTAAACACATAGATCACAATTCTATAAATCTAACATTCATTCCAAAAATAAGAGTCACCTATTATAAGTGATTATACTATAATTATTTCATCCATTTTATGGCATGTATTTCAGTGTATACAATTTAACTTCCAAAATTAACAAATATTAAAAAATTAAATTTGAATAAAATACTTGTTGAATAGTCTAAAATTTTTATGTGGATTTCTTTATCTTGTTGAGCATTTTATTTTTTTAATTACATTGCAGTTTATTTATATTTCAGATTCTTGTTGTTTATCTATTAATCATTTCTTTTTTATTTTATAGGGACAAGCTTGTCCCAGGAGAGGGAGAAATGTGATGATGGAGATGAAGATTCCTGGACTACTTGGGGTCGAATCGCAAATGATTGGGACTCCTACAAGAAAAAGACATCATATATCAAGGTCAGCTTGTGAAATATTGAACTTAATCTTTATGTTCATAATACCTTAAAACATAATGCTTTTTAAATGTTCCTAATAGGAGATGGTCAGAAAAGGAATTCCCCATCATTTCAGGGGAATTGTGTGGCAGCTTCTGTGTGATGCACACAATTCTCCTGAAAAGGACCAGTTCGCAGAATATATTAAAGCCACTTCTGCCTGTGAAAAGGTATAAATCACAAACTATTATTGTAGTATTAATTCTTGATGAAGCCTATTTTTTAAAATTAATCTTTGCAAATCAATTAGGATTTGATTGAGCTTGTTTTATTTTTTTTAATGTAATTTTCGAATATAACTTATGAAGTTGAAATTAAAATTAATAGAAAACAGTTATTATCATGTTATTATTTAAATATTACAAAGCTCTAAGTCTTTCGAATAGCAATCAGTAAGTTACTATAGTTAAATTAGCAGTTAATGTTTGAATTATTTGAAATATTGATTAATTTAAGTGCCAAGGGGAAAAAAACATGGTAGTCCAAAATAGTCAATTTTAAGAAAAATGATATCTAAAGTTTAACTCGTGATCTATTTTCAAAAAGTGAAAAATTATTTTATTAAAATATATTCTCTTTACCCAGATAATCGTTTCCATCTTCATAAAATTTCAAAACAAATAAATAATTCTTAATGCCCCAAAAATAACAAGGCACCAACAGACTGCTTATTATTTGTGGTGGGGGGGCACTGTAGTCCAGTGCTTATTTGTTTGTGATCAGTAAATTTAAGTGTCATGGAAAACCATGGTAGTCCAACCTAGCCAGTAATTGGGAATAAGGATATTATCCTTCAATGGCTTTGGGCGTAATGCAGGATTCATCTCTGGACACTGCCCCGAACCTCCACCACCACTGTTTTACATTGTACTAATTTAGTAAAATAATTTCAAAAGGTAAGGGTAGATAGGGTCGAGAGACTATCCCCAACCTCCTGACAAATATGATAGCACTGACAGCCAAAATCCAAATAATCAAGCGGGAAGAAATATAGTGCTTTTAAAAAATGAAAATATTTAAGCAATTTCCAAAAGGACAACAGCGGAATATCCTTTGGCCATCAAAAATCATTAGATCCTGGCAGATTTCGAAATAGTATCCTTTAGTGTCCAGTGAAAAGGATTAAACAGGAAGAAAGAGTGTCCTTTTAAAAAACGAAAATAAGTAATGATATAGCAAAAGGATGAAAATTAAATTGTAGGGAAGGAGTGGCCAAGGATAATCTTCAGCAGTCAGAAATTCTTAGATCCTGGCAAAAATAAGTATACTCAAGTGGCTTTGGATTGGACTCTCTGGACTTAAGCTGTTTTTCTCCCTTACTGTTTTATCGATTTTATATGGACTATCATTTTTTTGTCTGATAGTATGTAGGAAAATAAAGTACACTTCCTCTACTATCATATGGCCCCACCAGTTTAAAATCAACAAAAAGTGGATTACTGCAGTTTATCCCCCTGACCCTTCAATTAGTTGATAACTAACATATAGCTCAGAAATTAAAAGCTTCTTCTCTTGGAATCTTCCAACAATATCTCTGGTCACTGGCCATAACTAGTCAAGTCGCTCTGTGTTAAGTTGATCATTGTTTAACTCTTGGGCTCTCACACCATTGGTGAAAGTTTGTAACTCAAAAAGAATAACCTCCCTAAAGAAAACTATTGGGATCTAGAGTTACCAACTTAATGCAAGTTGACTTAACTAGTTATGGCCAGTGACCAGAGATATAGGCTTCACTTTTATTATTTTTATAATTTAATCAAATAATTTCTTCATCATGAAAAAATGTTTATTATTCATTCCAGGTGATCAGGCGAGATATTGCTCGAACCTACCCTGAACATGATATGTTTAAAGAAAAAGATGGTGTCGGACAAGAAAGTCTTTTCAATGTTATGAAAGCATATTCCCTCCATGACCGTGAAGTCGGTTACTGCCAGGGATCCGGATTTATTGTTGGTCTTCTCTTGATGTTGGTAATGAAATAAATTGTACCGTTTAGTATTGCTTCCTAACTGTACTGCATGCTGATTTGATAAGCTTTCATTACCAATTTTTGGAGTTTTTTAGTCTTCCCTATCAGTTAATGTAATAAATTATTAATCATTTATATAATTTATACCATACAAGTAACAATTTTTTTTTTTTAACTGAACACTCATTTAAAAAAAAAAAATTAACTTAGTAAGCCATTTTTAAATTTAAAAATTATTGAATTAATCATCTTAATGGCTATAATCATTGTCAAACTGCTTTTAATTTATGGTGGTTTGTAAATTTATGGTGGTCGGGAACAATGTGGGCAATGAAGGGTTATTGTAGTGTATTACTTCCTGAAGCAGATGCCGGAAGAGGAAGCGTTTGCTGTCTTCGTGAAGTTGATGAAGGATTACAGGATGCGGGACATGTTCAAACCTACAATGGCCGAATTGGGTCTCTGCATGTACCAACTTGAGAATCTAGTCCAGGTATGTTCCATTGATTTAAAAAACTAATTTATTACTATGAATGTATACTTTCAACTATTTAACACTAACTTTTTTTTACAATGTTGCAATGTTTGTAAGATTTGTTATGAATACCATTGGTTACAACCAAAGACCAGATTTTGAACTAGAATAAGAAAAAATTATAAAATATGGAGTAAAATAACCAAAAATATACGACGAAAATTATATACAAAAAAGATCTTTTAGTAAAAAAAAAAAAAAAGTGTAAAAAATTATGTTTAACATAAATATTGTAATGTTATAAAAAATAGATTGTTTTCAAACCAAAACATTTTAAGAAAACTTATACTTTCCAGTTTAGTTCACTAAAGATGCCTTAGGAAATGAAACAACCATAGTCACAATGGGATAGATAAGTGAAGAATCAAGAATGATTAGCTAGTATTGGAAAATGGTGGGGATAATAAAATTATTAGTGCATGAAGAGCACTTCGGGTTTTAGTGCCTGTTTTATGTACTGCTGTCTACAAATACACATGTAATGCAATACTCAAATAAAAGAAGTACCAATACTTGACTCTATCTACTCATAATGTTGGAATCTGAAATATGTGAAGAAATGTGTTTGATCAAATATGTCTTCAATGTTTTTGAAAGAAAAGCTATTAAACGATGGAATGAATTTCAGAAAGGAACCATGTCCCATTTCAATGGCATCGGATTTAAAGGAAGTAGGTTGTTGTTTGCTAAATTGCTAGTTATATTGAAATCATCTTGCAGATTGTCCTCACCTCAGAAGGTCAGATTGGTGAAAGGAAAAGTGGTAGCAAAATTGGGCAAATTCATTCACTCTTGTGCAATTTAACAATTATTATTTTGATGTTATTGTTTATAGGAGTTGATGCCTGATCTACACAATCACTTCAACTCTCAAAGTTTTCATACAAGCATGTATGCTTCATCCTGGTTCCTTACGCTGTTCACGACGGCTCTGGCCCTTCCTACAGCTTGTCGCATCATTGATGTCTTCTTGTCAGAAGGAATGGATATCATATTCAAAGTCGCTCTTGCTCTTCTTACTATGGGAAAAGATGATCTATTGTCCCTCGACATGGAAGGAATGTTAAAGGTATTTATACTGATCTTATATTATTTATCCCAATTTAAATTATACTTTTAATATATAATAGGATGGTATTATATCTATAATATTATATGGAGGATGCTTAAGTATGATTTTTATCATAAATATTATCTTAATTTTATTCCGTTCCTATATTGACTTCTATTTTTCAGTTTTTTCAAAAAGATCTTCCAGTTCGTGCTGATGCTGACCCAGAAGCTCTCATGAATCTTGCATACGGTGTAAAATTTAATGCTAAGCGTATGCAGAAATTGAAAAAGGAATACACAGTAATGAAGACCAAAGAACAGGAAGACATGGTTGAATTGAAAGTAATATTTACATACTTTTAAAATCTTATTTATTTTCTGTTCACTTTGAGTCATAGGAATGAACTTTGATATAAACTTGCTTCTGTTTCTACCAACTATAAATTCAATTTAGTAATTTAATTAGCACGATTCTTGACAATTCTAGACAAAAATCCAACACAAAACTTGATATTTATATTTGTCAAACTAAGTTGACATTATTGTTCCATATTAAAAAAATATAACAATAAAACTACTATCTGCAGTTTCTCAATTTATTAGATATGGTTTAAAGTAAGTAAAATCTTGTTTAAAATGTTACTTCCAACTGCAATTTTTTTTTTTATCATACAGAATTCTTAGCTAATTTAAATAAACATTCTAATTGTAATTTTTTTGTTTGTAATTAGTTATTTTGGAAACAAAAAAATAATAGGAAATCCTGTGGTGTGGCCACAACATTGCCTAGGCACACATTAGTGACTTCATCTTTTTGTTTTGTTTTTTTTCTATACAGTGAATACTCATTACAGATAAATGACAGATTTAAAATTTTTGTATTAAAGATCTATAAACGATTTTATTGAATTGGTTGTTGTATTATTTTTAACTAAGACAACCCTTTGCTAGACAGATTGAAGGTGGTATCTTCATAAAATTTATTTTAAAAAAATAAAATAAAATAAAAAACAGAATCTTGATTTATGGAAAAAATGAATGTCTACAATTTGAAATTTTTCCATCTTTAATTTTGTGAGAAAATGTACGGTTTTCATTGTTGTTTTGACACCTTGTGTATATGTTTTAATTTCTGTTTCTATGAAGAATTAAGTCTTAATAAAGTAAACTAAAAGAATAACATTCAGGAATCTTATTTAATAATTAGATATGTAGTTTTACAATAGTAGTGTAGAATTATATGTAACTTTATTGTCAATAATTTATCAAGTTTTTGTTGTGAAATATCTTCTGTAAATTCTTATTTCATCAATTTTACAATTTTAATTTTACTTGAAAGATTACAAACACCATGAAATAAGTTGTTTTTCTGACACATTAGTATTTAGAAACTAATCATGATTAACTAAATAAAAAATAATTAAAATTACTTTCTTGTTTTTCTTTTCCAGAGGTTAAGGCAAGAGAACCGGCTCTTGAGGCAAAGGGTTGAACTTCTGGAAGCAGAAAGTTCAGAACTAGCCCACAGGTTGGTTAGGGGTCAAGTTTCTCGAGCTGAAGAGGAAGAAACAACTTTTGCAGTCCAGCGTGAGCTCCAAGCTCTCAGGATGACACATCTACACACAACCCATCAACTGGAAATCGCACACGAAGAGATTAAAAATCTCTCATTAATACTTGAACAAAATGTATGTTATGTATAATTTAAATGCTTTTTTCTTTCATTTCTGTATTATATCAATTATAATCAAATTGTTTGAAAAATAAATGTATTTATGTTTGGTTTATTAATATTGCTAAATTTTGATTTGTTATACTGATTAAAAGCAAAGTACCATTGCAATTTATTTGACCTTTTATGAATTTTATTACAGCACAATTCTTGTCAGTCCTCATTGGATGAGATTACTGCAAAGAAAGAAGAACTTTCACAGAAGGAAGAGATGGTGTCATGCCTTCAAGAAGAGCTCTTTAAAGTTCGATTAAGAGAAGCAGAAAATGAAGCTTTAATAAGGGATTTGCGAAGTAAAATACAAGATCTAGAACAAGTGAGAGACAGAGATTCCTTATTTTATTTATTTTTTATTTTAACACATTTTAAAAAGTGCAGTATATGTTTACCATAAAAAATAGGGAGCAGCTTTATATGTGAAATGTAACTTAAGATATGTACATATATATTTATTTATTTTTTGATTATTTTTGAACAAAATAGAAACAATATAAAAAGAAATAAATATGTAAAAAACAAATTTTATTTATGATGAATGTATGAATCTTGTCTTAAACTGTAGGCATTTGTTAAACCAACTAAAAAATGTGTTCACTTAACATTTCTCGACATTGAATGAGATAAAGTATAAATAGTAAATATTGGTTGGGGAAACAACCTTAGAGGTTCTAGAAAATATGACTTAAAATTTCTGTTTCAGGCCTATGAGGTACTCATCTATGTACCCTAAAGATTTCCAATTTCTTGTTTATATGTTGAAATATTTTCGATATAAAAACCTTATGTTTTCATTTTCAATATAATTTAACTTTGTTTACATGTAAAATAAAATAGGTATATGTAAAATAAAATATTGAAAAAAAAAAAAAAAAAAAAAAAAAAAAATCCCTTATCTTGATTTTTGGTATTAAAGGAGTCATGATGGCAGAACTTGTTGGTGCGAGGGTCCCAGAGAGCCTGGTACAGAGTTCTTGGGTTCATTTCCAATCTAGGTTGGTTATTATTCATTTTGTTGCGGTCCTGCAAAATAAATCTTGACATACCCACTCTGTTTAAGACTGAGTAGCAATCTCCTGGTAGCTGTCAAAAAGGTCCAATAGGCCTGACCCATTTGCTAAACTAGTTTTCCTCCACCAATGCCAATATCTGTACCATTTTCAATAGTATAAAATGATATAAAAATTTTTTGATGGACAGTAAACAAGGTTTTGTAAAATCTACATATAAATCCTGTCCATTGTATTAAATAATAGGATAAAAATATTTGTATGAAAATAAACGTTGAAAAATTAAACTGTGCATTCCTGTTTAAAATTAAAACTGTATGGTGATGGATTTCTTTTTTACAATTCTTTTTGATTCGACAAGAATCTCACTATTCGTTTTAGGATCCTCTAAATCCAACAAGATTTTTGAACAATTTTGATCTTTCTCTGTCATTCAATTATTTTCTTGATTAAAGAAATATTTTTGAAAAAAAAAAAAAATATAAGTAGTGGTCAATCAGATTCATAACCAGTATTTAAACAATGCAGTTGTTATTCTTCAATATTTTAATAATAGTGTATATTATTAACTTATAAAAATTTTTTTTACTTAATAATAGTATTGTTGTTTTATTTATTTTTGGTTTTGTTTTACTTTTGATGATTTTCTTTTCCATATATGTTATGAGCATATTTCATATTTAAGTTGGAATCTTAAATTTGATAAATAATTATTTTAAGTAATCTCTAAAAAAACTTTTTTATTAAAAACATATACAGTAATCTCTAAAAAAACTTTTTTATTAAAAACATATATATGTGAAAATTATTTAAACAAACAACTTATGTCTATGCGAATAATCCCTTAACTGAAACAATCTTCATTATTTTACTGGTATGTGAGTAAGCATGTATACAATTTATTTCAAAGATTTTTATAGCTTTCCCTAATTTCTAGTTGAGGTATTTTGTTTTAATAAGTTTCATTTCTAGGATAAAAAGACACTAAGAGAAAGCACTGTTGATAATTCTGTGGCCCATCTGCAAGAAGAGCTCATTGCTGTCAAACTTCGAGAAGCAGAAGCTAACCTCAGTTTGAAGGACCTTCGCCAAAAGTTTACTGAACTTGAGTCACAGTGGCAAAAGCATGTACAGGTAATTAACTATTACTTAATCAAATGTTAAGATTTTTAAAATTTACATTATAACTTTTAAGATAAAAATCATATATCAGATCAGATTTATTTATTTTTGGACACAACCTCCAAGGTCTTCAGTGTCCTATTCCTTAATTCTTATTTTTATTAAATTTTTTGGAATAAATTAGATTTTTTAAGGAAGACAATAATTTTATCACTATTGGATTTGATATCTTCAACCATTGTCGGAAATTTTCTTTTAAGCCATTCCTGCTGGAAGTAGCTTTCTATGAAAATCATAGATATTAAATCTTGTGAACCAGAAAAAACAGTTAGTTATTTAATGCCTACTTTTTTTGAAGACTAACTGATACTCAAAGGCTAGATTGAAATATGTTCTTCAAAATGTTTAGTTTTCATCTCATATTTTTTATAGGACCATCACAGGAATGAAGTAGTGCCTCCTCCTGATTCGACTCCAAAAAAACTTGGACTCTTCTGGGAAAGCCGTAGTGGTGACATACAACGGCTAGAAGAAGAATTAATGACCGCAAGGTTGAAAGAAATGGAAGCAACTATGGAATTAAAAGAATTAAAATTAAAGGTACTTTGATATTTTTTTAAATCCTAACTTTTTCAAAGTCCATCAAAAAATTAACTTTTTTGATCACCCCTTAGTTGAAGTTTTTTAAATTTTTTTTGTCAAATTCGATTATTTAATTTTTAAAAAATAAAAAATTTCCTTCTGATGTCTCAATCAATTAATTACTGTAGTTTTAAAATAATGTTTTTGCCATTAAAAAAATGATTGAATTAAGAGGGAAAAAAAGTAATTTGAAATTAATTTTGGAAAATTTCAAAATCTTTCAAAACTTGTGAACTTAACTTAGGCATAAAAATGACCTAAATGTTGCCACATTGCTTTAAAATATGTTTATATGTGATATAATAAATACATACTTGTATTTTTAATTTATTTATAGGTGATGGAACTGGAGACCCAGGTACAGGTAAGCACTAATCAACTTAGAAGACAAGATGAGGACAACAAGAAACTTGCTGATGCTTTAGAGGTTGCCGAAGCCAAAACAAAGGAACAGCTTGCCAAATGCAGGGACCATATGCACAGATATGCTGATCTTGAGTCAAAGGTATGTAATATATATAAAAAAAATATTATTAAAAAAAGTTCTGTTAGTTACAAAATATAGTTATTATTTTTATTATACAAAGAATAGGGGATAACAATTTATTCAACAATCATTGTTGGATAAAAATTTGAATAGTGTGAAGTAAGCCCTTTCTGTCAGTGATCGTAAACTCTGTGTCAATTTTAGTTTTCTGTCCAAAATGTTTCTGGAAAATTTGATGGTCTTTTTTGCTTTTATCTTTTTTAATAATTCCTCTAGAATCAGCTCATCACAATTAAATAGAGGATTACAAAGGACTCTTGATATCAATTCTTTATTATAAATTATTTTGGATTTTCTTTAACAGAAGAAACCATTTTATAAGCTTTTGAGGACTATATTGGAAAATTGGACATAGTTATAAACGTCGCTTTAATAATAAGCTAATTTTAATAAAATTTTGCTGACTGATCATACACAAGTACAAAGGTTTAATAATTTTAATTAACTAAAACTGAAAGCTGATGGTATGGTATGGTTGGCTGAAAATGAGGAAACTATTAAATTAAACACAACTATGCTAATGAAAACCAGAAACAAAATTATTATATAGTTATTAATGCCGGCAAAATGGAATATATGGTTATTAGTAGAAATGATGAACATTTTGGTGTTGGATATTTCTGGTATTAAATTTGAACACATTGAGCAATTCAAATATCAAGGGTCTACAATATCAAGGAAAAATGAAATTCAAGTGGAAATAAGGACAAGGTTAAAAGCCGGTAATGCTTGTTATTTCTCCATCGCAAAAATACTCAGTTCATGCTTACTCACCAGAAATTTAAAAATTAGTATATATAGCTACGGACTTCGAAAAGGAGAATTATACCTAAATTGGCAAAATTCTAGGTGATAGATTAGTTCTATAGTACTAATGGGGTTTAGTAATTGAGAAATATGTGATGTATATTTTATAAGTTGGTAGGATATTTATATGGACTAAAGATATGGCTCTTGAGGGTTCTCTATTATGTTTCAATTCTACTAAATTATGTGCTTCAAGTCGTATCTATTATTTTTAATCGTAGGGTCTTTATGACTTGCAGCCCTAAGTGGCCAGTATAAGCCCACATTCTATTTTCCTAAAACCGGTAATTAATCCTCTTATTTTGTCCCGATGCTTATATGTACTGGTCTAAGTGATGATTAACATTATTGGTTAAATCTTTTAGTATGAATAAAGATAATGTCCTTTAAAAAAATTTTAAATGGTTATATATGTTCTTAATCAATTATAAATAATAATGTGAAGAATGATATGTTTCAAACTTAAGAATTTATAACTTTTATATCATTTATATAAGAATGAAGTATTCTGGGCGAGGTTAGTCAGATCTCTATGCCTTCAATCGTTTAGGATCTTCTCCATCAGAGCTAGAACCATGATCAGAGTTGTGACGTGCATAGAAGAGTCATCTGTAACATAGGTTTTTTTACTCTTATTTCGTTGAGTCTTTTGATATTGTCGATATGGGTGGTTTGTTCTGTTTCATTTACTATGATGTTCACTTTCCTAAAACTTATTCCGGCTTCTTTTATTGTTGCCTTGTGTATTTTTCAATATTCTTCGTCTCCTAGAGAAAAGTATTTAAAAAAGGAAAGAGAGAATAATAAAAAAAAAAGAAGGGAAGGGGGAAAAAAAAAAAAAGGGAAAGAGGAAAAAAATCTGCCAATTCTTCAAAAAAGGGAAAAGGTCTCAAAGAAAGGCTAGAATGATAAACCAGTTCATGGTGGGTCTTCCCGAGCTCTATTCAATTTATAGTTCTATCCGCTTTCTCTTCTTACCCCCCCCCCAAGCCACATGTAGTTGAGATTCTAAAATTGTGTAACTGATTGGTATGGTCACTTTTTAGGGCCTCTATTTATTCGAAGGTATTTTGGTTCCAATTCATAACTTTTGTTTGACTTCATTATTGTAAAGTTTTCAAACATTACTTTCAGACTACCGTTATGCCGTTTTTGTGTTAAATGGGTTGTTGTCCTTTCACTAAATTGAATGTAACTCCTTCCATTTCTTTAATTTTACTAATTATATTTTTTTACTGTTCTTCATGTGGACTTCTTAATGGTTTCCTATTGTTTTCTTGAGCCACTGAACATTGTTCTTGGCGCGCATTTGTATTTTTAGACTCAGATGAGCACTTTTCTGATATTCATTACTAACTTTATCAAATGAATATTTTATTTTGATCTAGTTCACCTCCGTGAAGAGGTTTTTCTTCCTCCATCATTAAGCTTGTTTTTTCCAGTTCAGCTTTCTACAGTAAATCCCAATCAACTTCTAACTTTCTTTGTTCTTGTATCACTCTTAATATCTTTTCTCGCGAAATGTAATTTTTTTGACCATTCTTATAATTCCTTTAATCCAGGTTGATATTTCTGATTCAGTTTTTTAACCTCCATTCAAAGATACCTATCTTGTGTTGTTTCTTTAGTTAAATAACCCATTTTGTTTGATTTTGATATTGTTTTTTTACTTTTTTTTTCAAGAAAAACACTCCAAAGTTCCAATAGTCGTATTTTTTTCATTCTGCCCCTCACTTTCACGCTGCTTCGACTTTACCAGATGTTATTTTTTGTAGGGCTTGTAGTTCTGCACTAAGTTCCATGATGTTCGTTAATCTTTTTCTCAGCCTCTTCGGTTTTTTTCTTTATAGTTTTATCTTTGATTTAACAAGTAGGCCGCCTTTTCCTCAAATAACTTCGCTTTATCTTGGTAACATTTTTTTTAAATTTTGTCCCATCTCAGTATTTTCAGCGATAATGTTGCCTCAGAACTCTTATTTTGTAAAGTTTGCATTTTCTCTAGTCAATTCTTTATTTATCTCTTCAACAAACTGGTTATATAACGCTACCTAATTCTGAAATTTTGGAAACTAATGTATTATTCTTTACTTCCAGGTTTTCTTTTTCCTGTAACTAAGTTCATAGCATCGTTTTCAACACTAAGAACCCTTTTCTGCTAAATCCTTCAATTGAAATATTTTGTTTGCTCATTCATTTTCAGCCAACGTAATTTATCTTCACTTTCATCCAACTTCTTCTTCAAGACTTTTATTTTGACGATTGACCTAGCTATCAGATCAACAATTCCACCAGTGATCTTTAATTGTTTTCTTTAAATTATAACACCTCAGTTTTTTTCGTGACTAGTTTCTTCTTCATTTTTATATGAAGTACTTCAACGTTTTCTTTGCTTATTTGTAAATTATAAGCTTCTTCCATACACTTAAAATTTTCACAGAATTTTTCCTTTTTTTTTTTTGTGTATCACCGTTCCGTTTATTAATTCAAAAATAGCTTAGTGCTCTCCATTCCCTTTGACTTGAATCTAACATTCATTTACCATATTCTTGTACTCTATTTCATGCAGCCTAGATCTCACTCAGCAGAAGACAATTTTAACCCTACTAAGCTCCTTCTGTACTGATTTCGACAAGATCTAGAATTTATTTACTAATTAATTGTTGTGATACGAATCAGCTTGAACCTAATCTGTTCATTAAATGTGAAATGTCATTTTCAAGTTTTTCTTTCAAATTCTGAAGTTCAGTACATTGTTCGACAGACAATTGTTAATAACTTTCCTCCTCAAATCATCCGATTTCACGTTATTCCATTCAGTAATTAATCTTTTCTATTTAACCTATTTCGTCGATAGTGGTCAAGTCTTATTAGGTCTTGTTTATTTCGCTTCTTATCCTCGATATAAAAATATTTTCGGTTTTTCCTAATTTATATCGTTTTTTTTTCTTTTTCTGTGGCCTTTTAATTTTTCTTTGTTTTTGTGTTCTAAAAATTCGCCAATACTTATGTGGTAAATCTTTCTCATTGATTGTCTCACTACTCCCCGGTAGTATGTCCGAATTCGATCACTCTAAAGGGAAAAATACATGAATATTGCTTCCTTCTTTGATTTAGTATTTCCTACCACTGGAAGCAGCACTTTAATTAGTTGCACTTTCTCACTTTTTGCTATTTTTTCTTTTTTTTTCTTTTTTTCTTACCTCCTCGCGCGTGACCATGTATGTGTGTTTTTATATCGCACCGCGTGTCATTTTAATTATTATTGGCGTTCTTTTTAGGTAATTGTCTTTCATGGAGATTAATGCAATTTTTTTGTTGCACTCCGGTATCGGATCAGCCATTTGTTTCCTTTGTCATCTTTCGACCAATTCCGGTACATAATCGACTTCAGTAGTATCAATGTGGCTTTGTAGGTGAACTTCTATTGGTCCGCGCGCGACGGGTGCCGTATGTGCATGGACCTGAGCCAAAAAAAATTATCCTGGTCGAGCTTCATAGCGTCCGTCTTTCCGTTAGGATTCGATCTGCTCGTCCTTTTTCATTTTATCTGTATAATGAACTCTATTGCGATACATGTTCTCCAGCGGGACTGGTTTTTGGAATCTTTTTCAGTGGCGGTAATGAACTTGTTCTCGATTGGCGATTTTGTTGGTTTCTCCAGTTTCCGATGCGAGGTTTGTTAAAATTGAGTTTGGATTGCAGACCAGGATCAATCGAGTTTGTCACTGTTATGGTTTTTGATACTGCTTATCGTTTGGGTTTTGATTATAATACGATTGATACGGTGTTGATACAGGTTTTTGGTTCGGCTACCTTGGTTTTTCATAGTGGCCCGCTTTCTGATGTTCACCGAGTCTTTTTCTTTTTTGCAAGTTGGGATCACACGTTTCCCCTTTATTCCTTTGGGCATTTTGAAAATTTTTGTGTTGCTGGATTATACTGATGTTTACCGCGTATAACTTTGAACCATGTGTGCGGGCAATGTTTATAAGGCATATCTCAATATCTCTATGTATTCCAGGTCTATATGATAAATGAAATCTGTCTAAAGAATATATATATATATATATGGATAAATTTCTTGACTGTTACTATTAAATGTTTAGTAAGGTTCTTGAGGTTCAGTCATAAAATAAAAAAACAACTATTTTGGCGACGTTTCGAGACTATATTGTTCTCATAATCATGCCCTACAGTGAAAAAACAGGTTACAATAAAATTATATAAGTTTTGAAATAACTTGTATAACTTATATAATTTTATTGTAACCTGTTTTTTCACTGCAGGGCATGATTATGAGAACAATATAGTCTTGAAACATCGCCAAAATAGTTGTTTTTTTATTTTATGACTGAACCTCAAGAACCTTACTAAACATATATATATGAATTCTCTATGGATGCTAAACCAAGCCACTTACATTAGGAGAGGCCACACTTACATTTTTTCACAGCCCCATATAATCTCATTCTTTCAGCTTTGGCTAAATTAGGTTGAATTACATGAAGGCGTTAAGTTACAATAAATGATAACAGCAATAGTTGATTAAATAATAATAATATGATATAAAATAACAAGAATTATAATGGCTCCAAAATAAACTGAGAAAAAAAAAAAAAAAGAGAAAAAAGGTTGCTACCCATAGAACAGCTGATTATTAATTCATTATTCAACTGATTCATTAATTGATTAATTAATTATTACTATTATTATTTGGCATGATTTTGACCTAAGATGGATCATGGAAGCTCTTGTGGTTCTTCTCTCCTTACAACGCGCCCAAATGATCATCTTCTCTCCATGTTCTTCCAGTCTTCTTGATTCCATTCCCCGGTTGTACTTTCCACGCATTCACCTTTCCTCCATAAGCATTTCTGTCTAGAGCTCCTTCTGGGTTTGTCTTTCTTCACTTGTGTGCTCCATGCCATTGTTTTAAGGTTTATTGTTGCATTGGATCTGATGGGTCAGTCTGTGTTCGGGTAGTCAGCCTATGTGTCAGTAGAATTTCCGTCTACGTTTCCTGATGTCTACTTCAATGATTGAAAATTTCTCTATGGTTTTATTATGTTGGAGTCTTTAGCCATCTTCAGTCTTCAATGGACCAATAATTTTCCTAATTATTTTTCATTCTTTCTTTTAATGTTTTCCAGGGCTTGTTTTCTGTTGAGTACCAGGGTTTCAGTTGCGTACAAGGCTGCTGGTTTGATAATAGTATTGTAGTATCTGATCTTTACTTGAATGGATAAGCAGGTTTTATTGTAGATGTCATAAGTTCTTTATTTATTAATTATAATGAAATATAAAATGTTAGAGGTTCGGCTCTACTAGACTATTTTATATTTTCATAATTCTTTGTTACTTGATTATACATTATTAGGAAGTATTAATTTTTAGATGAAGGATGAGCTCATGATGGCACGGATAAGAGATGCAGAAAGTTCTCAGTTGGTTGCTGAACTTACCCAAAAGATATCTCGTCTTGAACTGAAGGTATTTATTTTACATAGCTAATTTAATAATAAATAAAGAAACTTCGCTATTAAAATTATACTTTACCCTTGTGTTTTTTATTTCAGTTATACATTGAAAAAAGTTATATTTTTACAAAGAAGAACTTTATAAGTTGGTGTAGATGAGCTCATATAAATAAAAGCATATTTTTTCCTGCTTGTTTGTCATTTGTATTTTTAATCATCTCATATTTTTAGAAAATTAAATTAATAAACATAATTTTAGAATGAAATTACACTTTTCTGTTCTAAAGTAAATATTAAAAGTCTTAATAAATACATTGATGATAACATACTCTTGTCTACCTACAATAATGATTTTATTTAGATTTAATTTAATATTTTTATTGGAGGTAAAAGTACCCAATGATATACTTTTTTTTTTTTTTTTTTTTTTTTTTGGAACTTTCTTTTTTAAGAACCTTTTAAACTTATATTTTTTAATAGATATATGGATTACATTCTGTATATTTATTAGAATTTCTTTTGAAACCATCTATTTATTTGACTATGTAGTCTGTATATTTTAATTTATTTACGAGGGTGGTTTGAAAAGTTCTCAGAATCACCGCTAGATGTCAGTGCTAGAGCAATGAGGCTCCGGCGCAATAATCACACATACTTTGTGAGTAAACAGGTGGCGTGAGTGGTAGTGACGACTCTTTGTTGTTGTTTTTTTGCGTAGTGATTTGTGAAAATGGAAGAAACTGAGATTCGAGCAATGATTAAGTACTTTGTAAAGAAAGGTATGAAAGCAAAGGAAATTCATGCCGACTTTCAGAACATACTGTGGGACTCTGCTCCTTCATATTCAACTGTTGCCAAGTGGACCAGTGAGTTTAAATTTGGTTGGGAGACGTTAGATAATGATCCGTGTAGTGGATGGCCAAAAAGTGCTATGACCTCAGAATTTATCACAAAGGTGCATAAAAATGTCATGGAGGACCCTCGACCTCGAAAGTGTGAGAGATTGCTGAAGCTGTAGGGATGTCATCTCAATGGGTATATCACGTTTTAACCAAAGAATTGGGAATGAAAAAATTATCCGCAAGATGGGTGCCATGGCTCTTGACATTGTACCATAAACGCTCATGAACTGAGGTACAAATTGTTGCCACATCCACCTTATTCACCTGATTTGGCACCATCAGACTTTCATCTTTTCCCAAGCTGAAAATTTCCTCGGTGGATGAAGATTTCTTACAACAGAAGAACTGACAGCCAAATTGGAGAGATATTTTGCAGGCCTGGAGGAATCTCATTTTCGAAATGGGATCAAGGCATTGGAACATCGCTGAACCAAATGCATTAGTCTACAGGGAGACTATGTTGAAAAATAAAAGCAGTTCCCCCGAGGTAAGACACTTCTTTCTAGTACATTCCGAGAACTTTTCAAACCACTCTCGTATAATAGAATAGGTTGTTACAAAAGTCCTTTTGAATGAAGGCAAACTTTAATTCCAACTTTTGTAATTAATTCTATAAGAATGTTTTTGTTCCTATTTTCTATGTCAACATTTAATTTGAATTAAAAAAGAAAAATAAAAGAAGAAAAATTTGTCTTAGCCCAAAATCAGCTGCCAAAGAAATTAGTGGCACAGAAGGTAGTCCTTTGGTTCATTCCTTTCATTCAAAATTTATTCTTTGTGGTAGGTGAACTTCAAATGCATTTCTTATTTTGAGCTTGTTTCTGATGATTGGGCAGTAGATCCAAATGTTTACTCTGCACAGCTAGACAGAGTTTATGTAGTTTGAGTGCAAAATACCCCACTTTGTTCTACAGGAACCATTTTGCAACACAACAATGCCCCTGCATATTATTTGAACTAAGAAAATTTATCAGAACTGCAAGGAGTAAACATTTTGCCTCATCCTGAGTATAGCCCAGATATTGCACTATCCAATCATGGTTTTTTATATCAGTGGTCCAATTTTTAAAAATAGGATCTTTGATAATTAAGAGGAAATAAAAAATTAGATGTGAAGAGTTTTTTTCCTCAAAACCAAAGGAGTGGTATCTGCCTGCATCCCATCCAATTACTAGCAGAAATATGGGTGAAAGTAGTTAAAAACAATGGACTTTACTTATAATAATGTTCAAAATATGTAATCTAAAATAAAGATTTGTGCACAAACAAGTAACAAGACTTTTGTTACTACCAAATAATAACTAGTGGTTCACCTGGATGTTTCTAATTAAACATTGAGCATTTATAGTTTGATAGTTTAAGATTAAATAATTTAGTTCCATAAAATATATTAATGATGTTAACATTTTTTTACATTGTGTAATCAAATTTATGCCTCATTACTAATTTCTATTAATTAGAACTCAGAAATGGCTGCTGAAGGAGAACTGAGAAGCCATATTGATGATAGTGAGAAAGTCCGTGAACTTCAAGAAAAGATGGGTGAAATGAAAGCTGAGGTATACATTTACTGTTGTTATATATTTAAATATCTGAATATTGCTTCTGCTATGTCGCCTCTCTATGTGAAATTTAGCTAAATTGTATATAATAGGTAAATTATCCCTAAATTTTGTTTAGAAAAGTATAAACATGTAAAATTAATGAATTTTAGTTCTTAAATTGAAGTGTTCAAGCTGTATTTTGTTCTCTTAGTTTGTCTATCCTGGTTATAGATTCATGAACATGAAATTTGAAATTTAATTCATGGTTGATTGTTAAAAAAAATCAGGGTGGTCACTCATATAAAAACCAAATCATAATAAATTATTATTAAAAAGTCTCCACTACTTAGTTAAAATGTTTTCATTTCTGTTTGGCCGTGCTTTAGAGAAATAAAAACAAATATGTTGAGTAAATGAAATCTATAAATTATTTTAAAGATATTTTGATTGTTTGCTGATTGAATATGTTTAATTGTATATCTTTTGCAGCGGTGTTTCATAAAATTTCAAAGTTTAAGTTTAGAATAATATTCAACAGAACATTAAGGGTGCTTAATGTTCAATATCTCATGTTGAAATCTATATTTCAATTGTCAGTATGAGAAATATTGACAATATAATAAATTATTAACTTTAAAAAATTACATACTAGGTATACATGCTGATTTTATATTCATGAGTATTGATTGACATTTTCATAAAGAATAGATGAAGATGTATAATTTTGAAAGATGCTGAACAAGTTAATTGGAAACCTTAAAAAAAAAGTGTACAAAAAGAAAGATTATTATTAATGACGAATTGAAATGAAAAGAAACTTAAAATGTAATATTAATAAATGTAAATTTAAAATAACTTCAATTTTGTTTATCAATGAGAAATTAAGAGAGTTTGTTCAGGGCCTGAAATTGTATCAAGTCATTCTATATCTCCTCAACCTATCATCAACATCAGTAGACATCTCTGTTTTCAGATGATTATCATAGTATTACAGGGCATAAACAGGAGACAATGAAACAAGGAATCACAAGAGCCTTTAGAAGACAGTTATTGGTTTATTGATAATTAAAGAAATATAGTTATTCAACTAAATATCTTGATAAATTTGGCCCTATGATATTAAAGGTTATTATGGAAAGTGCAAAAATAATGATATGAAAGAGAATTAAGAAAGGATTTATAGCTGATAAAGATTTTCTTGGTTTTCCTTCCTTACAGTTTCAACTTTTTCTTTACTTTTCAACAATTAATGCTACTGATAAATCATACATACATTATTTCTTGTCACAGACAAAATCCATTCTACTGATAGGAAAGACCTATAAATAAAAATGTTGTCACAAGAGCACACTTTTGAAAAGTAAATATATTTAATTTGTGATTTGTGACTGATCCATCAGTATAATAATAGTACAAACATAATGGCATTTAATTTACATATAGAAAGTTAATTATGGTTATTAAAGCTAAGAAATGGATCAAAAACAAAATTTTATTACTTTAGAGGGACTTTGGTGGCCACCCTGCCCTGGTAACCTGTAAAAAATGATTTATAATATTGATTATAAATTTTAAAAAACTGAATTTTGGCATTGTTACTGATTGTTCGGTGAGTGCTTTAAGATTTCGCCCCTTTGTAGTATTTTTATTTTATCAGTTTGCTGAAAGAAATTATTTAATGTTAGACCCCTGTATACCAAAACCTTCCTTTTATTTATTTATTATAATTTTTTGTTTTTTAAGTTATGAAGTATATTCTTTCAAAGCTGTATTTTTTTAACTGTCTTTGGTAAATAGTTTAGTACCTATACTTTAGCTAAGCATGAGTGGAAATTCCACCACTAACAGGTATGAAAATGAGGAACGAAAAAGGTTTTTAAGTGAAAAGTTTGTAATGTTAGGTTTTTTATGTTTAATTTTAAACATTATATCTATTATTCTGGTTTAGGTTGTAAAGTCTCCATTAATTTAATATTGTTTTGTTTTTATATAAAATTTTACTGATTGGAATATGTTCAGTCATGATAAAACTCACCAAGAGACCTTCCTGACTGTTCATCACTGATTTTGATCCTATTTGTTTGGTGATTTCACATAAAAGAAAATGATACTATTTTTTCTTTTTATCCAATGAATACTAGGAGCTGAAAAAAAAAAGGAAAAAGAAAGGTAGTAAAACTCTTATATCGCTGGCTGTCATCAAGAAGTGGATAAGTCAAGTTAACTGGAAAATGAGTTAACTATTAATCTTCACTGCAGAATTTTTAATATCTACGTTATGAAATATTGGTTAAGTTGTGCTTCTTAATAAGACACTATAGTATCTATATTGGTGCAAATGTTATTTTTAGAGTAATTATAGCATTCAGGAAAATGATCAAAAATGCTTTACTAAAAAGTGTACAATTTTGACTTATCTTCTTCTCGATGGCCAGGGATTTAATAATTAACTTGTACCAAAGTTTGGGAGGAAATTTAAAGTTTAAGTAAATTAAAAGCAGTAATATATAAATAAATTTAATATTAATTTTTTGCCCCAATTATATAGGTAAATGTATAACTCAGTGATCTGGAATCAGTAAATTCTATTTAAATTTCCACTGATGTCTAGTAGAAGTAATTTTATGGTCCGTTGAATCTTATATATTAGGTAAACTATTTCAAAACAATTTTTTTTTTCTTTATACTGGTGACTTATGTTTTCTCTTAATTTATGCTGAAATAGAAATGTTTTGATGAAAGAACCATGAGAATACCATTATTTTAAATTTGAGATATAAAAAAAAAAGTTTCACCACATTCAGTTGTTTTTCTCAGCTCCTAGGACCCGTTGGACTAAAAGAAAAATTTGTATAGACCTTTTGCTATGTAGAATTACTAAAAAAAAAATTAATAAAAATTGGTGACAGAATGTTGATAAATTCATTGTATGTTGAATACAACGTTTTTAACTATTTAATTTGGTGAAAATTGTAGTTCTGGTAATTTTATTGGATAGAAGAAGTGAAATTAAAAAAAGCAGTAGTACTCTTGGATTTCATCATTAAGATTCTTTTTTTATAAATAAATAAACAATAAAAAGCACGATGATCTTCATTTTTTTCCTAGCAAGGAGAGGCTTAGGCTGAAACAAATGAAAAGAGTTAAATGATTTTTTATTTAAAATTGTTTTTATAAATTGGATTTCATCATCATTACTAGTATCCCCCCCCCCCTCATAAGTTCCATATGCATTTACTTTTCTTTCTAAAATAAAAGCTTAATAATGTTCCTCTCTCCAATAATGTGATGGTATCATTGTTTATATCACTGTTAATTTATTGTGTAAAGACCTGTTAAAAACATGCATAACAAATATTACAGTGCAGAAGTATTTGTGGTTGAATTTAATCTGATTACTTTTTGTTTTCATCCTTAATTTTTTATTTCATTCTTGTTTTGTTTATATTCTTTAATTTTTTTTTTTTTTTTTTTTTACCAATATTTAAGATAACACAATGATTTATGTATAATGCTAGTTTATTGGTGGAGGTTGTGGCTGAGGAGTTCACCAACTAACACCTAGGCTTTTCACATAGCTTTTATTTTAACCTAAATCCTAATTGTCTTGTTGCGCCAGCTGATGACACCATCTTCACCGGATATTGAACCCTGGAAGTGGGTGGAGTAAGTCACATGCACAAATAGCTTTTGCACGAATTTCCTATTTTTTGTTTTTAGTATCTGTGAAATTTAGTTGTTTTTTTTTTTTTTGTGAAAAAAAAAACAACTATTATGATTACTTTTCTTTTGGAATTAACTTTTCTAAGTAAATTATTTTGAACTGAAAAATAAAATCATCTGACCTCTTTACTTGTAGCTGTTTTAAATTTTTTTTTTTTTTTTACTTATTCGAAAATTGTTATTTAAAGTAAATTAATCATTTGACAAAAAAAAAATTACTGTTTTGTTTAGGTTTGAAGTTTAATGTTCGTTGGATTGCCATTTTAGTTAATTCAGTTTTACAGGGATTATTTTTGGTTGTGTTTTATTCTAAAAAATAGATACAGTTTAACAATTTATTGCTTAAAATCCTCTGAATGAATCAGGGTCTTCTAAGCAGGTTTATGCCATATGTTAAATGACAACCATCAGTTTTTGACAACACTCTTCATTTAGAGTTTCTTCACTTAATCGCTATTTGTTATGTTCATTTGTCTGAGTGAACCAAGCTATGTCCAGTCCTTACCACCATATCTAGCAGAGACTTTGATAATTATTTATCCTTTCAATTGAGCCATTATTTGAAAGTAATTCTGTAAACTTTCTTTAGCATGAAAATATAGAGTTGATTTATCGATTAACAATTTTTAGTTGTCAATATAGCAAGTTTCATTACAATTACACTTGCCAAAGTAATGTTGAAACCACTTTATACCCAAAAAATATTGATTTCTCATTACAGTATCTTAGTCCAGTCAAGATAGGAAAATCAGAGGAACTGAAAATACTGTTCCAATTTTTCAGGAATGTGTAGGGAAGGGTCCTCTGAACAAGAAAAAATTAAGTTCCTCCAAATCCACGCTCAAGCACGCAAGCATTTATCTGCGAAAACACATATAACTCCGCTATAACTCCAAACTATTAGTTCAATCTATAACTTTCTTAAATGATAGTCATTGTCCATTACAATTAGGATCGTCTTGCAGTCGCAAGCTGGTGCATTTCTGGTGAAATTGGAAGGATTAAAGGATTCTAATTGGGCAAATTTTGATGTTCCATGGAACAGGTAGCACGAAAACGGTCCAGTTTTTCTTAAAAATAAATATAACCAAACTTGTAGCAAATTTAATAAGCTTACATATTTTATTTAAGAACTGTTTTTATGCAATGCACTGGTTTCAAGTTATCAGCGAAAAACTGGAAAATAGAACATTTGAAGCCTCCCCTCCCCCCCCCCCCCATTGTCACCGGGATTTGGAGGGACTTTATTTGTTCAGGGGGACCCTCACCTACATATTCCTGAAAAAATTGGAAGTTGTATTTTTAGTTCCTCATTTTGACTGAACTATTTCAAATGAATTCAATTTTATTGTGCACAAAAATTTGAAATTGGCTCCAGTAAATTTTAATTGTTATATGTTTACTAAAGTTTAGTCTGTTTGAAAGATCTCGTCGATGTCTTCCTCTAGGGCATGCAGGCGGTTTAGGCAGTCATATATAATTTAACATATAATGTATATTCTTGTAAGGAATTTAATGCTGTAGAAGTTTTATAATAACAATTTTCTCTTAAAATGAATGAGTGAGGATCTAGAAGACAAAAATATATGAAAAACAATTTTTTTTTTTTTAAATTACATTTCCGGAGCTGGTAGCTAGAAAATGGCCCAGTTTTGGGCTCAATTCAAAAATGGGCTCCATCAAAAATGAATATAACCTAACTTGTAGAAAATTTAGTAAGCTTTTATTTTCTACTAAAACTTTTTCAATACAACGCACCGTTTTCGAATTAAAATGAAAGACTTAAAAATTTAAAGCCCTCCCCCTCCCACCCACTGGCACGGAATTAGGAGGGACTTGGTTTTGTCTTGTTCAAGTTACCCTCGCCTACACATTCCTGAAGAATTGGAACTAGTATTATTAATTCCTCTGATTGCCCATTTTCGGTCTAGATTGACTGGACTATTTCTCTAAGGGCTATGAAAAGCTTGGTAACTATTTTTTTTTCTAACACTGGAATCATGATTTCATGGGCCGATCATATTATCACCTTTTTTATGATAATTTTTTTTTCATTTTTGTGTCAATTAACTTATGTTAAAAATTGAGGTCAGGTGATGTTTTTTCTATATTTTTTTCTATATGTTTCACATTTATTTAGTTTATTATATTTTTTTTTTACATTTTCAAAATGTGAAATAGATTTCAATAAGCATGTTCTTCTGTTGTTTATTATTCTATATAGAATGAAAAAAAATATGCAATTGTTTTTTCAAAAGTGCACCAACCTAACATGAGACTGTTGTAGTATAAATTGAGGACTGTTGTATTGCCGGCGATCTGCTTGGCAAACAAAAAGTAATTAAGGCATTGCATGCAGTTTTTCCAAGACTAGAAACCTAAACTAGTCTTTGATTTAATTAATTTCTAGTTTGCATGTAAATAAACTTGAATTGGAAATGTTTTTTTTTTCTTTTCTAGAATAGGATATTCTAAGAAATCAAGAATTGTTAGTTTTTAAAAAGCCTTATTGTTTTGAATAACTTTTTAAAAATAATAATAACTTAAAATATTAATGATAATAATAATTATTTTTATAATAAGTAATACATTATCTCATAACAGCATTGTTATGTTGAATAATAAATAAACAATTTATTATCTTGATTAATAATGGCTCTACTAAAGAAAATACTTTTAGCTTAGTGTGAGTAGACTAAACGAATCACAGTTGTTTAATAGAGTTTCAAGAATATTTTTTTCTAAACATGCTTTCATCTTTGATAATTTGGACTCATTTACTTATAAAAAACCTGATGAACAAACCTATAAACAACCTTAGGCCTTAATATCACAATGTAAATGAACCTTAGGCCTTAATGTAAAATATGATAAACAATAAACGCTTTTTTAAATTTTTAATTGTTCAAAATGTAAAACGAAATTGGAGAAGTGAATTTTTGATTCTCCATAAATAATATATTTATAGATTTTAAAGGGTTCAAGAAAGAAAAATTTATAAGACGTGGAAACGAATAATTAAATACATATAAATCCAGTGCTTTGTTTTTAGTATTGTGTTAGTGTTTACGAATTCTGAATAATGATTGGAAAACTTCATATTTTCAATAATATTAATTAATAATTATGTCATGTAATATAGTTGTATTTTATAGAACAAAAATAAAACCCAAGATCGCGGGTTCACAGCCCGGCAGATGACCTTAGGATTTTTTAAAGGGAGTAAAAATTCTTTAGCTGTGCCGTCCTTCAGAAGGGACGTAAAATGGGGGTCCCGAGCCTATGTGATCTCAGGTACTCGTTAAAGATCCCTATCCTAATTATACCTGGATAGGCAAAATTTAGGACTCCCACCGTAGCATCGTCCGATTAGCCATAGCAGCTTAAAGTGACTTTAAATGAAATAAACAAAAAAATTTTAAAATATTAGCTGTTAATGGACAGTTAATTTTAAGATTGAAAAAATCATAAATTTTCATTATATCTATAAACCTATTGACAAAACGCTGGTCTAGAGAGGGTTTATTATTTTAGAATAAAAGAATTAGTCTTTGAAACTAAAAAATTATCTAATACTTTTTTCAATGATATTGGTTTAGACTTAAAAATCATTTTGGATAGATAATTTTCTCATTGCTGAGAGATATTTCTTGCTTTATTTTTTCCATAAATACTTTTTATATAAAAAAAATTAGTAAACGGATACAAAATTTAGGCTAATGAATCAATAATGTTTTCTATTATTTGATTGTATATGAAATTTAAACAGATCATGAGGCTTGAAGCTTGGAAACGAAGAGGTATGGCACGGGCAGGATCAGTCGATACGGAGAGTGAACAAGAAGAGACCGCTGACCTTCACCTCCGCCTTGATACCTAATATCACTTTTGTGGCCCTCCCATGGACCACATCTACTCATCCAGCTTCTAAACCAGTTTATTCTTAAATATTCTCTACAATTAGGGAATCAAACATCAGTTGTAAATGTTATTATAGATGTCATAACTGTTTATAGGTATAGGGTTTAAAACTATTCTAAATGTGATAGACTTCTAGGAAATTAATCTTCTTATTAAGAAAAACTTCGAATGAAATATGAAACTGATTGGAGATTGTGATTTTTTATGAAAAGTGATTATTATTGTATTGTATTTTTAAGAAAATATGTGAGGCAGGCATGGTTGGGGTTCTGCCTGTTTTTAAAGTCTGCATTTAAATATTACTTTTTTTAATAGTCTTTTTTGGTGAAATTAGGTAATGTATATAGACAGTAGGTGACAATCTGATGCTGGAAAAAATTACTTTATACTCTTCCTCTAATGAATATTTTGTATATAAGATATAAACAACTATATGAATTTATTAATTTATTCACCAACAATGACTAAATTTACCACTTATAATTAATTTAAATTTATTAGAATGTTAAAATTTGTTAGGCCTCCGTATTCTTTATTTTTATTTAAATGTTGTTAATATTTAATTATTTTTTATTTGTGTTAGCATATATAGTTTAATGATTTATGCATTAACATATTTTAAGTTATCCGTCCTTTATTTAAATTACTTTGTATTTATATTGATTTTTGTATGTACATATATATAGTGATTGTTTTACATATACACAAGCTCATTTCAAGTGATAATTGGATGATTGTGAGAAATGATGTCGGAAATGTATATATTTTATGACTTTTATAAATATACATGTATAAATTATCCATATTGGTGTCATAATCGATAGATTTATTATTCAAAGGAGAATATTTAACGGCACCTAAAAAGGTAACTATAGATGTTTATATAAGATTGCATTTATGGATAGAATAAATATTTGCTAATCAAATTATTTCAAATAACCTGTAACTTTAGGAGTTAAAAATTATTTTATTGGAGAATCGCTTAACCTGGATTTGTTTTAGTGGCCTCGTTACAGTGATGTAATATCTTAATCTTTGGGGACCACTCAACTGAGTAGTGCAATAAGCATTTTTCATCTAAGTATGAAATATATTAGAAATATATTCTATAGTTTAAATTGTAATTTAATAGTATTCTAATTATTCTTAATGAATTATTTTGTTTTAACAGCAATAATGTACTTATTTATTATTTAGGTTGACATTTTAATCCTTTTAAACCATTATATATGCACTGTAATTTGTTGATTTTTTTTTTTTTTTTTTTTTTTTTCGCAATGAAAATTATCAGTTAATCAAACATTGTTTATAGATAGATATTTTGGGTTTTATTTTGTATAGTATTAGTATACTTATTATACTATATACTTATTCTTGAAGTATTCCTTCTTGTAAATAAAATAAAGCTCGGTGTTCAATTTTGTTTTGTTTGAAGTTTTCAGCTTACACTATCGGTTTTGAGAATTAGAAGTTGGCTTAGCCCATAGTTGATGTATATGTGTGTGAAATGTATAAAGAAAAGTCGTTATGGATTATAGCATTCCGAAACATAGTTCTATGTAACAACTATAATTAACATAATAGTTAGCTTCACTGTTATTAGTTCATTGATAAGAATTATTATTGTGCATTATTTGCAGATGATACATAGCCATGCTTAGTAGTTGTATTGATGATTTGTATGATCATTAACATGCTCAATGTGATTGGTAGTAGTTTGTTGCAATGTATTCTCCAATAAATGTACTAAAAGTATTTACAGAGAAATAATATTTACTTAACAGTCTATGTTAGATTGTTAATAAAATTAAATAAAAGTTTAGTTTTTCTCATTGGTTATTACCATATATCAAAATAAAGAATTTGTTATAAACATTTAAATTGTATTCATTACCTCTCTCCTCCTATTCCTAAGGAAGCCCTCCGAGAAACCTACAGTTAACTGATTTCTGAAAGGTATTAAATAAAATTTAACACATAATTCTGCTTCTATTACAATTGCAATTTCCATAAGAACAGCCTATTGCATACAAAGTATGCTGTATACTTTAGCAGATATTTAAGACATCCTGCAGACATTTAAGTATGTGGTGATTAATTTTATTAATTTAAAACAACATAAAATCTTAGACTAACTTGGAAGATACATATGAAACTTAATGATAAGAACTTAAACAAACGGTATCATTACATTTTATAAAGGACAACTATTATTACAGTTGTTTTAAGCAAATGTGCAAGCATATATAGCCGATCAGATCCTCTCATATTCATCACGTTTCAGACAAAAACATCACAGAATTCTCCAGAAGAAAATTTATTGAAACCGCTTTTGTGCTGCTGGAGCAGGAAACTCTATAAAATTCTCCATTTTATTTTACATTAATTTTTTTTTTTTTTAGTATGTGAAAATTTTTAGAGTGCAGAGTGATTTTGATTGTGAGTGAGTGCAGAGTCAAATTTTACCTGAAATTTTAATATATTAGGAATTTATTCATTCCAGATCTTGCCGCCTTTACTTGACAAAAAATTAATTTATAGTACACAGAAAAGTAAAAGCAAACCAATGTCTATTATCATATTTACAACACTATTGTGGACAAACAAGAGGCAAGCAATGGAGTCAAGCTGCATATATTTAAAGCTGTATTTCTCTCTATCTAGATGTGCAGATGTGAGAGCTGGGCCACACTAGACAAGCACATAAGCCGAATTGCCATAGTTGAAATGAAATGTCTTCGGAGAATCCCTGGTAAAACCAGAAGAGACAGAGCAAGGAATGTAAAAATAGAGGGAAGACCTGGGAATCCCTGCACTAAAAGACTTCTTACATAAACTGTAACTGAGGTGGTTCGGACAAGTTTGCAGAATGAATCAAGATCGAGATCCAGAAAGAAAGGTTTTCCTAGCCAAACCTACAGGTGCAGGACCACGAGAATGCCCCGAAACTCTTATAGGGAGTATGTTCGCAAGTCGGGAGAGAAAAGTTAAGGAAACAAATACTACACTTGGCACGGGACCGACAGGACTGTGGCACAAATGGATTGAGGATCCTCTACACTGAAAGGTATATAGAGGAAGAGATAGAAGAAGATTAGAAAATTATAACATTACTGAAACCTATTTGGACCTATGGAACAGAACTTTGGGGTTCTGTAATATAAAAATAAATTTAGATGGAACACTCTCACCAGGGTTAAAAAGTATGCAGTTACTTGACAGATGCTTCAGCCAATTGCCCTAAATACTAAATAGGGTATCCTATCTCTCAGTTGGAAACAAATTCCTGATAAGAAAAACCGTTATTAAACCTATTTGGACGTATGAACTGGAACTGTGAGGGACCACATAAACAATGGAATATCAAACATCAGAGACGTAGCGAGGGGGGCGGTCCGCCCCAGGTCCCGCTTAACTATCGGCCCCCCAAATATATTGGTCTCTATTTTAATTATTGAAGAAAGAATGAATACAATTTTTATTTAACAGCTTAAATATATGAGTGAACATAGACCTATATTAAGACATAAATTAATTATATGGAGGACATGAAAGCTGAGAACGTTCGGGCTCTCCGATCGCCCGTTACAGAAGTTCTTCGGTGGAATGCAATGGTGTATTGTTCACCCCCGCGGTGCGGGGGGGGGGGCAAGGATCGAAAGGGTCCAAAGATTATTAATACACATTTTCTCATCTAAATAAATTAGATAGATAAATAATGGTAGCCAATCGCAGTTTGATATCTTATATGTTATAAAAAAGCCTCAATAAACTAGGGCCCAGAATTTTGTTTTTGAGGATGGATTTATTTCGTGGTGGTATCGCTAGAGGCCTATCAAGGAGGCAGTCCCCAGACCCCGATGTGAACATTTTCCAAAAAAAACCATTTTCACCTCACGTTTTCAATCAAACTTCCCTCCATATCTTCTAAAACTTTGATCCTACGACAAACGTCTTCATAAATAATATTGTAGAAAGTATAGTCAATTTCCTTCCAAATACAAATATATGTTTATAATTTATTTTCAACTTGTCAAAAGATCCATAAATTTTTACTTTTCTTGGTAAAACAAACATACTAAAAGTCCTTCACATTTGCTAAGCATACGCAAGGGAGCGGTACAATATACAAAAATACGAATACGAAAAATGTGTATAGAATAAATGCTTAAAAGAGAATTTAATTAAGTAAATAGTCCTGTTTTGCATATGGCGCACAGTGCTTTGAACATAGAGTGAGGGTGGACGAAACTCGCAAACCCTCAAAATCTTACAGAAAATTACACGCTGAACAAAAAAGTTCCTTTAAACCTGGATCTGGAAATGCACCCATAAAAAGTTACGGCAAGATAATTGTAAAAATAAAGTTTTTTTTTTTAATCTTTGGAAGCAAAATGAAATTTTTGTATGTTTTTAATACTAGGGTAAATGATGCGTTTCGAGCAACATTAGGATGGATGTGTTTGAGTTAATGAAGAAGATAAGTGGGTTTTTTTTTTGTTTTTTTTGGTAATAAAAGTAAAATGCCTTTTTTTTTTTTTAATATTTTTTTTTAATTTTAAAAGTAGGCACTTACTCAGATCAGCCATAGTATCCTGATATTATTGCTTAGCTTAGAGGGGATATTGCCCATGTGATTTCAAACTTAATTTTAAAGGTTTGGAGTTGGCAAAGTTTATCTTTCATTCAACCAATTCCGCTAATTTGTCGAAAATATGCGATGGATCTCCGTGACGGATCTAAACTCTTCTGCTTCCTTAACAAACCGTCCTGGTTTGTCAGGTTTGAAACCGTCAAGCCACATCCGTCGATAATCTGCCCTTGTGTGGGGCAAATCCGTCCGATCTAGGACCGAAACACACCAAATCTCACGGATCCAGATTTACGAGCATGTACGTCGGTTTTCTGAAATCCACTTCGGATCTAGTGTGCTAGTTCCCCTGGGTAAACGATGTGTTCGCTGGTGAATTTGGGTACCTCACGTCAAATTGCTGCCCTTGCCGGTGATATGTGTGTAGTATATCATATCCTAATGAAAAGGAGAAATCGCCAGAAGTAGCTAAAATCGTGGATAGCTATGAGGCAACAACTGAGCCACATGCCTTTGATTAAACAATTACAGATGAATGAACCGCAAGACTTCAAAAACTACGTGCGGATGGATGAAAGCGACTTTGAATTTCTTTTAGGTTAGTAACTAGCAAACGCTAGATAACAGAAGGGGCAAACAGACGAGCTCTGACTTGATCCCGAACGTCTCGTGTTTTTTTCTCGAAAAATCCCGATCTTAAGCAATAACTGGATATTTTTCGAAACATACAGGATATTTATATATTACAAATTTAATACTGACACTATGCATCTAGGAAAGAGAAAATAGGCTAGTAAAAATATTCACCGGCTGCTGTTGTTGCTGTGAGGCTTCCTCCACGTCAGCGTTTTCCATGTCAACATTTTCGGTATCATCGACGCCCTCATCATCGATTAGTGCTTGGTCAGATGTATGCACCTCGTCATTGGAGACGCTTAGCACTGGTCCTTCCTGGTCTTTCGTAAATAGCAGAAGATTGTAGTATCTATGGAACCCAAGTACTATTTACCACAGTGTTGGTTCGTATAAATCTTCCGCTCCACTGCCACTTCTTATTGCGCTTTCCACCTTCCTCCTTTCCTTACGGTAGCAAGCAACTCCTCAAGTTTTGGATTTTAGCTTTCACCAAACTATGGTCCACATCCGGAACTTCTGGTTTTACAGCTTCAACTAGTTCATCGCACGCCTTATTTTTTGCATTTCTATTCATGTAATCTTTGTGGTTCAGTTGCCACAGACACGGTCTCTCTTTATATGCTTCTATCAAAGCTTCTACAGCCTTGTTACTCCACTTCACTTGCTTTTCTTTGGCAGCTTTTACTTTCCCCATTATTAGGAGGTTAAATTTAATAAAATCTTGACTTCGAATCAATTATGATCCGACTACTATTTAGTATACACGTCGCTCCACTACTGCAAAATCCGAGCGTTAAGGGGTTTGGCAGTCCCCTCCCGACGGACCAGTGATTCACACATTTCTTCAAGGACATCTGCCCGTTAGTGGGGGAACGCTCGGATCCAGGCCCGCCAGATCCGATCCGTCACTGATTGCGCCCTCCCTGTTCTCCACTAACGCGCGGATTTCAAAACCGAAAATCCCTGGAAACATCACATACAGTCCGTGCCCTCTTGCTTCCCCACTAACGCACGGATTTAGAGGCGGGTTTACTCAAAGATATTGAGATCCATCGGAGAAATCCGTCCGTGCATAGCCAGCTAATAGGGAATTTTTCGTCAATGTTATTGAATAGAGGCAGATAAAGCAGTCCTTAAGCAAACCATATACCATTGACCTTAACAATTTGTATTTTATATCGGACAAACATAAATCCGTGCATAAAGCTGGTGTTTTAAGAGGACATATCGATTTCGTTCTTCAACCAAAGATTTTCCAGACATCTCTGCAGCAAAATGTATGTATGTATGATGTGTTAAGAACAAGATCATTTACTCGTTTTGTTTTTTTGTTTTGTTTGTTTATTTCGGGAATAGCTGGCTGGCAATTGAAGCCCCCTGCTAAAGTCAAAAGGTACATTTCTCTTCCAAATTGGTGGTTAGACTCTTCCACGTTCTTAAACGAATGTAGTTAATCAGTAACTACAGCTATCTGATTTGATTTTTATTTTTTATTTATTCCTCTCTCTCTCCCTCTCTCTCTCTATATATATATATATATATAAACCTAGCTCCCCGATAGTAATCCTGGTTGCGGCACTGGTGCCCACAAACGTGTTTTCATGGACAAGTGCGGCCCCAATCCGAGTGCATGAAATATGCGACTATTTTTGACTTTAGAGCTTGATTAGATGTAGCTGGAAGATTAAGATACTAAGTCCGCAACCCTGGGGGAATGAGGTTCCCCAGTTTTTCGATTATATCTCGAAAACGGTGGACTCCAGAAAAATAGGCTACTTATCAACATTAAAGCTCCTCTGGACATGGATGTCTTCGGCTGACCTCTCGGTACTCATCACCTATCCGTGCATCAACACTCTTTTTTGCTTTTTGTTCTTGAATTTAAAGTGTTTTTGTTTCTATTTGTTTCTTTTATGTCATGTCTCATTTTGAAGAAAGCTTTCATTTTTTTGCCCAGCGGTATAACTATTCTATTATTCTCAATTGTTTAATGTTTATTATTATTATTTGTTTACTTTCATTTATCACTCATTTACATATCTACAATTTCCTAATTTTCTATTATAATTATTCATCTGCTAATTACCACTTATATTTTAATTTTATATTATATGCATTTAGGTATTTATATCTCTTTTCTACATTATCATATTTAGTTAACCTCCTATTATTAATATGCTATTCTTTCTCACGGCATATACAACTTAATCTCATTCATAGCGTCATCCTTTTATTTACTGTCCTACTAGCATCCCTGTCGCGGTTTCGCCCGCCCTCATAAGTAAAGATAATTTCTACTAAAAATTAAAGTTTTAGTTGTTTATCGACAAGATTGTATTTTAGCATGTGGTTGAGCATTATTGCTTCAATGTTTTTTTTACGCATAGCAGTATTATTAATCTAGTTATAATTGCACTGATTAAGTGGTTGAAGATTACGTAAAAGCACCATTAGACATACAATTTTTAATTTTAATGTATGAATTGGTAATCAAGATGGATAAAGACTAAGAAACTCTTGCGGAAAATAAAATGCATTATCAGTGCTTACGACAAAAGGATCATATTTTTACACACAATATAAAAAAAGCAAAGGATCGACATTTTGATTTAGTAATAATTTGTATTTGGCAGAAATAACTTTATTGATTTCATATGGTTGGACGTTGCTATCCAATCTTTCAAGTTGGATCAAACTGCACACGGTGTGCAAATTTGATTAAAATCGGTTCCGTAGTTTAGGTGTCAGCGTGCCCCAAGAACGTGACACGTAATTTATATATATATTAAGATAAATTATTATTACAGTAAATTTCCTATTTGTAAATCTTTCAAGACCTATGAAGATGATGGAGTTAAAATTTGGTTCAGATAGGTTCATTAGTTTTACTAAAACGCTATTGTCGCTTGCCACATATTTGTAGCTTTTTGGATAACAATTTAATTGTATTAAGTAATTTTATTATCAATTTCTAGCTATATTTAACACCGGATCATTGTACCCTCTCTTAAATGGCGCTCGCTTTACTGCACACCATATATTTATCGCTTTATAAGCAGTAATTTAATAGAAAATATGTTTATTTGTTATTGCTAAACCTTCCTTGAACTATGAAGATGATGTATGTATGTTTGGTACAGAATAGCTCTATAGTTTTCGCGGTTAGTGATCACGAACGGAAATGGCTTGTCCTTTTATATATAACTTCATCATCCCCCGTCGAGGCTTTGCCCTCTCTCATAAGTGAAGATAATTTTAACTAATAATTGATTTTTTTTATGTTTATCGATAAAAATCTTGTATTAAAGTGAACAATTGAAAATTATATTTTTGATGATATTTTCACGCATAGCAGTCATTATTATCTTGGTTAAATTTAGATTGATTAGGTGTTCGAAGATAACATAAAGCATAATGAGACATCCAATTTTCAATTTTAATATATGAGTTGGTAATCCAGATGGACAGAGACTATTAAGAAACTGTTGCATATAATGGACTGCATTATCAGTGCTTACAACTAAAGGTTCAAAATTCATATTTTTACACACAATATTAAACAGCTGAGGATCTGATTTGTAATAATTTTCATTCGACAGAAATAATGTTATTGATTTGATTTGGTTGAATTTTAATTTCTAACCAGAAAAGTATGTGATAGTGTGGCAAAACCCGTTTCTAACACTCAACATTGTACATTTAAATTTTTATTGTTGCTAAATCTAGAAATATGGAAATGATCTAGTTAAAATTTGGTATTTTCACTCCATATAGCTGTTTTAATAACAATTGAATTGAAAAAAAGTAAATTTTATTATCAATGTCCAGCTCTATGTAACACTGTACCTTTTAACCTTTCATGTAGATGGCAACTGCCGCCATTTTTGAACTTCACTGTTATCCACTTATTATTCATTTTTCAATAAAGAATTAGCTGAAAATCATGAGATTTTACTATTGCCAAACCATCCTATAAAGATGATGTAGTCAAAATTTGGTAGAGATTGATTCAGTAGTTTTTGGCGGTTAGTGATCACAAACGAAAAATGGCTTGTCCTTTTATATAGCAGTATAACCTTATACCGCCATATGCTAGAATCGTATAGATCTAACAGATAATTGTGACTTGCAGATAATATACAAATAATATTGTGACTATAAATTAAGATATAAGCTATCCTATCTTTCTTGTTGGATCAAATTGCACACGGTGGGCAAATTTGATTAAAATCGGTTCAGTAGTTTAGGTGTCAGCGTGCCCCAAGGACGTGATACGTAATTTATATATATTAAGATTTTTCCCTAACTCCTTCCAATATTACTAATATCCTAACTGCCTGTCACATAAACTCTCAACCCCTCCCAGCCCACTATGATGAATTTCTAGAGTTCTTCACCCAAAATTTTTACTACACCATTGCAGTTTCTGAAACCTGGTTTAAACCCTTATATTCCTTTTTCCTCAATTTCCCTCCCTAACTACTCCATCATCCGTCACGACCGGGTCAACCGGACCGGAGGGGGAGTAGCACTATATGTTCATGATAGTCTGAAGTCCCGTGTCCTGCATCTTTCTCCTCCCTCAAATCTCCCAAACATTAAGTATCTCTTTGTTGAAATATCCATTAATTTCCATTCTCTCCTGTATGTAGTGGCCTATCGTCCCCCTCCTGTTCCTTTTGACCAATCCTTTGAATCAAACCTCTACAATTATGTTCCTCTCTATTCCAATATAATCATTTCTGGTGACCTAAATAAATTCCAATCTCCTTTCTGACTCTTATGACAAAACGTATGTAGAAAACCTCTTCTTTTCCCTTCACCTCTTAATTGTTCCATTTAACCCCACCCATCACTCCCGCGGGTCCGACACCTGGTTGGACTTTCATGTCACAGACTTCCCAAAAAACTCTTTTCCTTATGTCAGCAGCCTGGTACGTTTCTGTCCTTTCACGACCTAATACAAATTTCTTATGATATTCCAATCCCATCGTTCCTCCCTAAAACAATTACTTTCCACAACAAAGAATCCCTCACGCGAGATAAGATTTTACCTGACCTCGAAATCCTATCTACTCCTGTTCCTCTATTGACACTATGGTTGAATTACTAACTGCCAATCTCCTTTTCATCCTTGATATCCATGCTCCTCTCAAAACCTGTACCTTTCGTCGCCGCTAGCCTGCTCCGTGGATGAACCTAGAAATAAAAGACCTGCAAAGAAGAAGTGAGGCTGCCCGAAGACGTTTTAGACACACTAGACTTGATGATGATTACCAGGCTTTTAAGGTTCTCCGCAATTTAACCCAAGCTACCATCCGGCGAACGAAATCCAATTACTTCCACGAAGCCTTCTCATCCGCCCCCGATCCCAAATCCAAATGGCAGCTCCTCCGTAAACTTTCTCTTGTTCAAATTACACCTAGTTCCTCTCCCCCGGGAGTCTTTCCCGTCACACCAAACGAGTTAAATTCCTATCTCGTCTCTACCTCTACATCTCCATCCTCTCAGTTGCCTCTTACATCCTGCATTCAATAATTATTTCTATTTTACTTACATCTCTCCCACAGACCTCATTTCCTCCATGATGAAATCCCACACCAATTCAACTGGACTAGACGGTATTCCTGTCAAATTGAAAAAAACTATGCCTTCCTGAAATACTACCGGTTCTCCTCTTCATATATAATTTTTCCCTCCAGAGTTCTGTATTTCCCACCTCTTGGAAAAAGGCCCTAATTCACCCTATAGTCAAGAACCAAATCCTACAACCTCAAAAGATTACCGACCGATCTCCATACTTTCTAACCTCTCTAAGCCCCTAGAAAGATTAGTACAATACCAAATCTCCAATTACCTTTAAGATTCCAATTTACTTGACCCGTTCCAATCCAGTTTCCGTCCCGGCCACTCTAGTCAATCCGCTATCACCAAAATTATCAGTGACATCCAGGCTGCAATGAATAAAAAAGAATTAACCATCCTAATACTCCTAGACTTTTCCAAAGCTTTCGACTCCTTAGACCATTCCTCTTTTCCAAACTGAAATCCCTGAACTTCTCCAATAGTGCTCTCCTCTGGTTTCATTCATTCCTTTTTCATCGTTCTCAATCAGTCATCATTCCCAACCAAGGCTCATCCTCTTTCCTTACTTTGCGAGCAGGTGTAGCTCAGGGATCGAGTATTTCCCCTCTCCTTTTTAATTCCTATATTAATGATCTCTCAAACTTCATTCACAATTGTTCCTACCACCTCTACGCCGATGATTCCCAAATTTACTTTTTCTTTCCTCTATCCGAGTTACCAACTGCATTTTCCAAAATCCAGGAAGACCTAGAGGAAATCTGTGCCAGGGCAAGCTTGAATAAATTAACGTTAAACGCAGCTAAAACTCAAGCTATTGCAATAGGATCCCATTCCCTCCTTCGATTGAACATCAACTTCCCTACTTTATACCTAAATGGTCACCCTATATCTTTCCACTCCTCTGTTAAAAACTTAGGTTTAACCATCGATCAAACCCTCTCCTGGAAATCCCATGTTGCCCAAATTTCCCGACGATCAATTGGCTTCCTAAAATTATTTCACCATTCCCGGCGTTTACTTCCTCTATCCACTCGTAAACTCCTAATATCCTCCCTTATCTTAGCCTAATTTGACTATGGATGTGTGATTTATGGTGGGCTCTAGACGACTCTTGAGAAAAGATTAAAGCGTATCATGAATTGCTTTATAAGGTTTGTCCTTGGATCCTCAAGACGCTCTCATGTGTCCCACCTCTACACCGAGTTAAATTGGCTTTCCCCTTCCTTCCTTGATATATTCCTCTTCCAAGCTATTAACACACATCGCCCTCCTTTTATCCATAACATCCTACACTTCAAGTCCTCAATCCAATCACTACATACAAGATCCCGTCTCTCCGATCTCTACACCCCATCCTACAGAACGTCTGCATTCCAACGCTCCTTTCTTGCCCGTTCCGCTATTCTTTGGAATTTTCAAAACACACCTCTTCCACCACTTCATCTCCCTCCAGCAGATGCTTTAAAACGAATGTCATACCAGCATATTAAATAAAAACTTTTCCAATTCTTCTTATGATAAAAGTTCTCACTGTAAACTTTAAATATTCTTTTCATTTTTGTCTGCCCCTCTCAACAAATGTTATTTTTCTCCATACTTCACTAGGAGTAAATCCAGAAATTTCATGTTTCAATCAACTTTGTATATACGTGTTGTTTGTTTATATATTTTCTTTCTTTAAATCATCTGATTATTAACTTGTATTTACTTTATATTATATTATTTCATTTAAAATATCTTGGCCAGATATGATGTACTTTCTATAATTCATTGTTGTTATTCTTAAGGGACTTTGTCCCAGAATAAAATTTATTTTCTATCTATCAAAAAAAGCTAATTATATTTCTTATAAAATTGTCTTTATACATATCTGTACAGCTCTCAACGGTTTTCGAGATATTCCTTATAAAAAATCTAGAAGAATTATGGAGAAAACAAATTGTTACCTCACTTTTTATCAAATATTTGCTTCAAGTATATATGAAATTAAAGAAAATTTAATGCACCACAACTTTGATTCTGACATTTTTTAAGAGAAACACTGTAGAAGGCATAAGAAACAAATGTTTGAACTGGTGCCTGCTACTCTTTTTCCCTGCTATATCTCAAAAACGGTCAATCCTAAACAAAAATAAAATGAATAGAACCAAAATCATAGAAAACATCAATATCTACAAGTTTTGTAACCTCTTGATTGATGCCCTAGACATACAAGATATTTGAAAAAAACAAAAACAAACGATTTTTGTGATCTTTGACCTTGAATATCTAATTATTCTAACATGCTGATGAAAAGTGATAAAAGTTTTATAGGTTATATTTTCCTAAAATTACTTTTTTTACTTGGAATAACTTTGAAAATGCATCCTATCCTATTTAAGATCGTCCTAGGTTAGCCTTCGAGCAAAGAGGATCTAGAAGCTTTAGCACGAAGGACAGATAAGAGGCTTTATTTTTATTATATATATTTTAGTTCTATCTTTTCCTTTTCTAATTTTTTTTTTTAATTAGTAAAAGTTAACTAATTTATATTACACCTTACATTTACTTATTTATTTAATTTTATAAGTTATAATATATAAAAAGAAGAATGTCAGCGAATAGCGATGGTCGGGACGATATCCCCCCGATAAAAATCAGTTAGAAATAAACAATTTAGCTCATAATAGTAATTTAGTACACAATTTTGCTAATAATAATTTAGTTCAAGATTCAAATATAAATTTAACTGTAAACGAAAGTGAAATGGATTCAGAGGAAAGTACTAACGAGAACATTAGCTCTAATATTTCAAACAGCCCGAATGTCAAAATTATAGAAAGTATAAATAAAACAAACACAATAAATAAAAATATAACAACCCGTCTATACGAAGCAAATGATTTAGGGCCTTATTATGTCTTTATAGAAAGCAAATCCGCCGAAGGGGCCGGTATTAGCCGCATTCACCCTATGACAATAGGAAAACTATTAAATCAAACTACTCCTGAAATTTATAACAATATTTTAACAATAAATAGAACAGGGCGAAACAGAATAAAAGTGGAAACCAGGTTAGGATTGCATGCAAATGCACTGGTTACATCCGAAATATTAAAATCAAAAAACTTTTTAGCCTACATTCCGCAATTCATGCTGGAGAGGAAAGGTGTAATAAGGGGTATAGATGTAAATCTTACGGAAGAGGATATACTACTACATACTAAAACATTATACTCCGAATCGGTCAAAGTTATTGGGGTTAGAAGGTTCAAAAAGAAAATTTTTAACAAAGATTTAAAAGAATTCGAATATAGACCGACAGGAACAGTACTAATAAATTTCAGAGGTCAGCTACTCCCTAATTATATCACTATCCACCATGTTAGGTGCGAAGTACATAGATATGTTCAATCGGTAATTCAATGTCAAAATTGTCTCCGATTCGGTCACTCGACTACACAATGTAAAAATTCAACAACCAGGTGCTCAGATTGTGGCGAAAAACATTCAAAAGAAGAATGTACCCCCGGGACTTTATTAAAATGCGTGCATTGCAAGGGAAACCATTCCTCTTTAGCAAAAAACATATACCCAGAATTTAACAATCAAAAAAAGATAAGAGAACTGATGTCAGCACAAAATATGACCTATTTAGAAGCTAAAAATTATTTAGAAGGGAAATCATTTAGATGGGCCGTTTTAAGACATACAACAGAAACATTCCCAACATTGGAACAATCAAACAGTAGGGATTCATTTAATAAACCAAATACAGCTGTTAGTAATAAAATTAGTATCAACAAAAGGCTCCGAGTCACAAGTCCAGAAAGACAACCGAACAATAACCTCTTTGTACAGGCGAGTGAGATAACAAATAGTTATACGGCACCTTTGTACCCAACAGCTCCTGTGTTTACTAACAAAAATCTTTCAAGAGATAAACCGACGGGAACTCCTTATAATAAACCAACCAAAGTACAAGTTTCAGATGCTATTTATTCTATAGTAAATACAATACTATCTATTAAAAATGTAACAATTAGTGAAGAAGAAATCAGGAATATGATTAAAGATAGAAGCGAAAGCCTACATATATAATAATTAAAACGTACACAAAATAACATAAACAATTTTCTAAACTATTAATCTAATTAATCTAACATCTAATCAACTATTAATTAAAAATTGTCACTTACTAAGTCAATGACCCTAAATATAAAAATAATGCAATGGAATGCTAGATCAGCAATTTGTAATAAAAATAGTTTAGAGTCATTTCTTTTTAATGAAGACATAGATATTGCCTTAATATCAGAAACATGGTTTAAACCTAATAGATACATCAATATACCAGGATACAATGTAATAAGGGAGGATAGATCAGATGGTTATGGAGGTGTAGCAATTATAATAAAATCGAAGCTATACTTTAAACAAATTTTAAATTTTCCAAAAATTAACAACCTAGAAGCAGTAGCAATTAATGTAACAATAGTTAATAAAATTAAACTTAATCTGGCCTCGTTATATGTTTCCCCTAAACACTTAATCACCAAATCAGATTGGGAAAATTTTTTAAATAGTTTTGATAGTCCTTTACTCATAGGTGGAGACATGAACGCCCACCACTATCAATGGGGGTGTGATGATAGTGATAACAAAGGTAACAATTTGATTTCAGCTGTGGAAAATTCAAATCTGATATGCTTAAACAATGGCGCGCCAACTTTTGTAAATAATTTACATCAGTCAAATAATATTTGTTTAGACGTTACATTTGCCTCGGCAAACATTGCTAACATTATAGATTGGAAGGTGTACGATGACCCCTTGGGATCTAATCACCTACCCATTGTCATGAACATTTCCTACCGCGTTGAATGCACTAAACCAACTGCTCATTTTCAATCTAACAGAAAATGGTTAATTAATTCAGCCCTATCAGATAACTCAACCTATGAAGATTTCATTAACTTTTTAAACGAAACTAGTTGTAAAACTATTACCAATATAAAGCAAGATATAATAGAAAATGGTGGGATAAAGAATGCACATATTTTCTTCAAAACAGAAAAAACGCCTTCAAAACTTATAAAAACTTTCCGTCAATAGATAATCTCAAAAATTATCAAAGATCAGACGCTATGTTCAAAAATATTACCCGAAATAAACAAAAGCAATCGTGGCAAACATTTTGTTCAAGCATTAATAAAAATACCCCCATAAAACAGATATGGCAAATGTTGAAAAATATAAATAACCGCAAAACAAATAATGAATTCTCTATTACCACTGGTGAATGGTGTGAGGAATTAATAGATCTTTTAGCACCACCATTAGCTAGCATACCCCTACAACAAGAAAATGAAGAATCCACGAACTTAGAAAACAACGTCAATAAAGGTAACGACACAAATATCAATAACATATCCGCGGAGGATACGGGAAATAAATTTTTTGATATGAAAAATAGCGATAAAATTTTATCTAAATTCTCGCTATCGGAACTTTCAAACGCACTAAAAAATAACAACAATACGGCACCTGGCTTAGATAACATCCATTACTTAATGTTAAACAAACTGCCGCTAGAATCCAAAACTCATTTATTACATATAATGAATAATATATGGGAATCTAACTCAGTCCCAGACTCATGGAGAGATTATTGTGTAATTCCGTTCCTCAAACTAGGAAAAGATCCAAAATTAGCAACTTCCTATCGACCTATTTCTCTCAGCTCATGTGTTCTAAAAACCTTCGAAAGAATGATAAAATGTAGGTTAGAATGGTGGTTAGAATTTAACAAAAAATTACCCGAATATCAATATGGTTTTCGTAAAGGAAAATCCACCTTAGATAGTCTTTTGGCATTACACACAGACATTAATATAGCATTTACTAGTGGAAAAAAAAAAAAACAATAGCCCTATTTCTAGACATAAAAAAAAGCATATGATACCGTTCCGATCCACATCCTCGCTAAAAAAATGATTAAAATAGGCATACCGCATAAATTTACAAAATTAATAATCAATCTTATAGAAAATAGAAAAATATATTTAAGAGTGAATAATACTATAATTTCAACCAGGAATGCTAAAGTCGGACTGCCACAGGGAGGTATTTTAAGCTGTATTTTATTTATATTATTCTCCTCTGATTTAAGAAATTATATTCCGGAGGAAGTTCCGATACTACAGTTTGCTGACGATATATGTTTATATACTACACATAAAAACACAAATATTGGCTTAGAAGCATTAAATGAAGCGGTAAAAGGTTTTAAAAGATGGCAGTTAGATAACGGCATGGAAATTTCGTCTACCAAATCGGTGGTTTGCCCATTTAGTAGAGAACATGCCTTCCCATTGGGGGATCAAGTTGTTTTGGGTGGAATTACTTTTCCTTGCGCTCCTAATGTCAGATTCTTAGGAATGTATTTTGACAGAAAATTAAACTGGAATAAACACGTATTGGAAATCATTAAAAGATCCGAGAAAATGATTAATACACTCAGAATGATAAGTATCAATTCCAAATGGGGAGCTGACCCAAACATATCTTTATTATTTTATAGATCTACGATAAGGGCAATATTTGATTATGGAGCAGTCATATACGGTGAAGCCCCTGATTCATCATTGAAAAAACTAGAGGTAAACCGTTGTATAAGAATTTGCCTAGGCTTTCTTAAATCAACACCTATAGATATTATGCTGAATGAGGCCGTCGAAATGCCACTAAAAATCAGAAGAGAACTTTTAACTAGTAAAACCCTTTTTAAAATTAAAGCGAGGAATCCTATATGCTACAATAAAATAGTAAATTTAAGTATTTTAATATTAAGTAAGGCATACTGGCAGAAAAAGAAATACACTCCACTTATCTTCAATAGTTTTTTAAAATATCAAAAAATGCTAGACCTGGTTCATTCTTCAAACAGATTACCACAATTTTCTGTTAACTTCGAAATGTTGTTCCAAAATTTTCACATAATATTAAATAAAAAAACTAACTCCCTATCGCATATTGCAGTATGTCAGGAAACTAAAGCCTTTCTTTCAGACAAATTCCCAGAACACATTCATATCTATACAGACGGGTCTAAAATTAATAATACTTCAGGCAGTGCAATTTACATTCCAAAATATAAATATAGAGCTAAATTCAAATTACCTTCCGGTTGTTCATCATTCACCTCAGAACTATATGCAATTTTAGAAGCCTTAAAATATATTAAACAATCAAATAAAAGTAAATTCGTAATCTTATCAGACAGCCTAAGTGCCTTACAATTATTAAAAAACCTCAAAAACATAAATAGTCACAACATGTTAATAGATATTCTTAAAGTACATAGCTTCTGCATACAAAATAACAAACAGGTCGCATTCCTATAGGTTAAGCTCATATTGGGATTATAGGAAATGAAGAAGTAGATAAATTAGCCAAAGATGCTACGATTAGCGGCGAACAGGTAAAAATTTCGGTCCCATTTACAGATTTTAATTTAGTAATAAAAGAAAGCTGTCATAACACATGGCAGTATCAATATTCACTATCTCCTACAGGGCAGTATTACAAATCCGTATTTCCTAGTGTCTCACGCTGGCCATGGTTTTCAAACACTACTCTAAATAAACAAGAAATAAAAACTTATTGTAGATTACGGTCGAATCACGGTTTGTGTAACAGTTATTTGCATCGTATCGGAATTTCGGAATCGGCCGCCTGCCAAAACTGCAATAACCGAGAAACTTTGCACCATATTGTTATGGAATGTAAGGCATATACACCTCACAGAAAAAAAACTCTTTGAGGACCTTCATAATAACAACATTACATATAAAGAAATAATAACACTAAGCGGAAGAGATGAGATAGGCTACATTTTGAACTATTTTAAATCAATAAAAAAATTCATTTAAAACATAAATAAGTAAAAAAAAAATTTTTTTTTTTTTTTTCTTTTCAATTTTTACTAATTAATTAAACTATTATATCTGGCTGTATGGAACTATCCAATGCCAATAAATTAAAAAAAAAAAAAAAAAAAAAAAAAAAAAAAAAAACATGCTGATGTAGGGGACTTTTCACCCCTTATTTAGAATGGCAAAACAAAGGTATATGCAAAAATTCAGCTTCATTTTCAAGGTAAAATCCTTATTTGAAAGGGTTCTACATGAATACATTGATCTTTGTGATTCAGATAATCACATCTCATCACAATTTAATACAAAATTCATTCCCATTTTTTCCCCCACCCTTACATTTTAAATTCCTTTATAGTCATAATACTTTAAGTCTATCACCTAAATGTTCAGTAGAACCTAGGATATACCACCATTTAGGAGAGAAATTTAACTATGTTTCACCAAATTAAAGGGGCCTAATAATGCACATCACGGAACATATATATTTAACTAATTTTTTAAGTAGATCCTAACGGCACTTTACTTTAACCAATAGGTCAGAATTTCTTTAGTATGGTTATAAAACACGGGATGTTTCTTTAATAGTTTCTTCTATACTCTTAGTTTATTAAGGGTAAAATAAAATGGAACTTCCTGACATTATTGTGTATACCTCTGGGAATGTGGTTTTAAACACAGAAGAATGAAAATAAACAAAACAAACTAAAATTTTACACTTTTATTAACAAAACAATTAATAAAAGTTAAACTGATTCCTGAACAGGAGGTTCATAAGTTTCAGGCCTTGAAACCTTTGCACCAGGTTCATCAGAGCCTTTTCCATCACCATGAAGTTCAAGAAGTTTGCTTAGCTCAAACCTTGGTTTCTTTAGCACTTTAACCTATGAAACAGAAAATTTGCATTGTAAATTCATCATAAATTGATTTGATCTTAACCGTTTTTCAGAATCATTTTGAAACAAGCATAACAATAATTGATAAATACCTTCCTAATGTAGACATCATGAAGAGGGTAGATGCCTTGGCATATTTTTTCAATGTCTTTCGCTATTGAATCAGGAATCAACTTGTTAACCACAACCCTTAAATCACTGTTACTAATGTTGTTGGTAATGTTATCAACCATCTTTTTCCTAATAGCTCTGACCTGAAAATTAGATTATTTAACATTAATGTTGTTAATTAAATAACCATATTATCCAGTAATGTAAGAAAGTCCACTATTGAAAACCAGAACTATTAGCTAAAGAATCCATTGTCTTTGTATGGTCCACTACTCACTCTTATGCACATAAATGAAAATTTCCATTAAATGAAAGCAGGGAAATATAAACTTCTGTGAGGGGTCTAAAATTTTGTTATCCATATTCGCATGAAATTTTTAATTAAATTTAATAAAAATTGTTCAATAAATTAAAATTACTTAAAGAATATAAAATGGTTGCATATAACAGAGTTAACTGTTGTTTATATTAATCTCATTATGTTTAGTATGTACAGTTTTTATTTTATTTTTATTCGTTATTTTATTTTGATTTTAGTTTTTATATATATATTTGTAATTGAGAATAGTGTAAGTTGTATTGGATAACATCTGAAAAAAGTGTAATTTGTGAAGTTTGTTAAAAATTATTTTTTTCAATAAATTTAGTTCGTAATACATAGAATAGAGGAGTGGGAGAGACAGTTTTTTGGAGGAAACAGGAAGTGTAGGTCCACATGTGGTGGGCATCAGTCAATCTGTGTTCAGTGTGTTTTTTTTTTTTTTGTGATATGCTAAATGTTTTTGATTTGAAGATCTGAAGGAGTGACCCAGAAATTATCCAGTAAGAAGAATGGCGATTCATTTTATCAAGACAAATTAAACTATGACTGGCAGGGTTACCAATTTTTTTTTTTGTTCCTTTTGTATAAAGTCCCTAATCAGGGGCATTACTTGAATTTGAAGTGTTAAGAAAATAATTTTTTTTTTTTTTTTTTATGTCAATCTATTAAATACTTGTATTAAATTAAAGTAGTACTTTTTTTTTTTTTTGTAAAACATAAAACCATATTTTCATTCATTTTAATACGGCGCCTGGACTAATTAAAAATAAATTTTATATTCACATTATTAAAAAAAACCTTACACTACAAAGATTAGATTGGGTTTTAGAATTATAAGAATTAGACATGTCTACTTCTAGAGAAGCAAAAGGGAACAGAAACAAAAATAATAAGGAATTTCTAAACATTACATTGGAAATGGAAAAAACATTTTAATAGATTTATGCAAACTTACAATACTAAGAAACATAAATAGGACAAATACATTCAAAGAGGAAAGACAAGTAAACCGAATATTAATAACTGATTACATATAGACAAGATATCTCACTTGATTGTGTTGGGCGTAACAAGTCTTACGCTGGGACATCTGGTCTTTGTTGGTAAATCCAATACAGAAAACTCTCAATAAATATCCATCAGTAGTTCTCACATCAACATTGGCTTCAATTAAAGTCTGCAATGAAAATAAAAGCTAATTGAGTATATTATGATCTAATACAAAAATTATGGATGAGTTAGTTTCTCGAACTTGAAGACAATTTCTTAATAATTTGGAGTTCTTAAAAAAATTTATCCATACTGTACAAATTGAATAAAAAATTAGAATCAAGTAAATATATATTAAAAATTTAAAAAAGACAATCAAATGAATGAAAATTTACAAGAGATGTGCTAAAAACAGTGGTTCTAAAAAGTAATGGCACACCCACATTTTCTTTAATACATTAGAAGTGTAAAGGCTAATTGTTTGTTACTAAATTTGTTTAAAAAGTAGCATACAGCTTTTAATTTTTAGTGGCAATTTATTGACCTAATTGAAAACAGACTGTAATTAAAACAATAAAATATGAATTTTAAGGGTCAATAAAGTATTGGCGCAGTTGTATAAACTTAGCTAACAAGTTCTGTATTTACATTACCACATACTTTAATCTTTTCAGTCGGAAATATAAACAAACCAAAATGGATTCGATTATTTATTTGTTAATATTCTGATTAGTTAAGTGTTAATAAAATGGGGAGAACACAAAAGAATTGGGTATTTTTTTGAATTTGAGAGGTTAAATTGCATTCTCATGGATTTAGTTATTGTAAAATCCCATATATACTTGGTATGTTTCAGGACATTTAGGAACATCATAAAAAAGAACAATGAGATGGGTTCAGTTATTAACAAACAACACTCGGGGAGGCAACAAACATTTTCTGAAAAGGATAGAAAAATAGTTCTCAATAAAATGGCAAAAATACTCTCTATTTATGCCTCTAAAATAGCATAACAGATTGCATAAGCTTCTATAAAAACTTTTATCTTGAAAACAGTAAAGGATGTTTTCCAAGTTCAATTACCGTTTGCATTTGTAATTGATGTCCATAAAAAAAATGTCTGAGTTTGTAATAACCTACATAAAGGAACCACTGGAGTTTTGGCAAATACGACGTTAAAGCAAATATAATGTTTTTGGCACAGATAGCCATAAATATGTATGGAGAAAACCTAAGAGTGAATTTCAAATGAGCAATGTTAGACCAGCAATGAACATGGAGTTAGAAGCATTGAAGTTAGGGGTTGTGTTTTAAGAAAAACTTGAACTTCACGAAAGGTATTATGAATGCAGATAAATGTTAGCATTTTGCGCCGCCATAACTTGAACGAACAGCAGTGCTAAGATGGTGAACAAGGACAACACAAACATCTTCCAGCAAAATAACAACCCGAAGCATACTGCTGATAAAACAAAGATGTGGTTGCTTTATAATGTTCGGAGACAAATCAAAACTCCTGCCCAATCCCCGAATTTAAATACCCTAGAGCACTTATGTATTTTTAAGGTTGCAAATATAAAAATCTCACAAATCACAGCTTAAAACTGTTTTACAGCAGGAATAGGATACAATTCTATCTGAAGAAACCTAATAAGTTTTCTCAATAGTACGAATACTTTAGGTCATAATAGTTGCAAATGGGATAGTAACAAAATATTAGGATGTACATAAAATTTAATAAAATATTTATCAAAATAAAAATGTCTGCTGTACCAATAATTTTTTGACCATTGAAATTCATAATTTATATATATATATATATATATTTATTACAGTCCGTTTTCCATCAGCTCAAACAATAAACCTTTATACTACTCAGACATTAGAAAAAAAGTGGGAATGCTAATACTTTTTGGACCCACTGTATAATGATTCTAAAGCATAGATTTTTCTTTCAGCATTTTGCTTTTATTCTATCAACTTATTTAAATAAAAAGAGGTTCAGTATAAAGGTAAAGATTATTTACATCTTTAAAATTTTAACTTAGATTAATGGCAAAAACTTTGTAATTTTTAAAAACAATATTCTATCCAGACAATTTAATAACTAGTAGATATTATAGCTAACCCTTCAGCTAATATATTTTTATTAAGTCTACTGAATACTAGATGAAACATTTTTGACTAGGCCAAGGACTAGTGATAGAAATTTGATTTAAATAATTGGAAAATCATGATCAGAAAGCAATTCACTTAAGTGACTGGAGATGTATCATTTTTTCTCACATCTACTGGGGAAAATAAAACAAGCGGGAGGAATCATTTAATAAGTTTGGTAAATAAAGAGCATGTTCTCATTTCGATCATAGTACTTACTTGCCATTTTTTCACCATACTCCTCAATTTGTCTGTAGTCAAATCCATTCCATGGAAATTGGTCAGAACATTCCTGCCCTGAACATCTTCAGCGATGAGGCGAAATTTTCTGAATGACCTTTCAGCATCAGTATCATTCTGAAGATCAGCCAAGCTCACTTCGAAAACTCGGCCTTTAAGTCCTTCAGAGGCGATTTCTAAAATGACAAAAACCATCATAAGTAGAAACACTGAAAGGAAATAAAAAATGTAAAACCATTTTACAAGTGGAAAACTAACCAATACTGTAAATGCACATCAAACCTAGATCGATTGAACAACCAAGGTTTGAGCCAACTTTACTAAAAATTAGAATAGTTTAACTTTAAAGTTTAAAACTCAGAGAACAAGGAAAATCTCCAAGAAAGCAAATGTAAACATAACCTATTTTTACAATTAATGGTTATAAAAAAAAACTTGAAAAGTGGCTTTTTCTTATAAAGGACAATCCAGAGACTTTTTAAAGTGGATGAGGGCTAGGACAAAATTATCTAACCTAGAGATAAGAGTGCTAAAGGTGCTTCAACTTTAAATCCCTCAGCCTCACTATCTATACCATAAATAAAATATTTTTAAGTTAGTGTCTTGATTAAGGTAGAAAACTCCATTCTGAGGGTGGCTGAAAAATTAATAAGTAATGGTAATGTGATACAAAGGACAAGTTTAATAAATATTCGGTAACGGTTGGCTTAAGAGGAGGCACCAAACTGGCTTGAGTTCGATGCTTACGCTTCACTTCGAGTTTACATTTATCGATAGTTCTTTCCTATAACCTCACATGTAAACAATCACTTCTACAGTTTCAACTTGGATTGTGTTGTTTAGTGTGTTATATTGATATTTAGTCTTCTTAAATGTAAATAAGTGAAACAGAAGTTAACAAAATGAGTTTCATAAAGGATTAAGTGTTTATTCAATTCATGTTTTCTTATTCCCTTTTATCTAATGTGTAAAAGTGTTACAAAACTTAAGAACATTAATTTGTACATGGATTTGGTGTTTTGTATATTTTTATTTATCGTACCAATTGAAGTGATAAAATTTCAGTATGCATATTTTGTGAATGCATTCTTTGTCATCCATAATACTTATTGCCCTAAAGTGAGACAGATTGTATAATTATTACAATAAAACATATCCATCTAAAAATAAATGTGAGAAAGTATATCATAGGTTTCATATTTTCTTATATCCACTTCCCTTGAGAAAATATAGCAGAAATTAACATCTTAACTTTCAACGAGGATTCTGTCTAATATTATGTAATCCCTTTTAACATGGAGAATGAACAATGTGAAAATAATCACAGATTAAGAGGTAAATGACATATTATATAATTGTAAACTATTGGTGTATTGTTATAGATTAATGTATTTTTAAATCTTTTTAGAAGCCTGATGATGAAGCATTTTCTCCGAAACATGCTACAAATGTTAAATAAATAGGAGTTATGTCAAATAAATACTCAAGGGTTCTGTCTTATAAATATTTATATTTTGTTATTTACACTTCCCTCACATCATAAAGTTTATAAAGAATTAACATTACTGGTGGTTTAGCATTATATTAATTCTGATTTAATATAAAATTAATTCAAAATTGATTTAGTGTCTTATACTTTGACATTTTCTTATTTCCACTTCATTGCTTTCTTATTTCTCATTTTAATATCATAAGGTAAACAGAAGTTAATATTACTTTGAACAGGGATTTAAAATTTCTCCATAAATAAATGAGAATAACCTTCCCCCTCGAAAAGTTGCGACTGGAACACCGAAATAAATCGGAAGAAGGTAAGAATCAATAAAAGGTATTCTAGGCACGCTTAGGGGTTGCCTCCTCTTAAACCGCCCATTACCAAATATTGTGCTAATTAATGGTTAAAATCATTTTCTAAGTGAAAAGAGGGAGAAATTTGATACTTGATATCTGAACACTGAGTTATAAATTAATAATATCTCCTTAAATGATCTAATACCAGGAGGCAAATTAATAGCTAATGTGGACATAATAATGAAAGATAACTTACATAAAAAAAAAAAAAAAGTTATACTTAAATACAGAAACTGAGTAAATAAGGTCAGATTTGAGAAAGGGCATTCCATGAAAAATGGTTTTATAAAATTTAAAACAAATCTTTTAGAAAAACATTCATGAGCCATAGTAAATAATACCTTGACAACACATAGAAATAGCTTTAAGGCTAACTGAGCCAAATCAACTCTTAATTAAAGGTGTACATGTAAGCACCTCCACATACAAAATAAAAATCAAACAAATATCTGATACCTCATTCTAATGTACTTACTAAAAATTAACTTCAAAAATATCAGATATTAATGTGTTCTGTAAAGATACATGCAAACTAACATAGGGTTGATTGAGGTTTAAATAATATAACAAGAAAATCAGGATGAAGTTAACCGGTGAATGAGAAAAATACTAATATAGTGAATCATAAAATCTAGGGGAAATACTTAAAGAAATTTTCCCTACATAAGACAGATCATAGTAACAGTCTTTCACGAACTAGAATTTTGTAATTGATAAATCCCAAAGAGATCCTTGTCAGTGAAAGTAGAATAGATAATCATGGACTTCAACAATAGGCTTAAAAGGAGCTTATTTGTTCAATAATACTGGATTAATGGGATACAAAACTACTTTATTGTGGTTCGGTTAATTATAATAAATAAGCCAACCCATTTTGTAAAAGTAATAAAAGGGGCCAATCATAGTGCTATTAGGACTTTAAATAATAAGATTTTAATGTTAAGAGCAAAGTGCAGCCCACTTTAGATCTGTTCTTTAACAGGAATAAACAATCTTTCCAATAATAAGAAACAAGCTATCAGATTATAGTGAAGACTACAAGAAATTTGTAGACATATGTATACTTACTAGTTCCTTGGGTTCTGTTGACAAGAGTCTTCCCAATTTGACGGGTATTAAACATAGATGGAGCCTTAACATCATACCAATCTTTTCTTGTGAAAGGGTCAACTCTAAAATTAAAAAACGAACAAATGTAAATATAATACAGAAAACATTGTAAAAAAATAAATAGTAGAAAAAACAAGTAAGGTGCCCATGAAGTTCACGAGGAATAACCTTACACTAATCCACGTTTATCTAAGCAATCCAACATACTAGATTTTTAAAACATTTTCGGATAAACAATATAAATCAATAAGAATTTACTTACACCTTCTTCTTTACTCCCTTCTTTCCTCCTTTAGAGAGTCCCTTATTTTTGCCGACAGCCATTTTCGAATAACACTTACAAACGACTTGGAGTGAAAGATCAACTAGAGAATTTCAAGACGGCAACTGAAGTCCATTGCTGTCTTGATCTTGCTTTCCCAAATGTAAAAAGATTTAAAGAGAACGTAATACATTTATTTAATTATACAAATGCATCTTCTGTACTAAAAAATATTATTAACATTGGTATAATTTAATACAGCGTACAGTTTGTAAATACAAGTAATATAGTATGAAATTATCATATATAATCATTCGTGGAAGCGATTATATTTTGATAAAACTTAAAACTTGTTTTAGTTCAGTACTTAATTGTATTTAATTTTTAGTTTGTCAAATTCATGGAGCCTATTTTTAGGTCCTTTGATTATAAAGATGGCATCATTATCACTCAGTTAATGGAATTAAAGGGAAAAGGGTAGGTGATAAAGCAGTTAACATGTTATAGTTTGGGGGTTGGGGATTCAGAATATATTCGATTTAAACAATTAAGGATTTGGGTCTAGCTTAAGATGCTTATTGATTTTTGTAGCAAATGCATTCAAAATTCACTATCCCGCTATAGTAAATCACGTTTAAAGTTGCATTGGAAAAATAGTTTCATCAGACTGAACAATCCTCTAGTTTGTTATTATTCTGAACAGTCCTCTAATATCACTAAAACTAAATTTGAAAAAGTTCCATCTCTTAATGGAAAGGTGAGATTTTGGATGTTTTTAGTTATCACTTCGGTTTTATTAATGTGTTTATATATTTATTTTTTTTTTACTTCCTGCAGAAAATCAAAATATTGAAAAGTGAGCACAATGCCATTCGGTCACTTTTTTATCGATCAGGGCTTTCTTATCGACAGCAAGCTTTTCTTCAAAGAAGTTTTCACACCTCAAGAGTTCAGAGGCAACAGCAAAATGGAGATAAAAATAAGAAAAATGAGAATGAAAATGAAAAAATGTCATCTCTAGTTGCCAAAGCATTTCTATGGATGTTAACTGCTTATTTAATAGTAGCTACTATTTCACTAATTTTCCCTAATAGCAATCATCCAGAAGTTAGTAATTTTTTAGAAATTTATTGTATTGGTTTATCTGCCTTAAGATACTGAAGTTATATTTGTGGTTGTAGATAGTTCGATATGTTTCATGGAATGAATTTTTACATCAAATGTTGGCTAAAGGTGAAGTTGAAGAGGTCATTATCAGGCCTGATTTAGATATGGTTACAATATTGCTTCATGAAGGTGCAGTCATAAAAGGAAGAAGGGTATGTAAGAATATGTATTAATTATTTAAATAACCTATAAAATGTTATTTTTCAATTTATTCTGTTTATCGCAGTATTTGTATTAACTTAGAAATCTGTGTTTATTTATCTATTTTTATTATTTTTTTTATGATAAAGATAGTGTTAATGTTAATACAATTACTAGTTAAACTTAACAGTCTCTTCAATATACAGAAATGAAGCTACTTTCCTCAAAAAAATAGCTTCAGGAATCCATTGTTCATTTTATTGGAAACGTATAGATCTTTTGTAACTGGATTCCCTTAGTATTAATTGATCTGATTCGTACTGAAGATATGTATTTTAATTTTACTAGTTATGGATTATCAGTACCTCTTTTATCATTTATAATGCAATATGTCAATGCATGATGTAATACATAACAGAAGTTAAATCAATTTATTATGTGTGACAGAGTTTATGGACACTATATGCTTGGGGTACGCATTATGGTATAGAGGGATTAATACTAATAATGGAGGTAGTTCAGTGTGTTAGTTATGTCAGGAAATTCAAATGCTAAACTATATAGATCTTATAACCTGATTTATTGTTGAGATAACCTTAAGTATACCTGTCATGTATGAAAACTGAATAGAAATGTGATGACAGTAAATTTCTTTATAAATTTTTGGATGTAAGTCGAAGGTAACTTGGTCTTATAGGGGCTTTTCTGTTAATGTGAGTCCAGAATTCATTTGCTTACAAATAAGGGCTTTGTAGTTATGAAAATTATAACAATAGTTTCATTTACACTTTTCTTTTATTATTATTTTTTTTTTAATACCTACCCTTGCTGCCTTGGCAACACTAGGTGTCATTCCCAGGAGGGTGTGGGTAGGGAATTAATTACTAAGAATCAATTCCATCCTACCATAGCCTGTGCTATCCACCCTATTTTTTTAAAAGTATGTTACCATAGAGGCAGACCCACCTCCTGATGCTTCACACCATTAAGAGAGTTCTTTCTACATTGACCGATTCAAATGGTAATTGGATGGGGTAAGGTCTGGGCTGTCTATCTGTATGATATTGAATTGTTTAGCTTAACAGAATATGATGATATTCTGTTTAGATATTATCATTGGAATTCAATTCATTGCAGTTCAGTATTGGGACATTCTCATGGCCTCAGCTAAAATTTAAAAAAAAATTTAATTTTTTAAGTTGATTAAATTTTTATTATTTTTTGTTTTCTATTTATTATAATATACCTTCTTCTAATTAAATTCCCAGGTGGGGCCAAATTTTTTTTCTATTTACCACTGTTATGAAGTATTTTATTGAGATTTTCATAAAAATGCTCTCGACCGTTACTCTTTCTTTAAACATTAATTTTTTTCGTATTAAAAAATTAATAATGTCCTCAAATGAATAAAAATAAATAAATTGAATATAATTAAAAGCTAAACAAATGTAAAAATTTAAAGATACAATGATAATGTCAATTTTTTAAAAGCTTTGTTCTTGATTTTGTACTTAAGGGGATAAAGAGCTGTAATTATTCTCATTTTACTTTTTCCGTATCTATGAAAGGACAACAATGCCGGACTATCCTGCGACCAATAAAAATTGTTAAATCCTGGAATATCCTAAACTAAGTATCCTTCAGAGTCCTTTTAAAAATTAAAACATTTTAATCATTTTTGAAAACGGCGAAAAATAATTTGTTGGTATAGAGATTGGCCAAGGATGTACTCTGGCTGCCAAAAATGTCGGAACCTGGCGGCTCTGAAACCAGTACCTTCAGTGGCTCAAATTTTACAAAAAACAGTTTAGCTGTTTTTAAATCTGAACCCCCCCCCCCCCAAAAAAAAAGAAAATTTAATCAGTGATGTTTCACCATTATAAAAGTGTTGGTATATATATATAAAAATATAAAGAAAGTACGAGGAAGTAAACAACCTGAATTGATGAAAATCTTAGGAAATACACTAACAAATGTCTACCAAACACATCACTTATGAAGATAACCTCACGAATTACTCTTTAGATAGCAATAATTAGGACTAGCTTATTCTTGTAGAGAATATTGAAATAACTAGGTCGAAACGTTGGCATGTATTAAAGAATTTCTTCTTAGACGTGGTGTTACTTTGACTGCATCCCTGATCATCTTCTCCTTTAATGTTTATTGAAACATTATTATATAGCAATAATTAGGACTAGCTTATTCTTGTAGAGAATATTGAAATAACTATTTAGTGTGACGGTTGTGAGGCCAAACCGAGGGACAAAAAGAAAACCGTATTTTCAGTTTCCCTTTATAGTTTAAAAATGTTTAAAAGCATGATCATTAATTTTCCAATATATGTTTTCGTACTCTAGAAAATAAATACATAAGTATTCTAAAAATAAATACTTAAATAACTTCCTTGAAATCTCACTTTATAGGTAGGGAAAAGTGAAAGTCATGAGCTTTTCATAACTATAAGCCTTTTCTTAACTATAAAAAAATAACAAAAAAAAATTTTCGAAACTAGGCTGTATGCACCAACTTTAAGGGATCGCTCTCCATATATGAGTGAAAAAGCCTGTCAGGCTCTTGTAGTGGCTATTACTACTGATGGAAAGTACAACCTGCCTTGATATAATATTGATGGATGACTGCCTAGTGATTATAGTCCAGTCAATAAAGGTTTCATGTTGCAACTATATAGGGGAAAGCTAAATTTTTGCAAGGTATTAATACATAAAGTATACACTAAAAAAACCTAAAGTCCCAACCCCCACCTCTTCAGCAACATTACAAGTATGGAACTCTGGTTATATGCCGACAGCTCGATACCTAATTATGCTATCAGAGTGTTCTTTTTTTTATTTTACTCCTAACAATATTACAAACAAATTATGTTATATACACTTTTTATGTAGATAACTTAGTTTCACCGTAATACTTAATCATATACAGAGAACTGCCACTACAAAAAACAAAAAGTAACTTTAACAAATTATAGATTTTTATCATTAAGTTTTGTGAAGAAAAGTGTTAAACAAAACTTATAGATAATATAATTAGCTTTAAAATGATGGGTCTCATAACCCATAACATCAAAACGATGGCTTCATAGAGAGCAATGAAAGAGTAGTGGACACCGGTGCGCCGGTCCTAGCAGGGCCGTGCTGAGGTGCACAAACGCATATGCTGTTGTTCGTGATCATGAATAGTCAACTGAATGACTATTCCAGATTAATATTTTTAGTGAATTTGAATGTAAATCGATCCCTTAAAGTTGGTGCATACAGCCTAGTTTCGAAAATTATTTTTGTTATTTTTTTATAGTTATGAAAAGGCTTATAAGCTCATGACTTTCACTTTTCCCTACCTATAAAGTGAGATTTCAAGGAAGTTATTTAAGTATTTATTTTTAGAATACTTATGTATTTATTTTCTAGAGTACGAAAACATATATTGGAAAATTAATGATCATGCTTTTAAACATTTTTAAACTATAAAGGGAAACTGAAAATACGGTTTTCTTTTTGTCCCTCGGTTTGGCCTCACAACCGTCACACTAAATAGTTATTTCAATATTCTCTACAAGAATAAGCTTGTCCTAATTATTGCTATCTAAAGAGTAATTCGTGAGGTTATCTTCATAAGTGATGTGTTTGGTAGACATTTGTTAGTGTATTTTCTAAGATTCATCAATTCAGGTTAAGTTTTCTTCCTCGTACTTTTTTTGACTCACGACCGTCACTCTTTTTTTTTTTTTTAAATGATTCGTATTTTTTAAAAGCTCCTGGACTCCATATTTGATTATTGTTAGATGTACACAACTGATTAGTCAAACTAGCCATTTAGGGAAGGCTCTGGTGATGCAATAAACATTAAAGGAGAAGATGATCAGGGATGCAGTCAAAGTAACACCACGTCTAAGAAGAAATTCTTTAATACGTGCCAACGTTTCGATCTGCAACGCAGATCCCGTGATCATCTTTTTTTCCATTCATCATACCAGTCAACTATACTTTTATCAATAAACATTAAGTTATGGGAGGTTCCTCACGACCGTCACAGCAATTTTTTTTTTTAATTTTTAAGAGTTAAATATTAATGTATCAACACTTTTATATGGGTGGAACATTACTGAATTGAGTTCCTTTTTGGTTGGGGGTTGTTGAGGAGGGGAATCGAACTTATAAATAACTAAACCGATTTTCATCAAATTTTTTATCAGAGTTACATACCTATACACAAACACTTTTATAAGGGTGGATCATCATAATTTAAGGGTGTCCACTACTCTTTCAACGCTCTCTATGAAGCCATCGTTTTGATGTTATAGGTTATGAGACACATCATTTTAAAGCTAATTATATTATCTGTAAGTTTTGTTTAACACTTTTCTTCCCAAAACGTAATGATAAAAATCTATAATTTGTTGAAGTTACTTTTTGTTTTTTGTAGTGGTAGTTTTCTGTATATGAAAACTTAGTATTACGGCTGTTAAAGCCCGATAATTTAATATCTCATTTTATTTTATTTTTTTTTTTCTCATCTCCTATAGTGAGGAAACCGCATTTAACTTATAATGAACAATATGTAGTGTAAATAGCGTGTTTACGGTTCAAGTTAAGTGTTTATGGTTCAAGTTACTTATTTACGTACGCCTCGGGAGATAAGAGACTCAACGGTCAGTCTGGGCCAGACCTCCCTGGAAGAAGTAGTTACGCACCATCTCACCAACTTCATCCTCGAGACTCACCGGCAGGTTTTTTTATTACTCACCCCTGCCCATGGAATTATGAAGCAACTCACCGTATGGATTGAAGATTGCACCAGGGACCCTCAAGCACAGTAACACGTAACTTGAACCAATATATAAAAAAAAGGAAAAGAGACATTTAAATTTTTTTTTTGGTATGTATTTGAATTTGGTTTATTTTGTAATCACCATAGGGGATTTTTAATATTATTAGGAGAAACTTTTTTTTTATTTTGTTTATTTCTAGTTTCAAACTTAAATTTCTCACCACGATATTTTTAATGTTTACATATATCTATATACTCACTCATTTAAGAAAATATATTTTTAATTTCTGGTGTTCATTTATAATTTCAATTTTCTTTGTTTTTTATGTCATTAATTATTTTACAGGTTTCCCAATCTTTAAGACTTATGTTTGGGCATTTTTCTAAGTAATTCTTTACCAGCATTCATTGGGGTTGGGAATTGTTTTTTTCCAAAAGTGAAAAGCCCCCCTCCCCAACAACGGCGAATAATAGCTTAGTATTACGGCGAAACTAAGCTATTTACATAAAAAGTGTATATAACATAATTTGTTTATAATATTGTTAGGAATAAAATAAAAAAAAGAACACTGCAATAGCATAATTAGGTTTCGAGCTGTCGGCATATAACCAGAGTTCCGTACTTCTAATGTTGCTGAAGGGGTGGGGGGGTCGGAACTGTGTGTTTTTTTAGTGTATACTTTATGTACTAACACTTTACAAAAATTCAGCTTTACCCTAATTAGTTGCGACATAGGCTAATTTCTTGCCTTCATTGACTGACTGGGCTATTAGTAACATAGAATCGAGCATCTCCCTGTGGATTGGATAAAATGGACTACTATAAATTATAGTTGAAAAAATATTAGTTTTGCACATTAGCTAACAATAAGTTTTAGTTGCCTTGAATAACTACAAATAATTACATTCTTCCCATTCAAAAAGCAAAACATTGGACATTGAAGATTTTGAACAAAAAAAGAGGCTTAAAAAGCCTATGGAGTTTGTAATAGTTATTAAAAGATGTATATTATTATAAACCTGATTACCAAACTCTATAAAAATAGGCTTGGTTGTTCTAAATTAACTAAGATCACCCTCTCCTTTCCTCCCCTCCTCACCTTCCCCAAAACAAATAAAATAAATTAGAGTTATTATCACACTTAAGAAATGTTAATCAGTATGTAGGAAACTTAAATATTGAATTTCTGAAAATTAGCTGAAGTGTTTTGAACAACTACGTTCCTTCAAATTCTCTCCCTTCCCTTTACTATAAAGAAAACTAATTAGAGCTTTTTTGAAAGTGTGAGTAGGTATTGGACTGCATTAGGTGTGTGAGAAACTTGATTACCCAATGTAGAGTTCTTTCTCTTTGATATTATCATTTTTTTTCCCCGTTCTAGCCTTTTCAGATGGAGAAAAAAAATGACACTCAATCACCATCACCTCTTCTCCAAGTTGAAAGAATATTTGACAGGAAGGTGATTAAGCTCCAATGATGAAGTAAAAGAAGAAGTTGAGTGATTCCTGAAGGACATGGCGGTGAGCTGGTATGACATCGGTGTACAATAGCTACCACAGCTTCTTCAAAAATGTCTTAGTTACCAAGTTTATTACTATTAAGCTACATCTCTGTGTCCATTTAATCTGAACTTTCTTCGGCTTATAGCAATTGTATTTTTTTTGCTCCCAGAGGTTGAGTGCCTCCCTTTCCAGCTAGCCCAAAATCTGCTGTTACTGAAATACTTGTACAGTGACACTCCGACTATCCGGATTAATTGGGGCCGAAATTCTACAATGAACAGTTTTTTGGACACAGTTAATAGAACACATTTTCTTTCAGGTGCCATAACTCTTTTAAGTTTATAAAGAGACCAGTCGCAATGATAATAGAGCCCAGACTGGGCAAAACCCGTGCAGGATAGATGTGCTATGCTTCTAGAAATTCACTAAGTACGTTTACTCAGAACTTTTTGAGGCATTTGGGCTCCACCCCCTAATTCTGAGACACAGTTCCGGTAGCTGCCTGTTGGTCTATTTAGTTTTACGTCTTTTATTGTGTCATGAAAATTAATCAGAAGACACCTATCCTATTTTATGTAACGTCCGAACCATGGCGAACAATGTCTGTTAGTAAACTATTAAAAAAAAAAATTGCATGTTATATTTTTTATATATATATATATATATATATATATATACAGGGTGAGTATCTCTTAGCGTAAAAAAAAAAATTGGGTGAAACTAGATCAAAAGTGTAGCCAAATGCCGCAGACCTCACCTTTCTATTCCAATCCGTTGCAGATATATGGTAAATAAACGATTTTTTGGAGGAAAGCATGTTTTTTTACGATAAAAGCTGTAATATCTCCATTTTGTTTAAATATTTTTCAAATATTGATCACATTTTTCGGATTTAGCAATAAATTTCCTATAAGATCGGAGTAATTTAACCTTGAATTTTACAAACTTGGGACCTAAAAAATATCTTTATCTTCACCTAATTTAGGGAAGTTACAATTTCTTATAATACTTCAGCGCTCACTGCTTTTCATAAAAACAATCCACAAAACTGCAAAGCTCTCAAAAACTTGCAAATTTAATAAGCTTTCAAATGATATGTTAAAAGTAATGATTTTGTTTTAATTTCATGGAGAAATTTACTTTTGAAACCGAAAAAACATGGTGTTCTCATTTAGCATACAAATCAGGTACTTTGGTAAATAAGACATTATGATAATCGCTTGATGAAAATCTGTATTTTAAATAAAAGAAACACTTCATTAGAATAAAAAGCAAAGAAAAAATTTGTTAATTTGAAAATAAAAGAATCACTGTCAATAAAGCGCCGCCAGAGTCCGTTATTTTATTAAATTTTCAAAATGTCCTCCATTATTTCGAATGCAGCTTCTTGCTCTCTTTCTCACAGCCCCTACGGTCACTGCTAAAGTCAGACGCTGTTGCAATTTGGCTCCGGCCTCCAGAATTCTCGTCTTTAGGACCTCAATGCTGGTCACTTCTCTGGCATATACCTCGCTTTTTATGTAGCCCCACACATAAAAGTCCATTGGAGCTAAGTCAGGTGACCTAGCTGGCCAATGTATCACACCATTTCTACCTATCCAGGTCGAATATCGTTGGTTCAGCCATTCCCGTACTGCTGCCGAATGATGTGGAGGAGCACCATCGTGTTGGAATATTATGTTTTGCTGAACATCAAGTGGAATGTCGTGAATAAGTTGTGGTAGAATATTTTGTAAAAAATCCAAATAACTTTCTCCATTCAATCTGCTGGGCAAAAAATGTGGCCCAATGAGTCGGTCCCCTATTATCCCAGCCCACACATTCACTGTAAAACGATGCTGGAAAGATGCTTCTTGAACCATATGTGGGTTTTCAGCTGCCCAGTAGTGCCGGTTGTGGACGTTAAAAATTCCTTCCCTTGTAAAAAGAGACTCATCTGTCCATAAAATTTTCCTCAGAAACTGGTGTTCTTGAATGTCTCTATTTAAAAGCCAGCGGCAAAATTGTATTCTATGTACATGATCATTAGGTTCTAGCCCTTGTACTTGTGTGAAATGATATGGGTGAAAATGTTCTCGGTGCAAAATGTTGATAACTGACCTTTGGGAGATACCAATTTCACGGGCCAAGTCTCTTGATGAAACACTGGGATTTTCATTTACTATATCAATAATTTCCTCTTCGAGTTCAACATCATGAGGAACTTGTCCCAATTCTTGACGTAACTTATGAACGGAACCTGTTTCAGATAAACGTTGATGAGTTCGTGAAAACACTATCGTAGAGGGGAGGCGCCTATCTGGAAACCTAAGTTGGTACTCCCGCCGCGCTGCACTCGCGTTTCCATTACAAAAACCATACAAAAAATGTATGTCAGCGTACTCACCATTTGTGAACGTTGCCATCTTCGCAGGTGTATTGCCAAACAGAAAAAAATAATCCCAATAAATAAAATGGGCCCTCAAGCTAAGGATAAGCAATATTAGCAAGGGTCTTTCTAATGATAGTGACACTTTTATCTCTGTAGCTTCTTAATTTCCAAATCAAACTTTCAATCATTATATCAAAATAAAAATAAAATAATAAACAATAATCCCCTCCCATTTCAAAATAAACAGGAAAATAACTATGAAATAGCGATAATGTGCTTAGTACTGAGAGAGGTCAAAGTCGCTGTTGTTATTATGAATACCTGAACTGGCCTAAAATTTATGTCAATAAATATTATATTTTTTCTTTGCTTTTTATTCTAATGAAGTGTTTCTTTTATTTAAAATACAGATTTTCATCAAGCGATTATCATAATGTCTTATTTACCAAAGTACCTGATTTGTATGCTAAATGAGAACACCATGTTTTTTCGGTTTCAAAAGTAAATTTCTCCATGAAATTAAAACAAAATCATTACGTTTAACATATCATTTGAAAGCTTATTAAATTTGCAAGTTTTTGAGAGCTTTGCAGTTTTGTGGATTGTTTTTATGAAAAGCAGTGAGCGCTGAAGTATTATAAGAAATTGTAACTTCCCTAAATTAGGTGAAGATAAAGATATTTTTTAGGTCCCAAGTTTGTAAAATTCAAGGTTAAATTACTCCGATCTTATAGGAAATTTATTGCTAAATCCGAAAATGTGATCAATATTTGAAAAATATTTAAACAAAATGGAGATATTACAGCTTTTATCGTAAAAAAAAAACATGCTTTCCTCCAAAAAATCGTTTATTTACCATATATCTGCAACGGATTGGAATAGAAAGGTGAGGTCTGCGGCATTTGGCTACACTTTTGATCTAGTTTCACCCAATTTTTTTTTTTTACGCTAAGAGATACTCACCCTGTATATATATATAATATATTTTTATATAATTTATATATTTATATATTATATAAATATATATATATATATATATATATATATATATATATATATATATATATATATTTATATAATATTATATATTATATATATATATATATATATATATATATATATATATATATATATATATATATATATATATATATATATATATATATATATATATATATATATATATATATATATATATATATATATATATATATATATATTTTATATATTTATATATTTATATATTATATATATAATATATATATATATATATATATATATATATATATATATATATATATATACACACTATAAGGACACTGTTTTGCCACTCTCTCCTTCCATTATTAGAATTAGTTTTCGTCCTTAACGATGCTGTTTTAAGATGGCAGAATTGAACGATTTTTATTAGTTTTTTGTCCTTAAGGATAATATGTTGAAATATATAACGGTTTTTAAGTTATCCGAAGGATAACTTCCGCCATTGTTGTCCTTGAGGATACTGTTTTAAAATATTTAACGATTTTAATATGGCGGAAGGATAATTTCCGCCATTGTTGTCCTTATTAGGATACTGTTTGAAATATTTGATGAATTAACTGTTTTTGAGATGGCAGAAGGATATTCCACTTTTGTTAACTCATTCTTCGGGAGCCTGGAGATAGTTTTTCAATGCTAACGACTCCTTCCTGTCGAGTGTTTTTGCTAAAAAGGTACAATTTAGAACAGTGGTGGTGGGGGTTCAGGGCGGGATTAAGAGATGGCTCCTGCTATAAGGACACATATTATTTATAAGTATAATATAGGTATCGACTTATATTATTAATATACATCATACAAATCATTTATCCATTTATAAGTATATTACACCTAAATATGGAAATCCTTTTTATACCTGCATCCTTGGGAAACCCCCCATAAACCTTGTAACTGTTTTTCTAAAATTCTCCAGGTCAGTTGTGTACTAGAATTATTAGAATTTAGTTATTCGATACCATATCCACCAGTAACATTGTAAGTAGTTTCATACTCCTCTATATTCTGTAATTATATATATTTTTATTATTCTAACAAATGTTATATACTTAAATCGTAGCTAACTTTATGTTTTGAAATAACTTGTATAACTTATATAATTTTATTGTAACCCTTTTTTTCACTGTAGGGCATGATTATGAGAACAATATAGTCTCGAAATGTCGTCTTAGAACCTTACTAAACATTTAATAGTAACAGTCAAGAAATGTATCCGTGTATATATATATATATATATATATATATATATATATATATATATATATATATATATATATATATATATATATATGTTTAGTAAGGTTCTTGAGGTTCAGTCAATAAATAAAAAACAACTATTTTGGCGAGTTGTTTTTTATTTATTGACTGAACCTCAAGAACCTTATTAAACATTTAACAGTAACAGTCAAGAAAATCCATCTATATATATATATATATATATATATATATATATATATATATATATATATATATATATATATATATATATATATATATATATATATATATATATATATTTTTTTTTTTTTTTTTTTTTTTTTTTTTTTTTTTTTTCCCAAGTCAATCTGGATAATTGGAGTTTCACTGTAGAGTCTTTATAATTATTCCTAATACAATATACATAAACTTTTTATTTTATTTCTTTTTTTTTTATTTTTTTTTTTTGTATTTCACTGTTTTTATATATATTTTTGTAATGACTGTGATTTTTAGACAGAGCACAGCACATTTCACATGAACATTGTTGACATGGGCAAATTTGAAGAAAAATTGAGAGAAGCAGAAAAACAACTTGGTATTAGCCCAGGTAATGGTGTTCATATTGTTTATGAAAGAGGATCTGATACTGCTGGAAAGCTTCTTGCATCCATTATTGTTGCCAGTGTTATCCTTTCTCTGCTTTCTCGGGCACGTGCGGTGAAGAGTCCATTATCCATGGATAGGTTTGTAAGTAATTCAGTTTTTTTTTTCACAAATTAATCAATGCAAAAATATTTTAATCAATTTCACCATGTTCTACCTATGTTGGAGCTATTAATTTAAAATAATGTTTTGATATTTACTACTTGATATATAAAACTATTCAACTATTGCCACTTAATCAAATTAATTAAAAACCACTATGCCAAGCCACCCTTAGTCTTGCTCACTTCTGGATTCCCACATTAAAACAATTACATAAAATACCAGGTATGAAAACTGGAGCTACATTAACCAGATTTAATTTTAGCTGAAGGCAATTAGCTTCTTAATTTATGTGTTATCTTTAAAATTTGTGGCAATGGCAGTCAAATTTGATACAATTGTTTAATGGTTGATTTAAATTGAACTTTTGATTTAAATAGATCTTCCTCATCTTCATGCCCTGTATCTAAAATATCATCTATTTAGATTTCACCAAACAGGTTGTGAAAATATTGAAACTATTTTCAACCTGGGAAAACGGAATGAATTTTCTTTCATTTGAAGAGTGATTAATGTTTTTGATTGTCTTGGGTGAAATATTCCTCAACTTTAGAAAGTTTTTTCTTTTTATGAAATCTTTTCTGGCATGGACTTTCAGGAAACCATGGATTTTACAAAGCTAGTTTATATGAATATGGTTTATGAAATTCATATGTATGAATGAAATAAAGATCTGAGCATTAGGTAAGACTCATGACATTCTTCCATCTCTCAATACACTATTTCTTGTTTATAAAAGTATATTTATATGGTAAAAATATATTTTTACAATACTAGCTCTAATCATAACATCTGAATCCTCTTCTTAACACTAGAATTAATAACTATGTAGTTTTTTATGATTTTTTTCACCCTTTTTTTTTTTTTTTTTTTTTGAAATGTTAATTGAATTGAATTTTTTTAATTAATTTTTAGTCCCAGCTGAGCCGTGCTAAATTTACTCTTATTGATCCTATTGATGGTCAAGGTAGGGGTGTAAAGTTTTCTGATGTAGCAGGACTGAAAGAAGTTAAAACAGAAGTAATGGAGATAGTGGACTATTTAAAGCGACCAGAATATTATAAAGAACTTGGAGCAAAGGTTTTTAAATTTGATATTTAGTACATAGTGTTGATATTTGAGGAATCAGTCAATTAGCTTGATAAATAGATATTTTATTTTATTTTTTTTAATTATTTTTATGCCAATGTTTTGTCTACTACAATGATGGTGCCATCATCAGAGTAATATACATACATATATATATACATATGAATATACAGTTAGCATTTGAGGATGATGTAGTAATTAAAGGAAGAACGATCAATGCTCTCCTAAGGGCTTTCGAGGAGTGTGAAAAACCAGCGAGAAATGTGGGACTCACACTAAATAAAGAAAAGACCAAATACAAGGTAACGACCAAAGAGGAAATAGGACATAGATACATTGAGGGGGCTGGATATCACTTTGAGAGAGTGCCTAAGTTTAAGTATCTGGGTACTATTATCACTGAGGACAATAGTATCAAAGAAGAAATAAAAGCAAGAATAACAGCAGGAAACAGATGCTATTGGTCTCTAGTGAAAATTTTCTAAATAGAAATATATCCAGCAATCTCAAAATAAGGGTCTTTGAACGATCCTTCAGCCAGTTGTTATGTACAAGAGTGAGGACCCTGACATCACACGAGGAAAAAGTATTAAACGTGGGAAACAAAATTCCTATGAAAAATATTGTGGCCAATATAAAAAGAGGTAGAATAAGATGACTAGGGCATTTGCAAATAATGGAAGCTAGTAGGCTCCCTAAGATGATGTTGGAGGGGCACCTGGGTGGAAAGAGAAGGAGAGAAAAGCCTTGTCTTTGTTGGCTTGAAGATGTAGAGGACGATTTTCAAGCCATCGAAGGCTATGGATATGATAGGATGGAAAAGTGCTGCGGAAGATAGGTCTGAATAGCAGAGAATTGTAGAGGAGGCCCCGGCCAGGGTTCTGCAAGGACCATAAGAATGGATTGATGATGATGATATTTATATATTATCTTTATTTTATTTTTCTTAATTTATAAAATGTTTTCATAATTGTATTATTTATATTTTTTAATTTTTAGATACCAAAAGGAGCTTTACTGTTAGGCCCCCCTGGTTGTGGAAAGACTTTATTGGCAAAAGCTGTTGCAACTGAAGCGAAAGTTCCATTTTTGTCTATGAATGGGTCTGAATTTATTGAGATGATTGGTGGACTTGGAGCTGCTAGGGTTAGGTGAGTTAATTTATTTTTTTGGTTATTGTTGAGGCAGTAGATAGTAAATGCTAGTAACAGTGACAAATAAAGAAGATACACTAAAATGCTTGATCTGCAATGTTCTATCCTCTAGTAGATTATTAGCAAATAAAGGATAAGTCATTTGAAAAATAGGCAGTCTAAGGAGTTTGTGTTTGTTCAATATTTGTTGAAGAATTTTCTGATTTGTGTTACTGGATCACTGGGTCGTATTCATTAAAACGAGTGTTACCTTTTACTTGCATAATTTGAAGCAAATGCTTCCACTTGTATTCATAAAAAAAAATGAAGCAAAACCTTTTATTTTAGGGTATAAGGTTATGTTCATACTCAATTGATTCATTGGGTCGTATTCATTTAAAATAGGATAACCTTATACTTGCATAATTTGAAGCAAATGCTTCCAATCGTATTCATAAAAAATTGAAGTAAAACCTTATATTTCAAGTATAAGATTAGGCTTATACTCGATTGAACGATTGATAAATCACTGTCTCTTAGGAGTTCTAACTTCGCTTACTCTTTTCTCTTCTTCTTGGATGGTGATATAGCTTGTGAAGGTATAAGGGGTTTTCGTAGTCTTCTCTATTTAGTGCTGCTGCTCTCAAATTTCTGATCCTTAGTATTTTTAGCGCATCTCGTTTTTTTCTTTTGCCAATATTATTAATATTTATTTTCTATTGGTGCTTAGTCTCCTTATGTGCTCTAACTAGGGCAGGATGGACGGGTTATATGTAAAGGTGAGAAACAAACATTACAAGCCCCGCTTACCTACATCTTGTTCGAGATTTTAAAGTATTATACCGTTTCGAAGAAGAAAATCTACAATGGCTTGCAAACAGATTTTTAGGCCCAAGGGAAGAAACTTGGGGAAGTGCGTTGTCTTCTGTTGAAAGAATGAAGTTTTGCTTACGTTATCTCAGTCATCCCAGCTATCAAAAAGGTATTTGTCTAGAGCTTGGTGTTAGTCAAGCTACAGTGTCTCGGACTTTCAATGCAGTAGTTCGCAATGTAATTGCGCATGCTGAAGAATGGATAAAATTTCCAACTAGCTACACTGAAATAGCCGAGGAAAAACAGTTTTGATAAACTAAATTTAAGTTTACGACAGCTTTTGGTGTTGTTGATTGTGCACACATAGCAATACTAAAACCTAAACGACATGGAGATGAGTATATTAATCGAAAGGGTAAACCTACTCTGAATATTAAGCCACTTTTGATGCCAGAGAAATGTTCACAAGTGTAGATGTTAGTTGACCTGGATCCGTGCACGACTCTAGAATATAGAAAAATTCACTAGGAGCATTACAAATAAGAAATAAAGCCAATGTTGTGCTACTCGGTGATGATGGGTGTGGAGTAAAGCCAACCCTCATGACTCCATTTAGAAATCCTTCTCCTGGTGCTGAGGTAAATAATAACAAACTTTTTAAAAAAAGGAAGAATAATAATTGAGCGATGTTTTGGCCAACTGAAATGCTGGTTTCCTATTTTAAAACACATTTGTCGTGTGAAATTGGAAAATGTACAAAAAATATTTGTTACCTGTATTGTGTAAGCAGGGATCCTGATTTTGAATCAGTCGAAGAAAATGAAAACTATGATGTTAACAATGATAACGATGATCTTACTCTTCACCATCTAGGACAAGAAATCAGAAGAAACTTGAGTATTATAATAAAAAAATTTAATAATAGTTAAATTTACATGTTTTGAAAATAATTATGTTAAAAATGTCTTCTTAAATTAATGCCACATTTAAATAAATAACTTTTTTGTTGTTACTCAAATAACTCATTTTTTAATTTAAATTTTCCTGAAATCCAAATTGACATGTTTTGGTGAATTATATATAATTTATAGTACATCGAATTTCCATATAGAAACACTTTCGGATCGAATATTTGCTGACAGTTTCCTTATCAGAAATTTAATGGATAATATTTTTTGTTACATAACATTTGTTGTTAATACCTGCCGGTTAGGAGCTATATCAGTTTTTTTATTGAAAAAAGTCACATTTGAAACCCCTATTTTTAGGTGTAGGGGTTTATTTGATATGTTCTAGCTCTGCTGGTGTTGCTTGGAATAAATATTTGCTGACAGTTTCCTTATTAAAAATTTAATGAAAAATATTATATATAACTTTTGTCGCTAATACCTACCATTTAAGAACTGAACTAATTAATTTATGTTTGAAACCTCTATTTTTGACCTTCCACTGATCACACCAATTTCTGTGACATGAGCGGTCGTGCGTTATACAAAGTACGACATCCTGTTTTTTATCCGTTTTGTTACAAATATATTAAATCTGTTAAACAAAATATTTTGACCACTCTACATTAAAGTAGAATATATGTACAGTACCTGAGAGAATAATATTTTGAGCGTAAATGAAAATAGTTTTATGATTAAAAATAATAAAAACAAATTTATATCTAGGTAAATTTTTATTTTCAATATTACAGTCAAATGTAATTATTTGCACGACTAAAATGATTGTTTTTATGAACAGTTATTGTTAACAATTTTTAAAAATAAAATGTAGATACCCCCTAGCGTTCTTCCCCCCCTCCCTCCCCAAGTCTTACCCATCACTACCCTCAACATAGGTTTCTGTATCAAGATCTAGAACATTTTATATTTCCTCTTCACTCAAATCCAAATTTTTATTTGAATGTCCGGATCTTTTTTCTTCCTCCTCTAGCACCTGCTAAATTTGAGGAATATATTTCAATTTTATAGGTTTCCACCTAATCAAAACAGTCCGAATCTTCGCTCACTAAGATAAACAGAAGTAAAAATGCAAAAGAATTCTATTTACATTATATTAAATTCATCTGATTGCCAAGAAAGGGAAGAGAAAAAAACAAAACGAGAGCAGTCGCTTGTACTTTGTGCAACTCTGAGGACTAGCTAGATATTTTCCAATCAGAAACCTATCCCTCCTATCACAGTGGAAATTTACTGGTGGCTAATAGAGGAGTATCTCGAGGAATAGCTAAAGCCAATTTCCCAGGGAGCTCACCGGAAGCGAGAGAAAACAAGTAGAGTGTTGTACAAAATACAATGGCACGACTGGTGGGAGGTTAACTTTTTTGATACGTTTAAGCTCTGTTGATGTTGCTTGGATCGAAAATTTGCTTAAAATTAACTTATCAGAAATTAAATAGAACATATTTTTTGTTATATAACATTTGTTGCTAGGACCTACCACTTATGAGCTATATCGGTGGAATGAAAAAAAGGCACGTTTAAAACCACCTATTTTTTCTCAACTTTGATTGTTTTGAATAATCATTATTTTTTTAATTTAATTTAAAATCATACAGGTAACTTAAAGGAAAAAGTATAAGGTGATCATTGTGAATATGAAAAAAAAATTGCTTATACTTCAAACTTTTATTTGTAAGCATAACCTTATACTTCAAGTAAAAGGTTACCCTTTTTTTAAAGCATAAACTTATACTTCAAGTAAAAGGTTATACTCTTTTTTAAAGCAAAAAATAAACGGTAGATTTTCCTCCTGAATATGGCCCCCTGAGTCTCATTCTGAAGAAGTTAGACTAAATCTGCCTTCATTCTTGTTATTTATTTATTATTTATTTATTTATTATTTTCTTTTCAGAGATTTGTTCAAAGAAGGGAGAAAGCGAGCACCATGTATCATATATATTGATGAAATAGATGCTATGGGCAAAAAACGAAGTGGTGGTGCTGGCCCAATGGATAGTTCTACTGGTGAAGGGGAGCAGACTTTAAATCAGCTGTTGGTTGAAATGGATGGTATGGCATCCAAAGAAGGAGTTCTCATGCTCGCTTCTACCAATCGAGCTGATGTACTAGATAAAGTAAGTGTTTATTTTTGAAATGATCTTTACCATATTGCTGAATAAATGCACTAGTGTAAGACACTCCCTTCTAGTTTATTGACAAAAATAAAAAATATGTTTAAAATGCAAGAATTGTAAAATTTAATCTATGTAAAAATTTGTTAAATTCAGCTAAAATTATTTCATGTTTATTGTCTTCTGTAGGTATCGCGGTAGATAATCAATTGGATTTTAATAGCCAATGTCCGAAACGTTATAAAATCAACTCCACTAAAAAATTAACAGACCACAGAAATAAAGTAGTAGATCTTTAAATAAATGGATACCCTCAAAGACTCATCTGCAATTTACTAAAACAAATAAATCCTCAATAAGAACAACAAGAAATTAATAATAAAAGATACTACACTGTTCCATACATACTAACATTATCTGAAAGACTTGCAAAAACACTCAGAAATAACGATTAAACTGACTACACTGTCACAATTAAAAATATGTCCATCATAACAAAATTATACACTAAAATCAAAGATACAGATGAAGTGGAGTTACAATCTAATATAGTTTATGAAATATAATCGTGGCAAATCTTATTTCGGTACATCGGAACAATACCTCAAAAAATGTGTTTATCAACATAAATATAGCTGCACGTCTATTATTAAACACCCGGATAAGCCAGACCAAACAGCTCTCACCACATATTAACTACATAGGCAAACTTTCTTTCATATTTATTTATGCAATAAAATACATTAGTAAAGCAAGTGAAATGTCAATTAAGAATTAATAAATATTATTTAACTTATTATAGATTAATATTTCTTTTGATTTACTATGTTTACTGTTTTATTCATTTGTTATATTAAACAATATTTATGATTTATTTTTGATGTAGGTATTTTTTTTCTCTTGTTTTCCCTCTTACAGTGACCCGTAAGAGGGACGTGTAATTAAATACAATAAAACTTCGATATAAGGCTCCCTTTTTTAAAAATTTCCTGGATATAACACTTTTTTACCTGGGCCCTGGTCCCAATCGGAAATTTTAAGATGAAAGTTACTTATTTGAAAGCTCCGATTCCCCAGTTATAATGTCCTGATGAATGGTACAAACACATTTTTGCGTATGAAATTTTTGTTATTATTAGACAATATTTTGTCAAAATTAAATTACAATTGTGTTCATAAATATAAATTGAGTGTATGATGGAATTAATACCAGAAAATAAACATGTGACCTCAGATTTTGTGAACAGAATTTTATTTAATTTTGTCAATCCCCTACAAAATGTTTCCATAAATTCTATAACACTTTTTCAATATGAATTTCATTAAATAGTGGGCATTTTGGATTCATTAAAGACAGTTCATACATTTTTTGAGTGCGATGCGGAAGTAGAAGACGAAACTTTTTAAAATATTAATGAATTAAAAATCACTAATTTTAAAATAGTTTAGTTTGTGTTAATCCAATAAAAATAGATGATTTTTTTTAGCCTAAGTAGCTCATTAAAGTAATTTTAATGTTTTATACATAATTTCACAAACATAATGATTATTTTTTAATTCCTTATTCATATATCCTTTTTACTTTCATTTATGTTTTAATTCAATATTTACCTATCAATTTTACAATACCTATAGTACATTTTTCAATAAATATTTTCCTTTTATAGCCATTTTATTTTTTTCCTTTGCTTTCCTCCTCCCGGGTATAGCGCTCTTTTTCTCCACTCTCTAGAAGAGAGTTATAATGGAGTTTTACTGTATTTAGTCATATAGGTATTGTTATACCGAGTTTAAGAATACTGTATACTTTGTAATTTAACTATGCCATTAAAAGGTTTATTCAATTTGTTTTAATAATTTGATCAGCCTATTTCTTTTAATTTATATTAAAAAAATGTGGTGAAATATCTTTCAAATTTATTATTATATGCTTCTATTACATATATATATCATTCATTTTAGGCTCTGCTTAGACCTGGTAGATTTGATCGCCACATTCTCATTGATTATCCTACCTTAGAAGAAAGAGTAGAAATTTTTGAATACCACCTTAAGGGAATTAGATTGGATCATGAACCAAAGACTTATTCAAGAAGATTGGCACAGCTCACACCAGGATTCAGTGGTTAAAATACTATCATGGCTACATATAACTAGCAAGTAGTAAACATTTGAAGGGTCTTAGGCTAGAAGGAGGAATGTCCAGTTATCCAGTTAACAGGTTGCGATGAAATCTCAGTTTCGATTTTTTTGGACATTCCTCCTTCTAGCCCAACATTCGTCATACGTATTTGTTTCACAGAATTTAAATTTGTTTTTAACCAAAGTCTTAAAAGAAGTTTAGTTTTATTGCCAACTTTCTTCCTCTAATCAATAAATGTTCCTTGTCTAAACTCTTTAACTGATTTCCTGTATTAATTAAGGTTATTACTGCAATTGTAATCATTTACATGTGGTTTTTCATTTCATCCCTCCTTGCTGTTCTGTAGTCAAGTATAAATTCTTTTATTTAACAAAGTTCTTTTCTTCTTTTATTGTATTTATTTTTTATTATTTTTTAATATGCATCAGAAAGACATAAGAATATGAACATTTTTAGTGCTTAGGGTAATAAATATATATTAATTGATTTTGTTGTAAGTTAATTAAGTGCAGTAGAGTGTCAATTATCCAAACTAATTTTGTCAGGGGTGGTTCGGATGATTGAAATTCTTTAAAAAAAAAATTATGTGTAAACATCTTCCAACAGTTCACTTTTTTCAATGTTTTATGACTCAAACTGTCAGTCTCACTGTGAAGATTATGGGTTACCTAATGATTGATTAAGAATTGTTTTTGATTCCCGTTATTGTTGATTAACCAACTGATTCACTTTTTTTTTTACCCCTGTAATGATTTCCATTTTACTTTAAATGAAAAGAGCCCTTCTTTCCTTTTTTTTGGTATGCATGATGACATGTCGTTTTTAAAAGAAAAAGTGATCACAAAGGCGACGTATACCTCACAAAGAACGATTGAAGACTTATTTTAATTAAAATTACTTTAAAAAAAAAAAAGGTTCCGTTAATTGAATGTCCCTATAACTGACGTCCAGATAATCGACGCTCCACTGTTATTTTTTTGTAATACCTGTTAATAAAAGTCTAATGAAGTAAACTGCGCAAAAATGAATAGGGATTTTGCTAATTTTGTGTTATTTGCTTTGCCTATCATTTTTGTATTATTTTTATTATAAACTGCATTAATATTCATTAGAAATTATAATGTTTTTTGCTGAAATAAAATACAATTAATGGGTTTTAAAAAATAACAAAAATAAAACGTTTTAGTTGCATAATTTTTTTTTTGAACAGATTAGTTTTTGGAAACAATTAATACCTTGTATAATGTCACTGATTTCTTGACGAATTTCACCCCAGAGATGTTGCAATGCTGCACTCAGTTGTTGAAGGTCAATTAGCGGCGGATGATGATTAAAAAGCCTTCTCTGTAACGCGCCCCACATGTGCTCAATAGGATTGAGGTCTGAAGACAATGGGGGAAGGGGCAGGCGGGAAATTCCCAGGTTTTCTAAAACTTGAAGAACAACTATTCCTCTATGAGGTCGAGCGTTTTCATCCAGAAATCGAAAGTCTCTCCCAATGAGATCCCTAGTTGGAGGGAGGTATTCCTCAATAATTTCATGTGCATATTGAGCTGCTGTGAGGTTGGTTCATCCTCCTGTGTAAATGCCAGCCCAGACCATTACACCACCTCTTCCAAACTGCAATGAAGGCACAATAAACTGGGGCATTGTTCATTCCTTGATCTCTGTAGACTCTTCGGCGTCTGCTGTCACTATACAGACAAAAACGCGATTCGTCGGTAAACATCACAGCATTCCAATTTGTGTCCTCTTCTAGTCACTCGCTGCACCACATTCTTCTGAGCTGTTGCTGCAGGTCGTCTCTAAGGGGCATATGATGTAAGGCAAACTTCCCACAAACGATTACGAATCATTTGTTTTGATAAAAGTCTAGGTAAAACACCTTCAACTTCATTGAGGATCTGGCGTGCACTATGAAAAGGGTTTCTTCTGGCAGTAATAACAATATTTTTATCCTCTCTTTCAGTTGCAATATGTTGTGATCCACTGCCCGGCCTTCTATTGGCACTCCCTGTCTCTCGGAATCGAACTAAAGCCCGGGAGACGACACTCTGGGAAATGCGAACCGCCTCTGCAATATCAACTTGTTGATGACCTTGATAACGCATTCTCACTATAATTTCGCAAACTTCGGGTTCAAGATGATGTCTGTCCATGTTTATTGAAAGTACTATTGGATTAAAATACGAGAAAAGCTGTTCATTTACAAAATGATCAATATTCAGGTTTACTTTTCTTAAGAAAACATGTTATAAATAAAAGGTTTAACAATTGTTTTGACTTTGGTTTGTATTTTCTATTTTGTTGTACCCTACTAATATTGAATAGATTGGCTAATTTAATTTAAATGACCAGATAAGGGATAAATAAGGCATATCCCTATTCATTTTTGTGCAGTTTATAAGTCTTTATTTTGAAACTAGGTCTTCCATTATATATTCTTTTTCTAAAAAAACCTGTACCACTTACAACCCATGAAGGGTCTCGGGTTCAGTACTTAGGTAGGCTGTACTGTTTCTAAGCCAACGGTTGTGAAAGGAGGTGGTTTGGCCAGAATCACGCTCAACCGCCAGGTTTTTCCCCAATTAAGGGTACCCACTTTTTAGGAGGCTGGGTGTGCCCCAGGAGGGTCTCCCGACCTCGAATTCGATCCACGGCCGAAATAACAGAAAATAAATTTTCTGCCTTCAGTCGGACTCGAACTCGGGCCCGGGAGCATGGTAGTCAAGTGCCTTACCCACTGAGCTACCGCGCCTCCCATTCTTTTTCTAAACATATTTTAATTTGAAAATATTTTTTTAAGGTGCTGATATTGCAAATGTTGTAAACGAAGCTGCGCTTCATGCTGCTAGGGACCTAAAAAGATCTGTTACTCAGGCTGATCTTGAATATGCTGTAGAAAGAGTTGTTGGTGGTACTGAAAAAAGATCAACAGTTATGCCACTAGAGGAGAAAAAGGTTGTGGCTATGCATGAATCTGGCAGAGCGTTGATGAGTTGGTTAACACCTAATGCTAGTGTCCTTCTCAAGATAACCATAGTGCCTAGGACAAATCTTTCTCTTGGATTTTCCCAATATAGTCATGAAGAGCAAAAACTATATACAAAAGAGGAGGTATGTTTTATTTATCAGTGTTTATTAACATGCTGTCACATTTATTCAGCATTTATATCATTTCTAATTTTATAAACCATTATTATCATTAATTCTTGTTTTTATTTATTAGTGTTTAAAATATATATAAACCCCTTAATTTATTTAGTTGAATACATAAGTGGATGGTGTTATTTTATTAATTTAAAATAACTCCTTAAAAAAAAAAAAAATAAAAAAATAGCTTAACTCCTTCTTAATCTGAGAAAGATCCTCTTTTCATCAAGAATCATGGGTTGTTTAAGGAAGGGTCTTTGGTTCTTAATGGTAAATGGCAGAGATAAGTCCATTATACTTTCAATTGTTACAAAAATTTTGCATCACATCTTCATTCAATCATATCTTCAATTATTAAGGTGGTGAAAAAATTAATCCCATTTATGTATTCATTAAAATGAAATGGTAATTAGTTTTTATATTTTTAATTTTCTATGTTTTTATGAAATATTATTTTTCGGGTTATTATTCAAATAATCTCTTTTCACATGAGGCTAAGTTCAGCTCCTAACTTCAAACAAAATGCTCAGTGGTGTTTCTGTGAGAACTTCTCTTACTGTTCTACTTTATTTTATGATTTTTTTTTATTTTTTATTATGGACAATTATCGAGGTTTAATAGATACTATAAATGATCATGAACTTAAAAATTTACTATCTACAAAGTGCTAATTAAATTTTTATAAACTCGAAGGAGAGAACTTCGATCTCTGCCAAAAACTCGAATATTCTAAACATTTATTTGTTTTGATTAAAAGTCTTAATACTGATATTTTCTGGCTGTCATGAGAATTTGATAAGACAAAATTAAGCATTTTTCAAAAAGCAAATTTTTTATAGTTTTCTAAAATCCTATAATTACTCTAAAAACATCATTTGTGCCAAAATAGATACTTTAAGGCCTTATTAAGATGTTCTACTGAACCAATTTTTCATAACACAGATAACTGCCTAAATCAATTCAAGCTTTGCAGGCACCGTTAAATTGTTTCTTCTTCATGACAACCACCGATTTTTTCACATTGTAAATAATGTTTGTTTTCAAATCTTTTGCTGAACGGTTGCTTAATTACTTATATTTTCCCAATTTTAAAAACATTTTATTTTCATCTATTGAGTTTATATTTTTTAACAGGATTGTATGTTTAGGAATTATCAAATTGATTCGCTTGAATTCAATCATATTATTTTGTTATGCTTTAAAAATAACAAAAGTTCTCTTCTTTTTTTTCAGTTATTTGCAAAAATGTGTATTGCTCTTGGTGGTCGTGTTGCAGAAATCTTAACGTTTAACAGATCTTCTACTGGAGCCGAGAATGATTTAAAGAAAGTTACAGAGTTGGCTTATGCAATGGTAATCAAAATCAGATTTTTTTTAAAGTACTGATTAAGTTATGGTTAAACAGAAATATTATTATTTAAAATATAATAATGATAAAATATTCTTTTTTAACTGCAGTTTTCAACTTTTATTCTTCAGAGTATCTTAATGAGTATTAATATATTTTATATATAATTTAATTTAAAATTAAATATTAACCAAAATTCTGGGGTTCATTTAAAAACTATTGATCAGAATATATAACAGAATTTTATTTTATATCATTTTTAATTTAGTTAAACATGATTACTTACTTTTGTTTTATTTGTAAAATTATTTATGAAATAAAATTTACCAAAAAGATTAATGATATTAAAACAGGTTAATATAAAATAGTATAATTTCTTAATTCTGATGTTTTATACTTAACTATGTAGCACTAATAAAAAAAAAAAAATTAATAAACAAAAAATTATGTTTTTTTGTTTAGTGCTACATAGTTAAATATAAAACAGCAGAATTAAGATATTCTAATAAAGGGGTTAGCGGGATAAGATAGGTCTGGTGGCCCCACGGATTTTATTCAAGCGACCCCAAAATCTTGAAGAGGGCCAAAAAACAAAATTTTTGAGATTTTTTCCAAATTTTTAATATCCAAAAAAAAATGTAAATAATCGGAATTTTACAGTAAAAACTCTATGGTATTTTGGTGCAGACTCAATGAAAAAGAACGGCCTAAATAGCATTGAAAGATACACTCTTCATCTTCAAAATGGCTGCGATAAACTTGAATTTGGTTGCTTGTAGTCCACGACAAATCGATTTGAGTAAAACATAAATTTTAAATTATGCAATTTAGGCCTACAGAATAAGTCAATATTTAATTAAATATATGAAAAATAGTTCATATAGAGGTTTTCGAGGTCGCTGATCACGAATTTGATGTCAAAAATATATTTTGACAATTGACAGCTGTCAAAAAAGCTGTCAACAAGTGATAAAATTGTTATATTTCTAATTTTTGATAAATAAAAAAAAATGCTTTATTTATGACTAGACCAGTTGAACGACGACATTTCCCGCACAGAACGTTTCCTACATCTACTTCTTTGTCCAACTCCACTGATAACAAGTTGGCTTCTTCTTCTGAAGTAATGACTTTTTTCTGCCTGGTGTCATATCTTAACAGTAGATTGCATTTTATGCATCTTTCATCATGTTCATGTTTTCGTTTTTTTGGTGGCATTTCGGAGTAAGCTGAAAAAATTATCAAATTAACATTCTCAAAAAAGTCAAACTATAGAAATGAAATATGACGCTTCACAATACTAGACATTTTAATACTAAATAAATTCAACAGGGCAACGTAACAGAGGCGAGAGTACCTTTTTCATGATATAATTACATTGCCCACTCGCTATCGGTGGAGCTGGACAAAGAAGTAGATGTAGGAAACGTTCTGTGCGGAAAATGTCGTCGTTCAACTCATCTAGTCATAAATAAAGAATTTTTGTTATTTATCAAAAATTAGAAATATAACAATTTTATCACTTGTTGACAGCTTTTTTGACAGCTGTCGATTGTCAAAATATATTTTTGGCATCAAATTCGTGATCAGCGACCTCGAAAACCCCTATATGAACTATTTTTCATATATTTAATTAAATATTGACTTATTCTGTAGGGTAAATCACTAGTTATGGTGAGGTGTCACCAGTTATTGGCAGGAGAGTACAATTATCGTAATAATAAGGGTCTATTCCTTTTATTTGTGATATCACCAGGATAACTATTTTTGAAAAGGATTTAAGATTCATTTAATAACGAAATTCTCCCTCCTATCCCTTTTGCAGTAGGCGTTAAAAATATTTTCCTCACATAGTATCCTGAAAAACCTCTTTTTTTAGTAAGATAATTTTTAAAAGTGAGGATTCTTAAGGAATTATAGTGAAATCGCTTCATTAATTTTTAGTTTTTGAGTTATGTACCTTTTCATTAGAATTTAGGCTTCCATACCAGCTGCATTATGTTGGACTATATGATATTAATTAACAATAATTTTGAACTGACCATAACTGGTGTATAAAAATACGAGATATGAGTTATGGTCACTCCTATCCATTTCAATTTTCTTTGGTGTTACAAACATTCTTTCTGCTAATAAAGAAAAAAAATAGAATTTTCTACATTTGATTATGTCCTTTTAAAACTTATATACTACATCTCTTCCAAGTAGTGGCCATGGTTGACCTTACGTCTCTTAAGTGACCATTACTAGTTAATATAGTTGGTTATATGCTGTACTTCGCGGATGGATACTGCTGTTTAAGAAAACTGGAAATATTGAAATAAGATAATTTACAAATATACATTCCGATTTCTTTTAATTCTTTATTTTTTTAGTAGGGATGATTATCATGTTGTTTGCAGTTACTTCTTATGTATAAAAATCAACGAGAAGTGCGGCTATAAGTTATTCACTGATAAATGTTGTTTAGATACATTTTCAACTATCATTTCATGACGGTATTCTAAACTTAAAAGTAACTTCAAAGTTTGTGAATGTGTGCATGAAGTCATTGTGGTATTAAATATATATTTTACTTTTTTGTTAGACCGCGTTGTATTATTGTTTAGATCATTTTTACAGTTACAGTTGTTCATTAATCAACAATAATTTTTAAATTATTAAAAATATTTGTTTAAAGATTATTTTGCCACCTGACCATAACTAGTCTTGGCTATGACCATACATGGTACAACATGCCCATAAATGGTACAACATGCCCATAACTGGTATTTTTAGCTTTTTGTAAAAAAATATAAATATTTATATGAAAGGAAGCTTTAGTGCATTTTTCAATTTTACATTCAATAGAATATACTTTTGAGAACCTAAGTATATAACCAAAAATGTCATATTACAAACAGCATCAACAAAATTCCCTTTTAAATCAACAAGTTCCCTTAACTATGACCATAACTAGTGATTTACCCTAGGCCTAAATTGCATAATTTAAAATTTACGTTTTACTCAAATCGATTTGTCGCGGACTACAAGCAACCAAATTCAAGTTTATCGGCGCCATATTGAAGAGGAAGAGTGTATTTTTCAATGCTATTTAGGCCATTCTTTTTCATTGAGTCTACACCAAAATACCATAGTTTTTATTGTAAAATTTCGATTATTTATGTATTTTTTTTTTATATTGAGCTATGTTTCATTCAATAATAAAACCTGAAAAAATTCGGGGAACATCTAAACTTCCCAAACAAAATTTTACTTGCGTTGGAACCGCTTAAAAATTAATTTGAACTCTCGAAAAAAAATTCAAATATCAAAAAGCACATTTTTTCCCCATTGTGGGGTTTCAGGGGGAGGGTGGGGGATCGGAAAAAATCTCAAAAATTTTGTTTTTTTGCCCTCTTCAAGGTTTTGGGGTCGCTTGAATAAAATCTGTGAGGCCGCCAGACCTATCTTATCCCGCTACCCCCTTTTTGGAGTAGTTGTATTTTGTTTATAGTTTTACTTACTCATTAAATTTATTTTGATGTTTAAAAAATTATAAATTGTGTATTAAAATTATATAATTATAAATAGGTGCGCAGATTTGGTATGAATGAAAAAATTGGTCTTCTATCATACATACCGCCAGGTGGAGAAGAACTTGAAGGTAAAAGACCATACAGTAAACAGTTGGCAGGAAGGATTGATCTGGAAGCTAGGACTTTGGTATCAGAAGCATTTAGGTTCACTGAAGAAATTCTTATAACAAACAGAGATAAACTGAACATGGTGAGTTTTGTACTTCGTCACCTTGCTTTTAGAAATATTTTTATCTTAGCTGTCACCAGTTTAGGAAAGATCCGGACCAATTCAGGTACCAATTTCGCTGGACTATACTGTAGTACTTATCTGGTACCACGAAGCTAGGTTTGTGGATACTAGCTTTATCAGGATGATTGCTTAAGCAGAAATATTTGTAAATAATAATAATAGTTTAGGATTTGAGGCCCAACCTTATGGAATTGTTGGCAGTTAGTTCGAACCTTTATTCCATTTAAAATTTGTGGGAGGGGGGGGTCCATGACCTTCAGAAGGTGGAGATTCCGGATATCAAGGTACTTCAAAAAATGAATTAAAATTTTATGGTTGATCACATTATCATTTATCACTTTAATGAACTATTATCGGACATTTATAACAAAAAAAAAAAAAAGAAACAGCTTATTTGAATTTGGAATTATCATAGAAGGTTATTATTAATCTATTTTGAATAAAGTCAGTCAGAGGTTTAATATCATTGAGTAAAATTGAGGAATAGCACCAGTAAATAACTTAAAGTGCCAAAAATATGAAAATAGGATTTTTCACACCTGCCCTCATCTATTGGGTGGGACTGTCTATTACCTCCAGCTTTCTAAATCATCTAAGTCAATTTACATTTTTCTTTTTTAGATATAGGCATCAATTATGATTGACTTTTTAAAGATTTATTATTAATTAAATAATGTTTTGCTTTTTCTTCCTTTTTTCATTTGTTGCAGTTCATTAAATTGTTGATTTGTTATTTTTAATGTTTTGTAGATGGCAGCAGAGTTGTTAAAACGGGAAACGCTAAACTATGCTGATATTGAGAAGCTTTTGGGCCCTCCTGTTGGGAGTAAAAGGAAGTTCATTGAAGTTCCAGAGTTTGAAGCATCTCTAAACAGCATTATTGGTTCTGAAAAAGCTCCAAAAGATAGTCAAAACCAAGAAACCAATGCTCCTCCTTATTAAAATTAGTATTAAAAATTATTTATAAATAAATGTTAATTGCATAGCATACATTAAATGAGAAGCCTTTAATTTAAATATGTTATTAAATATCAAATGAATTGTATTTATTTAAATTAGAAAACATTGTTATTTTTTTTTTTTTATTGTATTTTATCTATCCTTAAAAAATTCATACCAGTTTTATTACCCCAATTCTAATCATCCCAATTATCCCCTTGAATTTGTGATTGAGGTTTTTTATTTCGGAATTATTAATGATAACAATTATTTATTACTGTTATTATTATTTATTTAAGATTAAATTTAACCTTTTGAAAAGGTCTTAATTCAATTCAGTTAATCAATGGTTAATTTTACCTGCATTATCTTCATTAATACCAAAATTCTTTCTTACTCTTTAATAATCTAGAATGGAAACATATATCACTCCTAGATAATTGCTATGAAATTTCTCTGAAATCCTTAAATAATTAGAATTTCATCAAGAGAGGTTAGTTTCTGATTTGAATAGTTGTAGTGCCTCTAGAAGACATTTTAATGTTCATTAACATGTTGACTGCTAATGACGTCACCATCAGTGCTACTACCTTTCCATGGGCAGTTACCGACAGGTAGGGATGGGTCCTTCTGAGTGGAAAGGAACTTTGAACTGGTTCCAGCCTTGAACCAGTTTGGAATGAGACGAACTACCTAAGTTTTTCGTTCCAACTGGAACGAAAACCAACGCCAAAATATCTCCGGTTTCGTTCCGTTGGTTTAGATAGGGTATAGATTGTATCTCCCGTTTCGTTCCACCCAAGGTTGTTCCGACTGCTGATCTCTCCTTCCTTTACTTGATCTCTTCCATCCGCTCAGAGCTCTACAGCCATTGATCTTACTGCTCATGGTCCCCCCCTTTCCCTCTATCGCCTCGCCATACCACGCATAGGCATCTTCAAAATAAACCGCTTTCTGTGAAATTTTCTGTTATACCGACAAAGCTCGGCTACTTCTTTCGGATTAAAAGTAAATTCGTGTTTAAGAATCAGAATCAAGCTAATCATGCAAAAAGCCTTATAAAGGATAGGTTGACTGGTTTAAACTTCCACCAGTCGCGCCAATTTCCACAACACGAGCGGTCGGGTGTTGTAGAAAGTACACCCTGTTTTTTGTTTTTTATCCCTTTCTGTCTAAATTTTGTATGAAATCTATTACGTAAAACATTTTTGAGCATTCTACATCTAAAAGAGAGTATATGTACAAAATATTCCCTGAGAGAATAATATTTTGAATGTAAATGAAAATATGATAGAAAATAATAAAAACAAAGATATAACTAGATAAATTGTTATTTACAATATTACGATCAGATATCATTTTCAGATCTAAAATGGTTGTTTTTATGATCAATTATTATAAATAAAGTTTTTTGAGGATTGATTTTTACAAATAAAATTTAGATATCCTCTGGCTGCTCCCCCCCCCCCTGCGTCATCTCCATTACTACCCTCTATATAGGTTTCTGTATAATGATCTAGAACATCTTTTGTTTCCTCTTTACTCAATTCCAAATTTTTATTTGATTGTACGTTTTTTTTCCCTTTTCTAGTTCTGCAAAATTCGAGTAATATATTCCAGTTTTATAGGTTTCTACCAAATCAAAACTTTCCGAATATTATCGCTGACTAAGATAAAGAAAAGCAAAAGTGCAAAAGAATCCCATTTGCATTATATCGAATCCAGCTGATTGTCGAGAAAGGAGAACGAGATCAGTAGCTTGTTGTACTTTGTGCAACACTGAGGACTAAATATTTTTTAATCAGGAAACAATCCCTCCTACCACTTCGAAAAGTTCTGGCGGCAAACAGAGGAGTATACCGAGGGATAGCTTAAGCAAATTTTCCGGGAAGCGAAAGAGAGAGAAAACAAGTTGAGTGTTGTACAAAATACAACGGCGCGACCGGTGGAAGATTAATTAAAAGCAAAATGTGTCGATCCATACAGGATGTGAGAAATGTTAATGCCTGTGGTTCAACAGAAAGCAGAAACCTTTATTAAATAAAACTATTTTAAAAGAATACAATTTTTTTAATAACTATATTTAGCTATTTAAACCTTCCTAATATTATAGTAACTATAAATTTCTTAATCATAAAATAGAAGGAGATTAACAGCCCGAATTCACAAGAGATAGAACGAAATTGCATAGTAAGTAGGTAGTAGGTTAGTCAAACTAACGTGGAACGAAAATTGGAACAGACCATTAAATCTCATTCCGCTTTTAAGTCTGAACGGCCCATAGTGGGACGAATGGCCCATATTTCCAGACATGCACTAAAAATTGAAACTATTTTATTGGCATCTCCGACCACTTTGCACCATCTTCTAACATCTTAGGAATAAGAAAATGTGGAAATTTTTCAGAATGTGTAGTGAAAATGCTGCTTTTAAAATAAAAAGTTAATAAAAATTGACATAAAAATACACGAAATCGTATTTAGTAATTATAATTGTTCCTGTATCTTTTTTAATTTTACTGATAATTATACCTCGTAATCTCAAATAAAAAATTACTTTATATTTCGTACTAGTCTATTCAAAATAAAAAAATAAATAGTAGTGATGGTTTTATCATTAGAAAGAGTTAGGATTTTACAAAACAGTGATATTTGGAGTAACTTTCAGGGCTTTTCGAGTACATTATTACGTGTTGAAGAAAACGTCCAAATTTGTCCAAAAAATAGACTTTTGCCTTAGGTATTTAATGAGATAAATACGTTCCATCCAAATATGAGAAAAATTAGAAAAAAGCTTTAATTGTTTTCATTATTTTGCTTATAATTTGCAAAGTAGTCACTTTAAGCAAAATACTCTTCTATATTAAAATAAAGAGGAGAAAATGACCTACAATTTATGTCCTAATGTTTTTTTTTGTCAGACGTAAGGGCCCGTTTATGTTGGAGCTGCGATAAGCGAGGAGAGCGGCGATACTAGCGGAGCTGAGAAAACTTTCCTATGTTTGTCACTGTAGTGTTTATATTGGAGCTGCGAGTAGAGCGGTGACGATTAGCGAGGAGAGCGGCGATACTAGCGGAGCTGAGAAAGCTATCATATGTTTTTCAGTGTAGTGTTTATATTGGAGCGGTGACCATATAGAAGTGGTGATTCAGGCGGAGAGTTAAGCTCCGCTAGTATCGCCGCTCTCCTCGCTTATCGCCGCTCCAACATAAACGAACCCTAAGGGTGCTTACAGACTGGAGCTGCGATAAGAACGAAGAAGGAGAGCAAAGATAAGAGCGAAGAGAGCTGAGAGTTGGCATTTCAGAGTGGAGCGAAGAGTCAGTGCGATTCAAATCCTTCTTGAGTATGGACGACGACTACTACTTCTTTGCGGAAAACTCGTCATTAAGATTGTGGTTCTTACTTGGGGGGCGAAAAGTAGAAGGGATTCACGAAATAAATCAATCGCGACATGAACACGGTGAATTCCACCATTTATATGAAGAACTTCGAAGTGATTATATGAAATTTTATGAATATTTCCGCATGGATATCAAGACATTCGACTACTTGCTCAGTAAAGTACAACGCAGATTGCTGAAGAGGTGGCCGAACTGCATTTTAAATCCAATTTTACCTGTTGAACGTCTTGCAGTTACTTTAAGGTAAGTACAAATTTTTAATACAGGTTCGTACCGTAAAAGTTTTATTAATGAAGGTTTAATATTAGTAACGTAATTATTTACTAAAAATTAACTTCAACGTTAAAGCAGACAAGGTAGGTTCATACAGGAATATTTACATATATATATATATATTTTTTTTTTCAAAGTAATATCGCAAACAAGTTTGCCTTTTTATTTATTTAAAATGCAATTACAAATAAAAATAAAACAAAAATAAAATAATACAATAAAATACAGGAATATATAAAACACGAAAATGCATAACATAATTAAGGAGGGGAAGATATAAATGGTTCTTCGCCAGAATAATTGCTGAAATACGATGCAACAGAAGAAGGATTTGATAGTTCATGATCCGGATTATGTGGACGAGAAAATTGTTCATTTGAAGTGCGTGCGACATGAGCATAATGGATAGGCTGCATTTCACAGTTACCGCGAGCATTGGTTGGTCTCTTCGTGATAAAGTCGTACACAAGTTGCTGAATTTTAATTCTCAGTAGTAGCTTATCAGCCTGAGGAAGGGGTTTGACATGTGGAAGTAGACTTTCGAAAAAAGCCATGTCCTCATCAGTTTTTTTTGAACTTTTACTTCTTAATTGAAACAATTCCAGTTTTCTTTGTTCAAGTTCGATTAATGCACGCCCAACTTCATCACTTGGTCTTTTACGTTTTCTTTGGGATGAACCTGGTGTTTCACTGCGATCAGATGGACAATGTTCAGGATCTACTTCCTCACAATTGGAGACAGTAGGATATTCGGTAGGCTCTGTGTCCAATGAATCGGTAGGAACTTCAGGTTCGGGCAAATTCCCACCAGCTGTGCGAACAGTGAATTGATCTTGCAGGAAAAGCAGGTTGTCAAAATGTTTCCACGGCGATTTCCAGTCTGCTTTTGACCCACCACCGTCACCAGAACGTGGCACTGGCTTCTTCTGAAATTCTTGACGAAACTTGTCACGCACGGCCTTCCATTTACCTCTCACTGCCTGTCCTGAAATGATATACAAAATTATTTAATATTATATAAAGTAACGAAAACTGAGATTTAATTCAATTGAAATCAAACTATTAATTTTTTCATATTTGTGTAATACCTACCTAAAATAGTTAAATAGTTTAATATAGTTAAAAAAATCGAATTAATATTTTTTTAAATTTAAGTTTAATTTGTTTCAGGTATCTTGCTACTGGAGCGTCTTTGAAAAGTCTTGCTTTTACCTTTCGTATGGGCACAAGCACTGTCTCAAAGATCGTAGACGAAACCGCGGGAGCTATTTGGGACGTACTTCAACCTATTCACATACAAGTACCAACCGAAACGATGTTCAAGGACATTTCTCAACAATTCTTCGATAAATGGAATTTTCCCCTCTGCCTCGGTGCCATAGATGGCAAACACATCCGTGTCAAATGCCCACCAAAATCAGGGACTATGTTTTATAATTATAAACACTTTTTTTCCATAGTTTTGCAAGCTGTGGCCGATGCGAATTGTAAATTCATTGCTATTGAAGTAGGTGGGTACGGAAAACAAAGCGATGGAGGGACATTTCGCAATTCTTCCCTTTTCCACTTGATGGAATCAGGGCGTTTAAATATCCCTTGTGATAACGTCCTACCTACAACAAGCATTGTAGCCCCGTACGTTTTTCTAGGAGACGACGCCTATCCACTTCTGAGAAAGCTGTTGAAACCTTACAAACCTCCCCGAGGAGGTCGTTTGAGGTCAGAAAAAGAATATTTCAACATGCGGCTTTCTCGTGCGAGGCGAGTTGTTGAGTGTGCATTTGGTATTATGACTGCCAAATTTCGTATTTTGTTGAAACCTATTGAAACTTCTTTGGATTTGGCGGACAAAATCGTTAAATGCGTCTGTGTCTTGCTTAACATGATAATTGACTTGGAAGGTAGCAACAGCACACAGATTGACGAAGTCCCATATTTATCAAGTGCTTTCACTAGTGGAAGAGAAAATAACAGACCTACCGAAACAGCTACTCACGTCAGAGATGTTTTCAAGACTTTTGTTTGTGCAAACAGATTACCTACTTCAGAGTGATAAAAATTGGAAATAGTATGTACCTCGAGAAAATTTTATTTTGCATTACCTATATAGATATACCTATTTGTACTTTCTACGGAAAAATATATAGGTAGGAAACGAAATAAAAATAAATATTAGAAAATATGTAAATAAAACTTACTTGTTGAACTCATTGAACTGGCTACTTCATCCCACAACTTGTCAAGAATGTACCAGTTATAGTGCATCGGATCCCTCTGATCTCATAAAGGTTTTTTCATAAAAACTATGCCAATCAAATCATCATCAACATTCATGATGTTGATGATGAATATTGGATTCTAGCGCGATGTGGAACAACGATAAGAGCGAAGAAAACAAACTGACTTGATTTCTCCGCTCTTAGCGCAGCTCTCATCTTTGCTTGACCTTGAAGCGCTGCCCCACTATGAACGCCTCCCTCTACCTACACACGTTTGTTATCTTTGCTCTCCTTCTTCGCTCTTATCGCAGCTCCAGTCTGTAAGCACCCTAAGATATCCACAAAGGAATTTGGCCAGCTAATTGCCAGTCCCACTTCTCTTTGAATATATGTTTGTCTTACTTTTTCGTCAATAACTCCGAATCTATTCGTCCGATTAAAAATTGCTTTTTTTCTTCTTAAATATGATTAAATTTACTATTAAATATTAAATATTAATTATGAAGTTTTAATAATTTCCCTCAAAAGCACGCTAAAAACCCCGTATTGTTGTAAAATCCACGTTTTTTTTGCACATTAGTCACTATAACTCAGAAAATATTTGTCCGATTCAAAATGTTTTTTTTTTTTCAATATGAAAGGTGGTTAAATTTACAATTAGATCCTATATATGAAATTTTTACCAAAATTCTTGAAAAACACAAGCTATCACGCTGAAAATCACTTACTTTTGTAAAATACATGTTTTTTTGGCACATTATTCGCTATAACTCCGAAGCTATTGTACCGATTAAAAATTTCATTTTTTCTTCTCAAAGCTGGTTAATTTTTTTTTATATATCATATATGTGTAATTTATATTAAATCCCGTGAAACACCCACGCTAGCATACTAAATATGTATATTTTGGCGAAATATGACAATTATGATATGTTCAGTGGGCAGGCGTGGATGTTTTACGGAATTTAATATAAATTACATTTATACGATCTAGTAGTAAATTTAAGCAGCTTTGAGATTAAAAAAAATAAATTTTGAATCGAACGAATAGTTTCGGAGTTATAGCGAAAAGTGCGCCAAAAAAACGTCGATTTCATAAAAGTACGGGATCTTTAGCGTTCTAGCGTATGTATTTCAAGCGACCCGATTCAGACTTCATATATAAAGTCCAATAGTAAATTTGACCACCTTTTAGATAAGAAAAAGAAATTTTGAATCGAACAAGAAGCTTCGGAGTTATAGCAAATAATGTTCCAATAAAACGTAGATTTTATAAAAGTACGGGATCATTAGCGTTCTGCCACGTGTATTTCAAGGGACCCGATTAAAACTTCATATATAGAGTCCAATAGTAAATTTGACCATCTTTTAGATAAAAAAAAAGAAATTTTGAATCGAACAAGTAGCTTCGGAGTTATAGCGAATAATGTGCAAAACAAACGTGGATTTTACAACAATACGAGATTTTTAGCGTGCTTTTAAGGGAAATTATTAAATCTTCATATTTAATAGTCTAATAGTAAATTTAATCATACTTAAGAAGAAAAAAAGAAATTTTGAATCGAACAAGTAGCTTCTGAGTTATTGACAAAAAAGTAAGACAAACATATTTTTGCGGTGAAGTGGGACTAAATCCCAGTTGGCTAAAATCCTTTTTGGATACTTTACATCTGACAAAAAAAAACATAAGGTCATAAATTGTAGGTCATTTTCTCCTCTTATTTTTAATATAGAAAAGTATTTTGATTAAAATGATAACTTTGCAAGTTACAATCAATATAATGAAAAAAATTAAAGCTTTTTTTTCTTTTTTCTAATTTTTCTCTTATTTGCTGATGGAAATTTTGTTGGAAAACTTCAGATTCGTGTTCAGCACCCCAAAAAATATCAATTAAGCCATCAAAAACAATTACCCCTAAACTTTCTAGTTCAAGCCTTATTTTAAAACCATTTGACTGAACTACTTGTCAAGCCCCTATTCATTTCAAACAGTCCCCACCAGCTCTTGCATGGAAGATCAGTGTGTAAAGCTTTGAATAGTTGTCCTACATTTAATATTTGTCCAAAATTTCTTGTCACCTAATTCTCCTGTGTTTGGGGCTTTTTTTAAATGATTCTTTTAAAGGTAAATTTCACATTAATTATTATTGGTTATACATAAATTATTGATTACTATTTTAATAAAAAAAACTATATTCATTATGAAACGATTTTAGGTTAAATTCAATATTTTTTCATGCAGTGCCTAAGGGAAATTATGAAAATTTATTCAAAACAAAATATAGAAGATATTATTGATTTTCTAAACAAAAAGGTTTGAACACAGAGAGTGGAAAAGAGTGAATAGATGGTAAACGTAAATGTGTTGGTTTTTTTTTTGGGCCCAATACTTCTATTGAAGTCCTATACTGGCCTGGGTGGGAAGGTCAAGATTCATTTTTGAATCTTCAGGTCCGTCACGAATTAAATTTTAACCTGACCAGGTGGGATTCGAACCAACGACCTGGTTAGGAGCGTGCTGAGACCCTCGCCCCAACTCACTCGGCCATTGAGTCCCCAAATTTTAATATAAATTTAATTTGATTGACAAAATTATTTCATACTTTTACTAGGATTTTTTTATTCAAAGACCTGTTTTGAATGTTAAACATTTGTTATTAGTTTTGAAAACATACTAAAAATTCAAAACATCAACATTTTTAATCTTTTCTCCTCAATGACACATTTACTGCCATAGTTAAAAAAAAAAAAAAAAAATAACCGTCCTATTACTCCTTGATTTTTCTTTATTCCCTTGATCACTACATCCTCCAAATTCATTCTCGGCGCAACAGACGCATGAAGCGGTCCTTGGCCAGCTCAACGGCTCTTCCCCATCTTCCCTGTCAGTGGCACGTCTGATGGATATTCCTGCTTTCTTCAGATCCTCGGAGACGCTATCCTTCCATCTTCCCTTCGGTCTTCCACGAGGCCTTACTCCATCGGGGCTTCCGTAATACAGTCTTCTGACTGTCCTCTCCTCGCCCATTCTGATTATGTCTCCCAGCCATTTTATTCGCTGTATTCTCACATATTGGGAAGCATTCAGGTCATTATAAAGTACGTACAGCTCTTTGTTTTTTCTAAGTCGAAACAAACCATCCTCCTCTACAGGTCCATAGATGCGTCTCAATATCTTCCTTTCGAACCTGTCAATACGTTCAGCTGATACTTTACGCAATGTCCAGGTTTCAGATGCGTATGTCAGGACGGGTCGGACGAGTGTTTTATAAAGTCTGAGTTTGGTTGCGCGACTGAGCAGTCTACTTCTAAATAGTTTAGATAGACTGAAATTAGATCGGTTAGCTGCCATTATTCGGCATTTTATTTCTTCTTCTTCATCTAAGGAGTCGTTGATCATCGATCCTAGATACTTAAAACTTTTAACGCACTCAAATCTATAGTTTCCCATTATGTAGTGTTTCTGCGAGTGCACTGGTTTCTTCTTTCTTAACGTGAGAATCTTTGTTTTATCCTCGTTAATCTGGAGACCCATTCTTTTTCCTTCTATCTCAAGTACCGCAAATACCTCCTTGATGTTTTATCGATTCCTTCCTGCAATGACAACGTTGTCAGCATATGCCATTACTTGTGACATCAGTCCTGCTCTTTTTATAATTGCATTAAAGACTATGTTGAACAGCAGCGGGGCAAAAGAATCCCCTTGTCTCAGTCCTGAGCTTATAGAAAATGAGTCTCCTAACTTTCCGCCAATCTTCACCCTGCCTGTCGTGCCCTTCATTGCACACATTGTGAGTCGAATCAGTTTAGCTGGGATGTCCATCTCTCTCATAGCCCGATAAAATTCTTGCAGCTTTATAGTCTATAAAGAGTAACCACATGCAGCTACCGAACTCATTCATTTTTTCCGTCATCTGCCTAATCGAGAATATTTGGTCAATGGTTGAACGATTGGCCCTAAATCCACTCTGGTACTCTCGAAGTTGCGATTCCACGTATGGGATTATACGGTTATACAGGGCAATTGAGAACTCTTTATATCCCGTACTTAGTAGACTGATTCCTCTATAGTTCTTGTATTGAGTCGAATCGCCTTTCTTTTTAAAATTTGGTACAATGATAGACTCACTCCATTCTTGTGGCATCGTCTCCGAATCCACACTTGTTCTATTAGCTTTATAATTTCTTCTATTAGTTGCGGACCTCCTGCCTTCAGAAATTCTGCTGGGATGCTATCTAAACCAGGTGCTTTGTTGTTTTTTTTTATTTATCCAAAATTAAATGAATATCAATGCTATCAGGTGGCAACGGCTCCCTCTCATTTTCCTCTTCTGGCGGGTTACCAATCGTCTGATCCACAGTTATGGGATTAAGGAGTTTCTTGAAGTGGTCTCTCCATCTTTCTTGTATGTCTTGGTCAACCACTAGTGGTTTTCCCTCAACATCCCTAATTGTTGAATTGTTGCTGAAGCCTGCAGTTATGGTTTTGACTCCTTCAAAAAACTTCCTTGTGTCACTACTCCTTCTAGAGTCCTCAATAGCCTTCACCTTCTCTAGTAGCGCTTGCTTCTTCTTTTTCTTAAGTACCGTTTTTGCCTTAGTTCTTGCTTCTTTGTACTCATTCCTACTACGTTTAGTATCTCGGCTCATGAAAACTGCTCCCTTTGCATTCCGTTCCGCCACTACTTCTTCATATTTCTTATCAAACCAGGTGTTATCGGTTCTCCTATCCTTCAAACAATACTGGTCCGCTGAATCTGCTATGACCTGCTTCAGGCAGTCCCACTCTTTTTCCACCTCTCTTCCATCTTCAACTGCAGGAATTTTCTTCACTCCTTGTTCCATGCTTGACTGGAATGAGTTTCTAATTTTCTCTTCCTTGAGCTTCATTCTGTCCCATTTGGACCTATGGTTCTCGTTCCTACGGCGCAAGGGTCTCACTCCTTGGGTCATCTTTGCCACAAATAAATAGTGGTCTGAATTTACATCTGGTCCACGGTATGACCTAACATCGTTTATTGAGTTGAAATGCCTGAATGAGATGAGTATATGATCGATTTGTGTTGCAACGTCATTTTTAGAGGTCCAAGTTTCCTTGTGTTTTTTTTGTCGTTAGGAAATATTGTACTCATAACAGTTGGACATCGCGAAGCTGATCAATCGTTCACCATTGTCATTTGTCTCTCGATGCATACTGTGTCTTCCAATGGTAGGGGTGAAAGCAAGCTCCTGTCCTATTTGTGGATTGAAATCACCTAACACTATTTTCATGTCGAAGGAAGGGCCATTTCTTATAATTTTGTCCAATTCTTCATAAAATTTATCCTTTTCCTCTTCCTCCTTTTCCTCAGTAGGTGCATGTACATTTATCAGGGTAATATTGTGGCGTTTCCCCTTAATCCTCATAGTACATATTCTATCATTTATCGGCTTGAAATCGAGGATTGACGATTTCATGCGTTTTAAAACCAAAAATCCCGTACCGAATTCGTGTCTTTTCTCGCCTCCGCTGAGTTTACCACATCCCGTCCTTTCTTGAATGGCCGCAATATCTGTGCCAAGTTGGGATAATTGTTCTTTCAGTTCAGTCAGGGCACCTGGTCTATAAAGAGAGCGCACGTTCCATGTTCCAAATTTAAATTCCTTTGTGAGAGTTCCAGGTCGTTACCGTAAGACAGTCTGATTTCCGAGGCTTCGTTGTTGAGCGTTAGTAACTTGATAGCTTTTTGCAAGAGGCGGGTAGTCAGCCCTCCTCTCAACCCTCCTCCTTTATCCAGGCTTGGGACTGGCAGTGGTCCAGTTAACTGACAACACTGGCGGAGTTCTCCAAATTAGAATCTTTAAATTTTTCGTACAGTTCCATCCACTGGTTTCGATTTCCATCAGTTAACTTTAAAACCAACCCCTATTATTTTCTCCCTCTTACCTCTAAATTGGCTTTATCTCACCTTCAGTAGACAATATTTTCTTGGAACAATCCTTTACCAAATTATCAATACTTTCATCCTACCTATGTAATTCGTTAGAAATTAGGCGTGTGCCCCAGAAGTCAGGAGAAACCACAGAGGGGATAATCTGTACCATAGGCTCAGATCTCAGATCGATGTCGAGACAACGGCCACCCTGTCGTCCTGGTTGACCAAGAAGAGGACTTAGATGTTTTCTCTTAAAAAAACTACTCTGTTACCATCGGTATCTCAGCTTAAGTATCTTCATTATCAAATCGAAGATTTATTTAAGAAACTATTTTTTATTTATTTTTCCTTTTTGGTTTCAAATTGTTCTTTTTATTCTTTACTTCACAAGAATGTTCCTATCCATTGTTGAATTCTTAAAAACTTTTTCCAGGACATCACTTATTTAAAATTGTACTTCTTATTATTCTATTTTTATTTTTTATTTTGTATTATCCATCTATATTTGCTATATTGTATACAGTGTTTCCCTTAATGCAACATCCTGTATTACCATATAATTGTGAACTTACCACTAATAGCCTTATCCAAACCAAATCCTATCATTACCCTTACCACTAAGCCTGTATTGACCCTATCCTTCCTTAATCCTTACTATGAATAATATACTCACGGCATGTTAATGCACAATCTATCTCTGTCCATTATGATGAATTCCTACTCCATTTTCAGCAGAACTTTTACCATCTAATTGCGGTTTCAGAAACATGGCTCAAACCTTTTATTCCCTCGTCCTCAGTCCAATTACCTCACTATAACCTCCTCCGCCATGATCGGGCTAACCGAGTTGGCGGTGGAATCGCACTCTACATTCAAGAATCACTCAGATCCCGTGTCCTCCACTCCTCGAACAATCCAGGTTCTCCTGACATAGAATACCTATTTACGGAAATTACAGTCAACATCCAAACTATCCTTTACGCCGTCATATACCGCCCCCCACAAGTACCAAGTCTTCGATCCAAGTCTTGATTACTTCCTATTCTCCATAGTTCCATCTTATAACCACATTATCATCGCCGGAGATTTCAATGCAAATTTTTTAATCGACAATCCCGACAAACATTACTTTAATAACCTCTTTCAATCCCTAGGTCTCTTCATAGTTCCCTATTCTGCCACCCATCTCCTTTCCCAGTCACATACTTGGCTTGATTTACATATTATTGACTGTCCCGTAAAACTGCTGACACTCCCAACACCCAATACCCTCTCTTTCCGCCCATGATTTAATAGCAATTTCCTATGATATCCCTGTTCCTTCCTTCACTCCTTGAACCATAACATACCGCAATATAGATTCCTTAACTTTCGAAATGATCCAATCCGATCTCGAATCTATAGACTGGAATGCCTTCTACTCCATACCGTCCTTAGATCCCATGGTCGAATCCTTAACTTCCAATCTTCTATCCATCCTAAATAAACATGCTCCACAAAAAAAGTAACAATGCGCCGTCCTCCAGCACCATGGATAACTCGAAAAATGAGAGTTGATGAGAACCAGAGACGCTGCCAGAAGAAAATATATCCGGTCTAAACATCCCGAAGACCTAATAACCTTTAAATCCTTCTGTAACCGAACCCAATCAACCATCCGTCGATCCAAATTCCAATATTACCAAAAAACCTTTTCTGGGCACTCAGACTCCCGCCAAAAATGGAAACTCCTCCGCCAAATCCCCTCCTTACAATCTAAATCATCTCCTTCCTATCATATTACTCCAGACGAACTTAACAAGTATTTTACTTCATCCGATTCACACTCCTCATTTCCAGCTTACAACCCGAATAATAAAGACTTTGATCCTGATAAATTCTTCCTTTCCTATATCGAGCTGTTGTGTATTACCGTTAGACTTATAGTAATATATATTGGTAATCGATACTGCGATTACCTTTTCTGTGTGGTTATCTATGATATAGAATAAAAGTTCTGTTATGGTTAGTGTGTGTGTAATTCATCCCAGTTCTATTACATATCAGATGTATATGATAATTAGCGACGAGGATTTAAACCTATTTTCGTCAGACATTCAAGAGTCACAGAATGTTTTCTAAGCCTCAGTCACGTAAGTCATCATAAGAACTCAGCTAACCTATATCAGCAATATTCCCACTGTCTTGTCACTTAATTTTTCGCCCATCTCTCTTGCCGATTGTCACTAACAATGGATGAAAAACAGTTTAATCAATTCCTCACTACATTCACAGCAGCTCTCTCAGCTAGTCAAAATCAGTTAGTCAAGGACATTTTAGCAAATACATCAACGGACATCGCGCCTTTTGAGGGCTTTGATGCGAAAAAGGAGAAGCTTACTAATTACCTAGAACGCTTTAAAAATTATTTGACGGTGAAAAACGTGAATGATACTGCAAAGAAAGCACAGTTATTGTGTGCTTCAGTAGGGTCTGCTCATTACAACAATTTATCCGCCTTTTTGGGTCCCCAAAAGCCACTAAAAGACCTATCTCATGACGATCTCAGGAAGGCTTTCACACAAATGCTTTCCCCATCAAAAAATGTAGTTGTCTCTCAGCATTATTTTTTTTCATCATATCAGGAGGACTCACAAACAATCCCAGAATATGTTGCAACTTTACAACGTAACCTCACTGATTGTGACTTCTTTGTGAGTTGCTCATGCAAAAAGAAGGTTTCTGTTGCAGATATATTTTTACGTGCACAATTTATCAGGGGTATAAAAGACAATTGGATTAGGGAAAAACTTTTACAATCTGATAATACGAAATTTGATGACATTGTAGCTAAGGCTGTAGCTTTAGAAGCATCTCGTATTCAAAGCCATGAATTGATGAACCAATCCAGTTCTAACTCATCTTATCAGACTGCCTCCACTAACAAAGTGTCACAATTACAAAACCCTCGTCATGATCATCAACCCAGTAGGCATTCGAGAAACAAAAGTCCTTCATCAAAATTCTTTCAGTACAGAAATCGTTCGCAGCCCCGTTCAAAGACCAACATTGACTTTCGAGCCTTAGGCATTCATGACCTTTGCTTCAAGTGTGGACGGTCATCTCACCGCGCTCATGAATGCCGCACACCTAGGTCCTCCCTCCATTGCAGAGCTTGTGGAAAGACAGGGCACATTCAAAAAGTCTGCATCACAACACTAACTAAGAACAGCATTGACAGTAAGCAGGTAGATGAATTATCTAGCTCTGACTCTGACTCTGAACATATCTATGGAGTTAGTTACCTTGAACCTGTTCATTTTCACACAAATGTGAATCTTGTTGACCTATATGAAGTAAATGCATGTTCAGGTAAATATCTTATTCCGATTTCAATCAATGGTAGACCTCAGATAATGGAGGTTGACTCCGGTGCTCGTTTTTCAATTATGCCAAAAGACAGATTTGATGCTCTTAACCTTGGAATTGACTTACTTTCTTCCAACATACGTTTTCGTACTTTTTCAAACAATATTGTCACATGTGCTGGCAAAGCGAAAGTAACTATCACACACAAAGACAAATCTATTATCAGTGATTTATACATTGTTCCAGTCGGCCATGATGCCCTGATAGGCCGTGATTGGATAAGAGGCCTGGGGTTGGAACTCAAACAAATTGATATCGATATGTCTCTTCAGCTTTCAGACCAACCAGAGACAAACATCCTCTCTCTCACCACCGATGAGATTATTCAGGAATTCCCCTCAATTTTTGAAGAAAGAATTGGCTGTATACCCAACCTCAAGGTATCCTTGAATCTGCGAGACAACGTCAAACCAATTTTTACACGAGAGAGAGTAGTCCCATTTGCTCTCAGAGAACGAGTCAACAAGGAACTGGACGCACTTGAAAAGGAGGGGATTATTACACCAGTAGCCACAAGTGATTGGGGCTCTCCCTTGGTCGTTATTCCAAAACCCGACTCAGGAGTTCGTTTATGTGTCGACTACAAGTGCGGAGTAAACGAGAGACTCGTGTCTGACAACTTTCCAATACGGAGCATTGACGATGTTCTCAGCAGCTTACGGAATTCTAAATTTTTCTGCAAAATTGATCTGTATAAGGCCTATTTACATGTCCAAGTAGATGAAAACAGCAGTGCCATCCAAACTATCTCCACACATCGAGGAACATATCGTATGCATAGACTCAGTTTTGGAATTCGCACTGCTCCAGGTGCTTTCAACAGAATAATGTCTCAAATTCTTCAGGGTTTACCAAAATGTGAGCAATATTTTGACGACATCATTTGTCATGGCACAACATGGGAGGAATGCGCACAAAATCTACGTCTCTGCTTGCAAAGATTGTCAAAGTATGATCTTCATGTCAACAAAAAGAAGTGCGCATTTTTTCAAACTAGCATCGAATATCTTGGCCATATTGTTGAACATAATAAAATTCGGAAATCGCCAGAGAAAATCCAAGCTGTAAGGGAGGTGCCACGTCCACAAAATGTGGATGAGGTTCGTCGTTTTGTGGGCATGTTGTCTTATTATGCGCGCTTCATTCCTGATTATTCGACATTATCATATCCTCTTCGTAGGCTCCTTTGCAAGAACCAGATTTTCCAGTGGACTTCCGAGTGTGAGTCTGCTTTTCTCAAACTGAAGTCAGAAATGTGTAGTGATCGTGTACTGGTGCCCTATGACCCAACCCTGCCAATTGTTTTGACTTCAGATGCTAGTCCAGTTGGCATAGCAGCTGTTTTAAGCCACATTATTGAAGGAATTGAGCGACCCATTGCTTACATCTCCAGATCTCTATCCTCATCAGAAAAAAATTACAGCCAACTTGATCGCGAGGCCCTTGCCATTGTTTTTGCTGTAACAAAGTTTTATAATTACATTTACGGAAGACGTTTTATCCTAGTCACTGACAATGAACCACTGACCAGAATCTTTGGTCACAACCGATCACTCCCTCAAATGACATCTGCACGCCTACTGAGATATGCCTCATTTCTTGCAGGATTTGATTATTCAGTCAAATTCAAGAAAGGATTTGAAAATGAAAATGTTGACTGTTTGTCTCGAGCACCCATTTCATCCAATCTACAATCTTTTGATGTTAAGATTAATGAAGAGGTTCATTTAATACAATTTGAAGCACTACTTCAGATATCAAATGTGGAAATCACAGCTGAAACCATAGCCCAAGAAACCAGAAAAGACCCAGAACTTCAAGCTATAATTCAACATCTATTGTCTCGTTGTGAAGATTCGCCCTTCACTATTTCAAATGGCTTATTGTTTCGACAAGACCGGGTAGTCATCCCAAAAAGCCTCAGACCCGCTATACTGAGCCAGCTGCATGCCACCCACATTGGGATCATGCGAATGAAACAACTGGCAAGGCGTTACATCTATTGGGAAGGCGTAGATAGAGAAATAGAACATCTAGTCAAAGCCTGTCAGGATTGTGCACTACTGCAGAAAAAAAACCCTCCAAAAGTCGTCACTCATCCATGGAATGAACCTGCGAACAATTGGGAACGCATCCACATTGACTACGCAGGACCTTTTGAGAATCACCACTTCCTCATATGTATTGACGCTAAATCAAAATAGCCGGAGATTCGGATTTCAAGAGAAGCACCAACATCCTCTTCTACTATCTCACTGCTTGAAGATATATTCTCATGCCATGGGTATCCATCAATCATTGTATCAGATAATGCTACAATCTTTACATCGCAAGAGTTTCAGAAATTCTGTTCCAGCCGAGGGATAAGTCAGAAGCTCATAGCACCGGGTCACCCAGCCACAAATGGCCAGGCTGAGCGTTTTGTGCAAACCTTTAAACACCGAATGAAGGCATGTGTACATGAAAAAGGAACGCTGGCAGAACGTGTGCGAAGAATTTTGTTCAATTACCGTGCTTCCCCTCGTGGGAATGGAGTATCACCAGCGGAAGCATACTTGAGCCGCAAGATAAGACTTCAATTGGATGCTATTTTCCCCAAGCAGAAGGAAAGGCCTCATCCCAGGGACAAGCTGGTTCGATCACTTCAACAGGGGGAGAGGATTCAAGCAAAAATGTTCCAGAACAACTCTGAAATATGGCAAATTGGCATAGTGAAACGTCAATTGGGATCACGACACTATCTTGTGAAATTGGATTCTGGGCGTATCTTGAAACGACATATAAACCAGCTCAATTCCACCAGGGTGCCATCAGCTCAATCAATGACCTATACCCATGAGAGAGATCTGGGAAAAAAGTCAGTGATTATTAATGCTCCAATCCTGCCCAAGCAAAACCCAGTGTCAGAACACTGCCAGCCAGAAGGAACACCTAGTAACCCGAATGAGGCCCCATCTACTGAAACCACTGTACCTTCAACAAGTTCTTCAGGAAAAGAAGACCCAAATTGTCGTCCGATCCGATGCCGAAGACCACCATCATATCTTAAAGATTATGAGCACTAATATTTCAATATGTTTTGTATGTTCAATATGATTATGTATGTATTATATAAGTATGTATGTATATGTATTATCTATGTATGTATTGCATGTTCAATATGTTTTGTATGTTAGATTTTCATGTTTCATATTTCAGTTATTCATATTTTTGTAAAAATTCAAATTTTTAAAATCCATAATCTTAGTCCCTGTCATATAAGTGGGGGAGACACTGTTGTGCATTACCGTTAGACTTATAGTAATATATATTGGTAATCGATACTGCGATTACCTTTTCTGTGTGGTTATCTATGATATAGAATAAAAGTTCTGTTATGGTTAGTGTGTGTGTAATTCATCCCAGTTCTATTACATATCAGATGTATATGATACGAGCCCTCCCAGCTAATAGAAGCTGTAATGAAATCACGTTCTAAATCCTTAGGATCTGATGGGATCCCAGCAAGTTTTATTAAATTGTGTCTTCCAATAATCGTAGCTCCTCTACTCCACACTTATAACTTCTCTGCCTGGAAAAAAGCTCTCGTTCTTCCCTTAAATAAAGTCCCTAACCCATCCTCTGAAAAAGACTTCCGACTCATCTCCCAATTATCTAACCTTTCCAAACCCTTAGAACACCTAACTCAAGTCCAGATATCCTCTTTCCTTGAGCAACACCTTAATCCTTTTCAGTCCGATTTTAGGACTGGCTATTCCACACAATTAGCCCTTGCAAAAATTACTTCAGATATCCACCTTGCCATGGACCAGCACAAAATTACCACTCTCGTTCTCCTTGATTTCAGTAAAGGCTTCAACACCATCGATCACAATCTACTCCAATCTAAACTATTCAACTTTTCCTTTTCCAATAGTACGATTAGATGGATCCAATCATTTATTTCTGACCGCACTCAGGTAGTACAAATCCCTAATCTTCCGCCTTCCTCTCCTCTTCCAATCAACTCTGGTGTAGTTCAGGCTTCTCAATATCACCCTCACTATTTAGCGCATACATTAATTATTGGAATTTTGATTAAATAAGACTCATTATTATCTTACGTGATAGACAAAACACTTTTATTAGATTTATAACATAAAACTAATATACAACACATGGGAAATTCACATATCAAAATAAACGAACTTATACACACAACACAATGCAATGGTTATGAAAACTTCTCATGAAAACAACAATGCCACAACAATAAAAAGGTTACTAAACCTTAGAATAAAATCGCCAACTTTCAATATTATTGACCTTTATCCCCTCATTAAACATTGTTCCTCTCACAGAATAAAATCGCCAACTTTTAATACTTTCCCTTTATAAGGTTGAGTAATTATCTAACAAGCAGACAAGTTTAAAGTAGTTACACATTTTTCATGTTTGGTTTTTGGTAATGCTTTAGTTAACATGTCAGCTGGCATATCGTCACTACACAAATATTTAACTTCAATTTGTTTATTACAATAACATTCTCTGATAAAATGGTATCTTATATCTACATGTTTCGTTCTCTTATGGAATACAGGATTCTTAATCAACTTAATTGCTCCCTGATTATCACTGAATAGACTGACTGTACCATCTACACCTGTCAGTTCCCACACAATATTTTTTTAAAAACATTGCTTCTTTCGAAGCCTCAGATAAAGCCATATACTCAGCTTCTGTGCTTGACAGGGCTACAGACCTCTGCTTCTTTGCTTCCCAAGAAATTAAACAATTATTAAATTTAAATGCATATCCAGTGTAGGATTTTCTGACAGTGTTATCTCCACCCCAATTGGCATCAAATTTATCTTGCTTAAGCTTGAAGACCCATTTATTCTTCACAACGTTTTTGTCTTTGGGACGATCAACCGGTATCCACGTATCATTTGATTTCAAACTTTCCAGCTCACACTTGATGGCTTCTTCCCACGTAACTGCATCAACTGATGATCTAGCCTCTTTTATGTTGTTGGGCTCCGTAGTTGCAAGATTGCAGGAAGCATAGAAGTCAACTTCGTAGTCGTCAAATGACACCTTTTTTTCTTTCCCTTAATGGATATCTTCTTTCTTCTTCTTCGATCTCTGGGGAAGACCTTTCTTCACTAGTAGTAGTCATCACAGGGGTTGATTCCATTGTTACAGAAATATCACCAACAGTTTCAAGTTGTCCAACTGCATCTGGTTGAAGATTGCCACTCCAAGAAATGTCAAGTGTCGGTGCAGCACACTGATTAGTCCCCTCAGTTGAGGATTTTGTCACTTTGGTATCCGTCATAGGCACTGACAGTAATTGCTCACTAGTGCTTGTAACCTTTTCAACACCTTCTGATGGAGTTTCCTTTGTGAAAATGATGTCACGGCTTCTTATAACTTTATTCTTTTCAGGTAACCATATCCGGAAGCCGTCCTTTTCATCACAATATCCAACAAAAAATCCTCTGGTACTTTTTCTTTCCCCACTTTCTCCTATTTTCTTTTGGAACATGTACAAAACATTCTGTTCCAAAAACTCTATAATGATATATGCTTTTGACAATTTTTCCTGTCCAAAGCTCAATAGGAGATTTATTTTTAACTGCTGTGGGTCCCGTTCTATTCAGTACATAAGCTGCTGTGTTCACTGCTTCTGCCCAAAGACGTAGAGGTAAGTTCTTTGAATGAATTAGAGCTCTACCGCTTTCTACTAAGGTTTTCTCGTTCAGTGGGATTTTGCTCAGGTGTATAAGGCATAGTTACACGGAAAGAAATACCATGTTCTTGTAGCAAACGCCTTACATTTTTGTTATTGTAATAATAATCATATTATTATTAAACTTCATATGTGAAACTATCTCACATGCTCATTCCATACATTGTTAGTATATTCTAATTAAGTTCAATAAAGCCTTATTTCAGAAGGTATTCTTATTACAATTTATTGAACTTAATTAACTGAAAACTAATGGATCGCTTGCTGACACCGGAACGCTTGGATCTAGACCCTAACTCAAAGGAAGCTCCTCAGAAATTTAATCATTGGTTGAAGACATTTCAAAATTTTGTGCTCGCATCAAAAGCCACAGAAACCGAACATCTGAAGTTATTAGTCAATTTCGTGTCTTATTCGGTGTATCAATATATTAGTAACAGTACCACGTACGCCGCGGCTGTAGAAACACTCACGAAACTTTATATTAAGCCTGTGAATGTAATCTATGCGAGACACCGACTAGCCACTCGAGATCAGCGACCTGGTGAGTCTATAGATTGCTATTTAGAAGAGCTAAATCTTTTAAGCAAAGATTGCGAATTCAAAGCCGTAACCGCCGAAGAGAACAGAAACGATTATGTTCGTGATTCATTTATTCGAGGGACTAATTCATCACATATTCGGCAACGTCTCCTCGAAAAATCGACCCTAACGTTAATAGACGCCTACGAACAAGCTCGCTCGCTAGACCTAGCTCAACAACAATCGGAGTCTTATTTTCCATCGTCGAATTTAAATGCACTGGAGACAAGGTCCGGCTCAAAACTATACCAACAAAGTGAGCAGTGCGACTCTTCTGAATCGTCTACATCTAGCAATCCCGAGGCAATCTGTGCCATAAACCAGAAATGTTTCTTTTGTGGTATAAAGAGGCACCCAAGATCCAAATGTCCTGCTAAAGATGCGATCTGCAAGGGCTGCAAGAAAAAGGGGCATTTTCTAAAGGTTTGCAGGTCTTCTCCAAGCGCTAAGAGTGGTAGCAAGGTAACTGATCACAAAGCTCAAACAACTGCTATATATTCAATCACTTCTTCTACCTCTCACCATCCGTCGAATCTGTCTAAAGCTATCGTGCATGCGACAGTTAATGGTAGAAATATCCTAGCTTTAATTGACACTGGAAGTACGGGGAGTTTCATCAGTGAACGCTTGGTCGGCTGTCTGAAGTTGTCTGTAATGCCTTATACTGGCGAAGTACTCATGGCTTCCACATCTCTAACATCTCCGATTCGTGGACGGTGCGTTGTCGATCTCGAAATTCCCGGACATAAATACAACAGAGTTTCACTCGATATTCTATCGGGCCTGTGTTCCGACGTCATCATTGGACACAACCTCTTACGTCATCATTCATTTATAGAACTATCGTTCGGAGGAAGTAGAGCTCCGCTAATTATATGTGGCGTTGCAGCAGCTAAAAAATGATAGAAAACCAGTCTCTTTATTTTCTAATCTTACACCCGACTGCAAACCGATCGCCATTAAATCCCGTAAACATTCATCCTCGGACTCCAAGTTCATTGCGAAAGAAATCGAACGTTTGCAGAAAGAAGATATCATATGCTCGAGTATCTCCCCGTGGCGAGCCCAAGTGTTGGTTTTAAATAACGAGAATAGAAATAGGCGAATGTGCATCGATTACTCCAGTACGATTAATAAATTTACGGAATTGGACGCGTATCCCTTTCCTAGAATCGATGAAATAGTTAACATAATCGCAAACTATAAATGGTATTCGAAAATTGACCTCCAATCAGCATATCACCAGGTTCCTATAAGAACAGATGAACAGCAGTATACCGCCTTTGAAGCTTGTGGCCAACTTTGGGAATTCAAAAGGATACCCTTTGGAGTCACCAACGGTGTAGCAGCTTTTCAACGCACAATCGATTGGATCATTAAAAACGAAAACTTAAAAGGAACTGTTGCACTTTTAGACGATGTTACGATTGGAGGTAAAACCAAAGAGGAACACGATTCTAACCTAAAATCTTTCATGGAAACCATTGATAAATATAACCTTACCATAAATAAAAAACAAAAGTGTATTTTCCCTCGATACTATAAACATCCTTGGATATATGGTATCGTACAAAACAATTAAACCAGATCCTGAACGTTTGAAGCCGTTAAGGGATTTACCTCCTCCGAAAGATAAATCCGCTCTCCGCCGAGCTCTAGGAATGTTCGCTCACTACTCACCATTTATTTCAAAATTTTCCGATAAAATCAAACCTCTAATTGATTCTAAATTACCATTATCTGGAGAAGAACTACTGCGGTTCAGGGAACTAAAATTAGATGTCGAAAATGCGGTAATCTCTTCAATAGACCCAAACTTCCCGTTTACTGTTGAAACCGATGCATCTGACGGAGCCATCGGTGCGACTCTATCTCAGAATCACCGGCCTGTCGCATTTTTCTCGAGGACCCTGACTAAATCAGAACAAAGACATTCATCAATTGAAAAAGAAGCATATGCAATCGTGGAAGCTCTAAGAAAGTGGAGGCACTATCTCACTGGAAATCATTTTCGTCTTATAACGGACCAAAGATCGGTGGCCTTCATGTTCGATAATAAAACAACAGGAAAAATCAAAAATGAGAAAATAATGAGATGGAGGTTGGAGCTATCGAGTTTTAAATATGACATTGTGTATCGACCAGGGAAGGAAAACGCTGCTGCTGACGCGTTTTCACGAGTGTGCTCTGTCATTTGCCAAGAAGATGAAAACGAACTGATGAAAATTCATGAGTCCTTGTGTCATCCCGGGGTTACACGACTATATCATTGGGTGAGGGTAAAGAATCTTCCATTTTCATTGGAAACCATACGTCGAGTTTTGTCAAGATGTCTTGCTTGTGCCCACCTCAAACCAAGGTTCCACAAGAATCAAGGAACTCTTATTAAGGCTACTACCGCCCCCTTTGAAAGGCTAAATGTGGATTTCAAGGGACCTCTCCCATCCAACAGTAGGAACAAATATATGCTCACCATCATAGATGAATACTCTCGTTTTCCGTTTGTCTTCCCTTGTCTGGATGTAGGCACGGCTACGGTTATCAAACATTTCGAGACACTGTTCACAACATTTGGAACACCTTGTTACATTCACACTGACCAAGGAGCCAGTTTCATGTCTCGAGAGCTCAAAACGTACTTGACCTCCCTTGGTGTCGCTACGAGTAGGACCACACCTTACAATGCTCCCGGTAATGGTCAAGTGGAACGATACAACGGCATAATTTGGAATACCGTTCAGCTCGCTCTGAAATCCAGGAAGCTAGAAACCTCACACTGGGAGATCGTTCTCAATGAAGCTCTTCACTCAATTAGATCCCTTTTATCTACGGCTACAAATGAAACTCCACATGAGCGATTCTTCAAACATCCCCGGAGATCTGGTATGGGAAGTTCGACGCCGACTTGGCTCACAACTCCTGGACCAGTCAAAGTACGACCCGAGAGTCGATGAAGTAACCTTGGTCGAAAGTAACCCAGACTACGCCCTCGTACGCTTGCCAAATGGCAAGGAGACACGGGTATCTACAAGGCATCTGGCGCCTACTAGAGACCTCCCTTCGGAACATCATGAAGATGCGGAGGATGAGATGCCAACAGGTGACACAAATCAAGCGACTCAGAATCAAAGTAAACCTGGTATGACCATACGGCCCTCACGTGAAGCAGAAGTAGGGGTAGAAAGTAGACCACAAGAAGAAGTAGGGGTAGGAAGTCCGATCTTAAGAAGAACTACAAGGACCCGTTGCTTGCCCCGTAAATATGAAGATTACGATCTTTACTAGGCAGGGGGTGAATGTAATAATAATCATATTATTATTAACCTTCATATGTGAAACTATCTCACATGCTCATTCCATACATTGTTAGTATATTCTAATTAAGTTCAATAAAGCCTTATTTCAGAAAGTATTCTTATTACAGTTATCAAACTCTCCACCTCCATCTGTAAGCAAACACTTTATTCTAATCCCCACAGTCATACTTTCTTGAATGAACAATTTCAAACAATCCTCAACTTCATTTTTATTTTGCATAAAGTACACACGACGAAATTTTGAGAAATAATCTTTCAAACAAAGAAAATACCTTGAATTGCCAACTGAAGTAGCTTGCATTGGTCCACACAAATCTCCACTGATTAATTCACCTGGGGCAACAGGTCTCTCAGTTCGATTGTGAAATGACGCTCTTGTCTGCTTTCCCATTACACAGCCTTCACAAAATTCCTCTACCTCTCCTGAATTCACTACAATGTTGTGTTCTTTCAAAATATGTTTCACTTGTTGCTTGTTTTGATGACACAAGCGCTCATGCCACACTTGAAGTGAAATATCTGTAGATGCACTCATCGCCTGTTGTGGTACACAGACTCTCATGTTCAGTAGGTATAATCCATTGCTTGTTCTTATCCCTGTACGTCGATGAACGCCTTGTTTTACAAACGCACATCCCTTTAGTTCAGCTACAAAATTGAGACCCTTTTCAATAGAACTACCAACTGAGAACAGATTTCTAGAAATATCAGGAGTAAACCAAACATTTTCTAAATAGTTTTTCTCCCATTTATTTTTTGATGTCTTGGTTTCCACATTGATTTCGCCTCTGCCGTATGACAAAATTATTTGGCCATTTCCAACCTGAATCTCCTTTGGATGAACAAACTCTTCATAGCTTACCAACCAATTTCTACGATTACATAGCTGAACGCTGGCCCCAGAATCGGCCAACCATGTATCTGTTTCTGGAACATCAGAAAATTGCCATGAAGGCGTCTCCTCGCGAATGTGTAGTCTTCTTTTCATGTTGTGTAGCACACTTGACTGTCGCTTCTGAGTCTTGATTTGACTTCAAAGGGCAATCCCTAGAAAAATGTCCTGTTTTGTGGCATTTGAAACACTTGAGCGGTTTCTTTTTATTAAATCTTTTGGTTTCATTACCTACACAATTTGTCTTTTCAGCGCCAACTAGAGCAATAGCTTCATCGTGCTACTCCCTAGTCGCATTTCGATCAACCACAGCCTTTCAAGCAAAAGATTCACGCTTCTATCCTCTATTTTTACTGATTCCCATACACTTTTGAATTCGAAGTATTCCGCAGGTAACGTAGACATAATTCTACTCATGAGTAAAAGATCTGGTAACTTATTTTTAACTAAGCGATCTAGTTCATCATTAAGTTGTTGAAAGTTTTTTTGAAGTTTTGCAACATGTGTAGCAATATTCTCACAAGGGTCCTTTGTAACTTTAAAGAACACTTCCATTAGTCTATCAACCCTTTGACCTGAGCTTTGCTCATATACACTCAGCAACTTCGTCCAAATTTCGTTTGAACTCTTACACGTTGCTGTTAGCTCAACGTTATTCTCATCTAATGAACTAACTAGGATTAGTTGTGCCAACGCATCAGATTTTTTAAATTCTTTAAGTTTCATTATAAAAGCGTCATCTTGAGGTTTCTCACCATCTTGCCACACTGTACCATCCACAAATTCATGGATGTCATGATGTATTAACAATAATTCAATTTGACGTTTCCACTTACTCCAATTTGCGTTGCCCTGAAGCTTTTCAATCTGATGCTTAAAATCCATTGTTTATGAATAAACAATCCACTAAACGAATTTGTAAACAAGTCACAAACTTAACCTTAACGCGAGCACGAAAACAATGAGTTTTATATTATGTTATGGAATGAGTCTGGGCCCATAACCTATTGGAATTTTGATTAAATAAGACTCATTATTATCTTACGTGATAGACAAAACACTTTTATTAGATTTATAACATAAAACTAATATACAACACATGGGAAATTCACATATCAAAATAAACGAACTTATACACACAACACAATGCAATGGTTATGAAAACTTCTCATGAAAACAACAATGCCACAACGATAAAAAGGTTACTAAACCTTAGAATAAAATCGCCAACTTTCAATATTATTGACCTTTATCCCCTCATTAAACATTGTTCCTCTCACTTCTACGCCTATGATTCCCAAATTTACCTTTCTTTTTTCCCCAATGAACTACAAACCGCCATCACAAATATCCAAGCCAATCTCGACACGATAGCCTCTTGGGCCACTGATAATAAATTGAAATTAAACGCAGACAAATCAAAGGCTATTGTGTTGGGTTCTAAAGTCCTTCTTAACTCCCTGCCCACAATTCCTAACTTTTCCATAGATTCCTATCCCATAAACTTCTACCCGTCCGTTACGAACCTTGGCATTGTCCTATACCAAACCTTTTCTTGGAAAGACCATATTTCCCTTTTTAACTGACGATCAATATCCTCCCTTCGACTCCTAAACCGATCCCGTAATTTCCTTCCACAGTTAATCCGCCAACTGTTAATTACTTCCCTCATATTCCTCCATTTTGATTATGGTAGTGTGGTGTATGGAGGTCTCTCGGAATCTCAAGATGCAAAATTAAAGAAGATAATGAACTGCTGTCTGAGATTCGTTCTGGGAATACCACGCCATGAACATATTTCTCACCACTACACCAAATTAAAATGTTTATTTCCTTCCTTCCGACGACAGTACTTTCTTGGTTTGTTCCTTTACAAATCTCTTTCCTCTCATCCACCTTCCTATATCCTGAAAGCTTTAACATTAAAATCATCAGTGAGTTCCCGCAAAACCAGGTCCCGTTCCTCAGACCTCTACCTAACTCCTTTCAACACAACATCCTTCAAACTTTCCTTTATTTCCAGAGCTAACAACTTCTGGAATTCCCTCCCTTCCATCATTCGCCATTCCTCCACTCATAACAGCTTCAAATCTCGACTTTTCATTTGTTAAATATAGTTACCTTTATGGTAACTATACGAAATAAAACACACTTTAGTTCACATTCACAAAACATTTTATTAATGAGCAGAGCACGTGATACATTGTTTACAATAATCGAACAAGTTAACTAAAAGTAAGGAGGTAATCAACAGTCGTACCAACTCACTATCTTTGACATCATTTACCTGTTAGATATTCAATCTAATAGTCATATAGATGTAGAAAATATCTCTTAAAATGAGATATGAACATTCAGAATATAATATTGATTTTGTACAGTATTAGCCTAGTACTATTGCAGTAAATTTGTTTTGGCATAATTTATATTATTTATCAGATAGGACACATTATTTTTCCAGATAATTTATATTTCTCAGCTTTGATTATTGTATTTGATTTTATTGATTTTTTGTTTAATTTTCTCTATTTTTGTTTTCGTAACTTATCTTAGATTCTAACCTCAAGATATAATTTGTTTTTTGTGTGATATTTTAGAATATGTTACATTACTTTTATATTATAATTTGAATTTCTTTTAAATTCCTTAATTTAATTTTAATTATATTTTCCTTGTTTTTATCATATTTCTTAATTATATATACGGTATGCTAGGTAGCCATTAATTGTTCATTGTAATTATTCTTAAGGGGCAAAGGCCCCAGAATAAAATTTATTTTCATTCATTCATTCATACCTACATTTATAATATGCTACGATTCCGATCAGCAGTCAATTCAATGCACACAAGATCCAGTCTTTCTGATCTGTATATCCAATCCCACAGAACTTTTGTATTCCAAGGCTCCTTCCTCTTCCCGTCAACCATCCTCTGGATAACTATTTCTGTTGATATCATACAAGCGAAATCCCTGAAAACATTTCAATATCTCTATTTCTATTGCCTCATTCTTACCCAAGCCTGATGTTTGCTATCTAGCTACTGTATTAAAATATATGTCCTTGCATTTCTGGAATCAGATTCAGATTCAACTGTTGCATAATTAAGCCTCAACTTAATAGCCCAGTCAAATAAGGATTTCATCTCGGGATGAAATATATGAACCTGAATTTTTGCATATACCTTCGTTTTGACCTTCTAAATAAGGGGTGAAAAGTCAACGACCAAAGGTCACAAAAATCAGTGTTTTTTTTGTTTTGTTTTTCAAATATCTCGCTTTCGATGCCTCGGACGTCAATCAAGGTTGCAAAACTTGTAGGTAATAACCTTCTTTCCAATTTTGGTTCTATTAATTTTCTTTTAGGATTAACCGTTTTCGAGATATGTATTGCGTGGAGAAGGAGAAGCGGGCAGCGGTTCAGATTAACATTTGCTTCTTGTGCCTTCCACGATCGTTTCTCAGATAAAACGTCAGGATCAAGTAAAGTTAAAGCTGTATATGGATAAAGTTGTAAAGCATTAAATATACTTTAAATTCATAAATACATTTGTGGCACTGGAAGCAAATGTTTGACAAAAAGTGAGGTAAACATTTTGTTTTCTCATAATTATCGGTTTTTAATAACCCATATCTCGAAAACTGTCGAGAGTTGTCCGTGTTTTTGCATAAAATGTTTGTCTGAGCCGGTGCCCTCTTCTCTTTCTCAGCGCTATATCTCAATTTACATACCAAAATATAAATATAGAGCTAAATTCAAATTACCTTCCGGTTGTTCATCATTCACCTCAGAACTATAAGTAAATTCGTAATATTATCAGACAGCCTAAGTGCCTTACAATTATTAAACAACTTCAAAAACATTAATAATAACAACATGTTAATAGATATTATAAAAGTACATAGTTCATGCATACAAAATAACAAACAGGTCGCATTCCTATGGGTTAAAGCTCATATTGGGATCTCAAAACGGTTAATCCTGCAGAATAATTATTACAACCAAAATTGCAAAGAATGTTATTATTTACAAGTGTTGTATATTGGTATAATTCCGCATTTATATTATTATTTGTTTTATATTATTTATATTTAGTTGTAATGATAAGGGCAGTACTGTTGTGTTTTGTGTTCAGGTTGGCATGTGCCTAAGAGACTTCTCTTGTGACCATTCATTGTGTTTGTGTGCAGTAGTATGTATTCAAATAAATCTGTGCTCTTTTTCGTTTAACTTGCATTTATGCTTCATTTCCCTGCACCTTAAAATTATAATCTTCTCGATTGACGTTCGAGGTATAGAAATCGAGATATTTGTAACAAAACAACTGATTTTTGTGGCCTTTGACCTTGAATATTGAATGAAACTAACACGCTGAGATCACAGAATTACAGAATTGTGAATGGCTGTGCAAGTTAGAATTTTGCCTATGTCGATTTTTAAAAAAACTCAAAACAAGCCTACGGCGATTTCAAAACAGCCACACCACTGAAACTCAGTTTTCAGTCGCTTTTGCTGTCGAAGCTTTGAGTGTTTGAATATTAGTTTTGATTCTCGTTTCTCAGACTTTGATGTCGTTGCGAATAAAATTAAGATTTTTCAAAATCATTTTGATATCGACATTGAAACATTCAAGTTTCAAAATAATTCAGCTTCATATCTTTCATTCCGAGATTTCCAGTATAAAACTCCTTATTTGACTGGGCTATTAATATAAATTTTACTTTCTCTCAATATAACGTTTACGTACTTCCATTATATGTACATACGACTTTAAACATTGTACCAAACGATTTTATTTTTCTTACTTATCTCATTTGCAAATTGTTCTACAATTTTACTTTTTGCATATTTAACTATCTTATACCAGGTATGCAAGTTTAAAATGTCGTTTTAATTCCAATAGAATGCGCTCTTAGCCTATTGAAGGATTTGCTTATCTCTAAACGCTATTTTGTTTGTTAGTCATTTGTTTACAAAAGTCAGTTGTTTTAAGTCGTTTACGAGGACGTATCATACCTTTCTTTGGTGTTAAAAAAATGTCTAATTTTAAGCCAAATAAAGAGCATTTGCGGCATGTCATGATTTTCTTATTTAATCAAAAGAAAAAGGCATCTGAATGTCATCGAATTCTTGTTGAGACTTATGGCGATGTTGCTCCCAACCGTCAGGACATGTGAACGTTGGTTTCAAAGTTTCAAACGTGGTGATTTTGATGTTACTGATCAAAAACGAGAAAATCGACCAAAAAAGTTTGAGGACTTCGAATTGCAATCTTTATTAGACGAAGACAATACCCAAACCCAACAAATGATGGCAGAACAGTTGAATGTCACTAGGCAAGCCATTTCCGATCGCCTGAGAGCTATGGGAAAGATTCAAAAGGTTTGAAAATGGGTTCCACATGAATTGGACGAACGACAGATGGAAAAACGAAAAACTGTGAGCGAAATGCTGCTTTTACGCCACGAAAGAAAGGGTTTTTTTGCATCGAGTTGTAACTGGCGATGAAAAATGGATTTATTTTCAGAATCCCAAACAAAAAAAATCATGGGTAACGCCAGGACAACCATCCACATCGAGTGCAAGACCGGATCGTTTTGGGAAGAAGACAATGCTGTGTGTGTGGTGGGATCAGAAGGGAGCATTCTACTACGAGCTTCTCAAACCCCGGCGAAACAGTCAATACCGAGCGCTACCGACAACAAATGATCAATTTGAGTCACGCATTGATCGAAAAACGCCCAGAATGGGCTCACAGGCACGCCAAAGTCATTCTTCAGCATGATAACGCTCCTGCACATTCAGCCAGATTGACTAAGGAAACGATTTCTTCGCTTGGTTGGGAACTCCTACCCCACCCGCCGTATTTACCTGACCTGGCGCCTTCTGATTATCACCTCTTCTCATCGATGGGACACTCATTGGCGGAGCAACACTTCAACAATTTCGAAAACGTACGAAAATGGCTCGATGAATGGATTTCAAATAAAGATGAAGCATTCTTTTGGAATGGTATCCATATATTGCCCGAGAGATGGACAAAATGTGTAGAAAGCGAGGGTCAGTACTTTGAATAAAATATATTATACTTTTTTTTTTTTAAATTACTGAGTATATATTTTAAGAAATAAACGACATTTTAAACTTGCATATCTGGTATGTATAGATTATCATTATTTTATTATTTTTTCCTTAATGTTTTTACTTCTGTATTTATTTTTATTCTTAAGAAACTTTGTCATAGAATAATTTTTTTTTCTATTCTAGATTATATTTATTAAATTTTTAAAAAGCAACATAAGAAATCAAAATTCTTCAATGAAGGAGTTAACAATTATTGAAATATTTCACTTATTATGGCATCACTCCTCTTTATTATTCATCTATAAAGTTACATGTTTCGGGAAAACTTTGTCCCATCCTCAGACTTTAACAGTTATTTCTCCTTGGTGTTTACACACCGTGTCTGTTCCTTTTACATATCTAAAATATATGTAAAAGGAACAGACACGGTGTGTAAACACCAAGGAGAAATAACTGTTAAAGTCTGAGGATGGGACAAAGTTTTCCCGAAACATGTAACTTTATAGATGAATAATAAAGAGGAGTGATTCCATAATAAGTGAAATATTTCAATAAGAAATCAAACATGTTGAATACTTGGGAGTGAAACTAGTACATCAGTTTGAAAATAGTCTGAATTGAATATTTATGAATAATTAGAAAGAATAATAAAATCGTTCTAAACCAATCCAGATCCAGATTTTACTTACCTAAGAGGGCTTCAGAAAGATAGGAGGACGTTATCTATCTTTAGACGATAAGGTAAGAGTCAGGGAAAAATGTGGGTTCCCAATCCTTCAGGCTTTCACCATGACTGGTCAGTTTTTTTTTCTGTTTCTACTGGAAATAAATTTAAAATGGGACTATTGGAAATATTTATCTGGTAATTTAAACATATATATAGATTTGTTTTAAACTATTTTATTTAATAATTCGTAAGTATTTAATTTAGAATAATTAACTCAGCAATTGACAGACTTACATCAATACAAATTAGTATACAGGAAAATCCTTTACCTCGAAAAATTCATAGTACACAGCAGAATAACCTGCCACAACATATTCGCAGTTTATTAAGTGAAAAACGCAGAGAGAGGGCGAAGTGGCACCGGACTAGATACCCATCAAAAAGAAAATAATTACAACAACTTAACCAACAAACTTAAGACGGAAATAAGAAAATTCAAAATTCAAAACCTACAAAACCGTACTCAATGTCTTAATACTTCTGATAAGTCATTATGGATAACTACAAAAAAACTTCTTAATTACAAAAACTTTAATCATCCTCTCCTTACAGATCCCCAAACCTGGACAAGATCAGACGAAGAAAAATCCCAAATTTTCGGCCAGCACCTCTTTAAATCATTCAACCCCCCATCCTGATATATTCAATCCTCACCACCTACAATGTGTTGAAGCAGAACTAAATATTCCACTCCAAATGTCTCCTCCTCCTAAAGCATTCCATCCTTCAGAGGTATCGAACATAATCCACAGATTACCCTCAAACAAAGCCCCAGGACATGATCTAATTACAGCCCAAATCCTAAAACTCTTTCCTCAGAAAGCGATCCTATTCCTTACCTATATTTATAATGCTGTCCTCCGCACCACATACTTTCCCAATCCTTGGAAACTATCCATAGTAAAGATGATACCTAAGCCAAAAAAGCCACCTGAACTCCCATCCTCATATCGTCCAATATCACTCTTGCCCATTATGGGCAAAATCCTGGAAAAACTCATTCTGAAACGCCTGAATCCTATCCTAGAATCCTATCACATTATTCCTGATCACCAGTTTGGTTTCCGAATGTCACACTCCACTATCCAGCAATGCCATCGTGTGGTGGACATTGTCTCGTCTGCATTGGAGCGCGGGATGTACTGCACTAGAGTCTTTCTCGACGTAGAACAAGCCTTTGACCGAGTCTGGCACCAGGGACTGCTTTACAAACTCCGTAAATTCCTTCCTCCTACATACTTCCTTATTATTCAATCCTATCTCAATGACAGAACATTCAGAGTAAGTCACAATTCCGCCCATTCATCCTTCAGTCTGCCGGTGTTCCTCAAGGAAGTATTCTAGCTCCCATCCTCTACACAGTGTATACAGCTGACATCCCGACCCATCCTAGCACTGTCCTCACCACTTACGCTGATGACACATGTTTGTTGTCAGTAAATAATGATCCCTTCATTGAATCCCAGGCACTCCAAACCCACATCATAAACCTTCAAGAATGGTGTCAAAAATGGAGAATTAAAATAAATCCAAATAAATCCCATCAAATAACCTTTACCCTCCATCGTAAACCTACGACATCCTGTCCTACGGTATCCTTTAATGATATTCCCCTAATCCCTGTTGATCAAATCCGCTACCTGGGACTCCATTTGGACAAACGTCTTACTGGGAATCCACATACAAGACTAAAACGACAAGAAACTGCCCGTCGTTACAGACTACTTCAACATTTACTAGACAAACGTTCAAAGCTCCCAATTAATTAAAAAAGACTCATTTACATGACTGTGATTAGACCTATTTGGTATTAACTGATTTTGGAATTGAGCTTTGGAGCTCTACTAAACCATCCAATTCATCTCGTATCCAATCCTTACAATCCAAAATCCTTCGAAAATTCCTTAATGCTCCTTTCTTTGTGACCAATAAACTTATCCATAAAGATCTTAATGCTCCATATGTTTCTGATTTAGCCCAAACAAGATACCTATCCTTCCATAGTAAGCTCCATAACCACTCCAATCCACTAGTCTCCCAACTTGCTTCCTCCTCCATCCCTGATAATCCTCCGAAGCGTCTGAAAAGAAGATAACCTAGAGACCTTTTAGTGTAGATTTTATTGAAGTGCTACTAGTGAGTAGTTCTTCACAAGTTATTTACATGCCATTGTATTCACTGTCAACACATTTACTTGTTGTATATTATTTTGTACAGTTGTAAATATCAATAAATAAAGAAAAAAAAATTTAGATTATTTTTTACATGATGTAAATTTTCACTCCTGAGTCTCCAACATGTTTTATTTCTTGTCCTGCATTTAAAAAAATAAAAATAAATATTATTGGAGTTTGAGGATGAATTCAATACCAACGCAGAATTTTCTTCAGAAAAGATAAGAAGCAGGAGGAAAACCAGGACATAGGACTATTTTATTGCTATACCAGAATCTTTGGCAGCCTGTGTTCAACCTTCAAGACCCAGGCTGCTAGCACTACCACTCTTTCATTGTCACCTGTCCACTTGTCCTCTTCTCCTGGTTTAAGTCAGGCCCAGTTACAGCCAGAATGGAGTTAAACATCACCATCATTTCCCCCAATTATAGACTTTTCGCTAAATACTGTATGCTGCAAGAATAATTATCTTTTTGACCTCATAATGAGGGAAACAAATGATCAGGCCAACATATTGATGTCCCGAAGTAAGAAGCGGAAAGCATATATTCAGGCATGGAAACTTGTAACTAGAGAAGAGCTGGAAGTTTTTTTAGTTACTTATATATCTCACTGGGCATTGAGATGTTCGAACTCTATCTCATTACTTGCAGGTAAATGATTTACACAATTTCCCTGTACTTCATAATGCAATGAGTAGAGATATATTTTTACTTATCCAAAGGACTTTACATTTTGCTTAAAATCCGCAAATGGGAGGACTCAAACCAGCCAATCCTCTTATAAAAACTTATAAAATTTACCATTTTAGAAATATTCCATTAAAGAATTAAACCTGGAAGAGTCCATGTCATTATGGTGTGGCAGGTAGATTTTCTGCTAATATGTACGAAATAAGAGATTCGAATTTGGGATCAAATTTTATATGTTAACCTTGCCATATGTTCTTGTTTTAAAAACGAGATATATTGTGGGGCTAATGATCCAGATTTAGGGAGGACTCTGCATGCGCATAAAGTGGTAAAATGCTTGATGATTATTTTTTAGCTGGCCATTATATTTACATGGAAAAGTTTTGTTCCTCAGTTGAACTCTGCAACTATTTGTTCAAGAGGGATGCATATTCTACGGGAACTCCCAAAGCAAATAGGAGAGGAACACCATTAGAAATAATAAAGAAAAAGTAAAGAAAAAAAAGGCAGGTTGCTTTGGCTTATAGTAGGACAGGATTGTGTGTTTTGAAATAGTATGACGATTTCATTGTTATTTTGTCAGAGTTTGGTTCAAGTATGAAAGAAACAAAGCCAAAAAGTGGAACAATGTCTGAAAAACCTGAGACCTTAAAAAAAAATATAGCAAATTTATGAGTGGAATAGACTGCAGTGACCATTTCTTGAGCTCTTACACATGTGAAAGGAAAACGATTCAGTGGTACTGTAAAGTACCATTAAATATTTTTTACATAATTATGTGTTGAAAGGTGCGTAGCATGGTTCAAAGTAAACAAATGAGTCCAACTACATATTTTTGCGATCAGTGTGAAGAAAAGCTGAAGCTTTGTATGGGTTCATGCTTCAAAAAATATCATGATCATAAATAAAGTTAAATCTAGAAAATTTTTGTATTTTGTTTATTAATTGTTTGTTTTTTTATTATATTTTATTTTTGTATTTTGTTTTTAGAATAGTATTTTTTTATTATCATGTTTTTAAAAATAAGAGGAAAACTTCTGTGTTAATTTAAATATTTTGTACCTTGTAGAACCACATTAATCCCCCTAAGGGACCAAGGGGTAGGGCAAAATGGTCAGAACGGATTAACAGAAAATTTCAATGAAATTTTAAATATTTTTCATAGTTACAAATGGATTATCATTATGTTAAAAATTACATATTAACATTTTAAAAAAATAAAGGAAATAGAAACTCACGTTATATACACCAATAAAATAATATGTTTTAGCCTGTTATTTATGTATAGAAGCATTGGCCATAGTGACACTACGTTTTGTTAGATTTGAAGCAAACTAATTCATCTTTAAAATCGTTCATAATGGAGTATGCTTTAGAAATTCTTTTTAAGGTCATATAGAGCATAACTGGTAAATACAAATTACAGTTTCTGCCACTTTTCAAGAGAATTCCAACAATTTGAAAGCTCCAAGCTTATTTTCTGCTTTAGTTACTGAAAATTTAATTTAGTTTACTTTAATTTTGAGTGATGAATTAGCCAACTGCTTCAGGGTCCAAAACTTGGATTTGAACATATATTGTTAACACTAACAACACAGGGTGAGTATCTCTTAGTGTAAAAAAAAAAATTGGGTGAAACTAGATCAAAAATGTAGTAAAATGCCGCAGACCTTACCATTCTATTCCAGTCCATTGCAGATATACGATAAATAATAGCCTTTTTTGAGGAAACCACTTTTTTTTTTTTCCATAAAAGCTGTAATATCTCCATTTTGTTTAAATATTTTTGGTGTTCTCATTTGGTATACAAATCAGTTACTAGCGTAAATAAAACATTATGACCACCCCTTAATAGAAATGTGCATTTTAAACATAATGAACTTTTCAAAAGCAAAGAAAAAAATTGTTGTTTAATTGAAAATTAAGGAAAACTGTCAATAAAGTGACACCAGATCAGAGGATCTTATGTTATTACATTTATTTATTTTTTATTATTATTTAGGATTTATTTGATTAGATTTTCAATGTAATGTTTAAAATAAAATCCAATGATAATGAACATAGACCTCAATTTTGCTTCTGAATGCAGATTGTGTTGAGGATCCTATAAATAGGTGTCATCACTACAATGAAATGGTTTGTCTGAGGTGAGTGATGACACCCTGTCATCATTGATTTTTTTTTTTTAATAGAAAAAAACTAAAATACTGTGAAGTTATTCATGATTATAAAATGGAGGGCAAAGTAAGGTATTTATGAAATAAAAACTTTCAGCACAGAGAATGGACCATGGTCTAAAGACTTAACAGTCAACCTGTTAATTAGGCCCTGATCTATGATAATAATCATCTGAGAATTTCACAAGTCAGTGTTTTAATAATGTGCCTGATGGGGCTTAGGTTTATAACAGCTCAATATTTTCTACATTATATGTGAATATTTATTGGACCATGATAATGTGTTTGTTATAAGTACATAATTAGATAAATAAATTGCTTGTTATGGATATTCCATCATCATTTAGTTCAGTTTTACATTTTTGATTATCTGCAGGTAATAATTTATCATTATCTTCTGGAATTAATAGACCTGCTAAAATATTTTTTTCATAGCCTCCATAAATTCATCAAATATTAATATTTTAACTTGGTGCTTTAATGTTTCTCAATTTGATTAATTATTTATTATAGATGAGTACTAATATATCATTCATTATATTGATGTTGATACATTTATTAAGGATGTATACTCTTGCTACATCTAAGAATTTTAAATTTGTTTTTAAAAATTTACTCTATTTTAGCATTATTTTTCGTAGAAATTAAAAATTAATAATTCTGCAGAAAAGTATATCCTGGTTCTAAGCACTATTGAAGTACTTCAAATGCTTTTTTTTCTTATCATTTCTATTTTTTCTTAATTATCACTATTAGTAAATTAATTTAAAGTAAACATTTCTTTACTGGAAATTAGGAAAATAGAAAATTAAGTAATTAATTATTTAAAAGGTTTAATTGGATAATTTATTATCAAATGTATACAAAATATTATTGCTTTGAGCTATAATTTTTCTCAAAAGTATACAATATAAATCTTTATTTATATTAAATATTAATGTTAATTAATGTAACATAAATCATACATATAACATCTTACATAGGCAGATTATAATATTACATATCTCTATAATATTATGCTAGATAATATTGAGTAATAGTCATTTTTAATATTTGGACAAAACATAAGTTCATAACAGCATAAAAATGATGAAATTTTACTTCTTGTAAGGAGTGATTGTTGAAATTTCTATCTGTTAGTTTCAATTCAGTTCTCAGAGCTTTTTATTGTTCATTTCTTAAATAAAATAGTGAAAAAGTTACTTCAATATTTGTGACTTTTAAATCACAACAGCGGAAATTCATTCCAGCTTCCCTTCTAGTTATAAAGAAGAGGTCAAGAATATGCAAAAGAAACAGGAAGAAGGGAAAGACTGTGTTATATTAAGTCTTTTACATGACAGCAGCTGATAAAGGAGGGCTTGATTAAGAAGAATTTGACAATTTGAATGTTTTCTAATAGTAAATGATATTAATATTAACTAAATAATAATGGTTTAAAAATGTGATGTTCCATTAATTTGTCTTTTAAAATATTAATAATTTATTTTCAATTTATTCCTAGTTATGATTGACTTACTCCTTATCTCCATACAAACATTTCTCTTCAAAAACTTATTCGATTTAATTTTTCAAGAATAAGAAACTATATTTAATTAGGAGAAAGAACCCTTGAAATAGATTTTACAAGGAAAATCAGTAAGCTGAGCTTGCTGAGTCTTACAATTAAAATAAAAATAGAACTTATACTTAATCTTATATTAAAGCACCATATTTTGAAGCCTGGGTATCACAATTGTAATATATTAAAGCTGAATAAAAGATAAAAGAGTTTCACATTATAGTGCAGCAGCATACTAATGAATAGTAAAGGAAATCTACAGCCCCACAACCAGTGCCTTCTCCATGGCCGTCAGTTGGTTCTTCTAGATCCCCCGAATCTGCAAGCAACAAGCTCATTGGCGCTTCACCATTTTCATTTGGTAAGGGGTCTTTTGTGAAGGAGGCCGCTGCCAGCGCTGGATATATGTATGATAAACCGTGGCTTTTATCATTATCTCCATCATCCTATAGATACAAATTCATTGAAATTCTAGACTCAAATCTTCCATATTAACAAGACCTAATCTTTAACAACTATTCTTGGGCCATAAAAATATTAATTTATGTCATAATTACTTATTTTCTTTTAAGTTAACATTTCTCCCACCTCATTCCCATCATATATCAGGAGTTAACATAATATATTAGGAGACCTTCCAGAATAAATTTTGCCAATTTTGATATAAATATTTTTGGGGGATCTATTTAGAAAAAAATTGATTTATGTTTGTTTCAATGGGCCATAAGAGCTGAGAAAACAAATTCTCTGTAATTTTGCAACTTATTTTATATCTTGAATTTGCAAAACCTTAAAGTAACCCAATGATTGTTTAAATTAATTAAGATTAATTAATTAAATTAAGACCAACTTTGTCAAATAATCGCTAATTTTTTCTTATATTATTATTCCATATTCTTTATTTAGCTATACTCCTCACATTTACAATTACTATCCTGTTACATGTTTCAGGGCTGTGGCCCCATCTTCAGACTTAAAAATTTTTCTGGTGTTAACCACCCCGTCCTTTAGATAGTCTCATTTAAATCCTCTACTCTCTATGAGACTATCTAAAGGATGTGGTGGTTAACACCAGAAAAATATTTGTCTGAAGATGGGACCATAGTCCCAAAATATGTAACGGGATAGTAATTGTAAATGTGAGGAGTATAGCTAAATAAAGAATATAGAATAATTAACATTAATGCTCTTTTATTGAAAAAAAAATTCTTATATTATTATTTTAGATCACATATACGAGACTCATATCTATCCTTAGGTTTCATTAAATATAAAATTTAATATATTTTTTTACAATATTACAATTTCATGGTATATTTATATAGTTATTTAAAAAATTCTCAAAATATAATATAAGAATAAATAGCAGATTATTTCACGAATTTGGTCATATCCATATTTTCTTAATATATCATAAGGTTATAATCTATATTTTTTTACAGAACTAAATGTTAACGTCCAAGCATGCACCATAGAACTCTTTATCTTCTTGAGTTTATCAGTTCATAAAATCTTATTGATATTGCTGATATATGGAAGTTCTTAGTCAAATTTTTATTAATTATAGAAATAAGTACCCAACTTGTGCACCTTATTAATTTACGACTAAATTTTCTTAGTTCTTTTACTGCAAAGCAAACATCTATTCATAAAATAAGTGAGAGACTATAGTTTTACTTAGTTTTGACAAAATATTTATTAATATCTATTTAAAAGTCTTTGAACTACAATTTAAACTATAGATGATTTGTTAAAAAATTAATTTTTAAAAGTTGTGCAAATACAATTCACACATTTGACTTTATATGGTCATGTAGAAGGCATTCTGATTGGAAATTTAATGTATTATAATTTCAGTTGTGTCTAATTAAATGTTTCAAAGTTATAAGTTAGTTTTAAAATAGAAATTTATATCCTAACATATAAAGAGTTAAATATCTAAAAATTGATTTTCATTATTTCTTAGGAGTGTTTTTAAGATATTCTTTGTACTACCTCTTTTTTCTCTTTTTTTCCATAATCCTTTTTTGATATATTACTAGTATTTCTTTACAAGTTTTCTTTTGATAATCTATTATTAAACTGAAGAAAAGTTTTTTTAAAACTTGTTTCTTGATTGTAAATTTAATAATTATAAGTACAAACAAAATGAGGTTATATTAAATGTTAAAAATTGAATTACCATAATGTAAGGAGTTTTATCGGGCTCGTCACATGATGTGTTGAAGGGTCCTTGGTTCCACTTAGTATGATTGTCTTCCCCTTGGTCAATAGAATAACATCTTGATTCATTGCTATAATCTGCACCACCACTGTTGTTGCACCCTCCATCTCCAACGCTGTTACTTCTACCAAAATCACCACCGCTACTGCTGTACCCTCCATCCCCAGCACTACTACTAAAACCTCCATCCCCAGCATTACTGCTGAATCCTCCGTCGCCACTACTGCTGAATCCTCCATCTCCACCGCAGTCGTCCATGGCTTCTTTTTAATTATTCAAAGATGTTCTTTTATCAAAAATCAAAACATACTGAAAAAAAAAAGAAGAAAGAAATTAAAATAAAATTGTAAAATATTTGCTCCTCAATCATTGATATTTCCTCTGTTAAGTTACTAATTATTGTTTTATTATTATTATTATTTTTTTTAAATATTTCTTTATTAAAATTGCTCATTGTGTTAATCAGGTAACTGTGAGGCATAATGTATAAATGTAACATGTCAATAAATAGTAAAGAAATTACCCATTGTTATTATTTCAATTTGAGTTATATATCAGATGGTCTTGAGGACATCTTTTCAAAAGTCTCAGAGAACTATGGAGAATTGAATGTGAAGTAAGTTGAGAAACAAGTGAGTTTAAAACGATAAGGAGTTTATTATGGAAGGTTTGTGACAAATTGGTAAAATATGGATAAATTAATAATAGAAAGAAAACTATTTATTTGTAGAAAACTTACTTTCCCTCTATAAAATAATTTAAATTATATTGATACATATTGACAATGTTAGATTCTATTCCATTCTAAGAAGTTTCTCAATAATTCAACCAATATAATTTTATGATGAAAATGTAATTATTATATTTAAATATACATACAAATAAACAATTATTTTTAAAATGTAATTTTAGTCATGTAGAATAAATAAAACTTAATATTTGAACTGACTACAATTTTATTTTTTATATTTAGCAAACAATAGCCTAATTAGTAAGTTAATAAGACAATGAAAACAAATAAACTTACTTCATTCTAACCCATGTCATTTGAAGGTGAAAATAGGAAAATTGCAGAATGAGCAATAATTTAAAAAATAAAAGAAACAAAGTCACTTACTTATCTATTGCACCATAACTTTCTCTTGAAAAATGAACTGTTTTCCTTCTGGAGTTTAAAGCAAAGTCCTATGATGTCATATTTCTATGAAGGTTGTTTAATGTCACCATTGAACTAGTCAAGAATTGTCTGTTCTCAGAACTGCCATAGCATGTAGTAAACTCCTTTTCCCATTTAATAGCGCTATCTAGTTGAAGTGGACAGGTACTATGTGTATAACTGCTTTGTTTGGACAAAATATTTCATTTGTTACTTTTTTCATATGTGTCTTATTGTTCATATTAAAAATAATAGTATTGCTGGCATGATAAATATTAATTTGTAATTATTTGGTTGTTGATTTGCTTATAAACTACATTCAGATCATAATTGAAATAAAGTTTCAATTATAAAATGAGAATTACTTAGCTCTCCATATTATCATCTGACTATCCTCCATAAAAAACAAAACAAAAACCAATATAGATGTAGCTTATTCTAAACTGTATTGATTAATATGACGTTAATACCCTGTTACATTCCATAACATTTTTCTTATATCTTTCTAATGCATTTTTTAAAGAAATCTATTAGCATTTAATTATTGCAATGTATCTGGGTAATTGTTTATAATCAACTAGTTGATTATTTAAAATTATGTATTAAGTAATTTTCCATAATTTCATTTAAGCTTCTGTTTTTACATGATTAATTAAATATTGTATAAATTGTATACCTTCCTTATGTGATGTAAACTAATTATAACCATTTTTTAATCATTATATTTATTAAAAAGTTTATGTAAAAAAATTGCTATTAATGTTTTATAGTTTTGTTTACTGAAAGTGGCGTTATCTGCAGGCTTCTATTTGTAATTGATGAATTGCTACTTGGAGTTGACCTCTCTGAAGGGGAAGGGGTCAGGGCTTAGAATGATGGGTTTGTCTCAAGGACAGCTGTTGTATTTTCTTTTCTTGAATCCTTATGATCTAAGCAGTGAAAAATTGGATATATGTATATATTTACTTTCTAAGCTTCATATAATATTTAATTATAAATATAATATATTGATGTTCGAAGTATTTCTACGCATCAATATATCAATGAGTATAAGAAGCTACAAATTTCAAAATTTGTTTGCTAAGAAAAAATAACATTGGTTTGGTATTCCCAGTTATTTTTTTATTGATGTTATCATAAAACTTAATTTGCTGCAGTTTGTTTGTATTTTTATAAGAAATTTATTAATCTAAAGTAGTGAGGTATGATTCTATCTATAATTTTCTTTAGATATATTTCGTCTATTTATTCACTGGATACTTGTGAATTTAGAATTGAACCCTCTTTTTTTATATTTGTGTATATATACTCTGTTTTTACCGTGGGAATCTTATCAATATTTTACCTTTTTTGGAATACCAATTTTCCTGAAATGTTCTTATTGTATTCATTTTACACATGTCATCAATTATTTTTATTTGCTAAATTAAGAATGGAAATTATTGTTTCCTATATTGCATATTTTGATTTTTCATTTTTGTTGAATAAACTGTTACTTCTATTCTTTGTTCTCAAAACTTTATCTACCGAACCAATGAAGTATGCCACATCATATGAGAACTAAAATAATAAAAGAAAGACTTACTAATTCTGTTTTTAGGAAAATTAATAATAACATTTTTGAAGTGAAATTACACACTATCACATCTCTGTTGATTTCATTTTTTTTTAAAGATGGGATATATTATATTGAGATTATAATTTTCTTATAAACCTATTATTAGGAATATTTTAAAATACAATTGTTTCAGATATTTATTGTCTTTACAGAAATAAGCTTCAATGAACCTGTTTTTTAAACAATTAAATTACCTTAAACATGATATTTACTCAATTCCTGACAGACTGGTATTATGTGTATCTTATATCTTGAAGAAGATGGCAAAATAGTACAATGTATAGTCGGTTTGTAAAGGCCTGTTATATTAAACCATTAACTTCTACTTTATTGAAGTAAGTAGTTATAACCTTGTAGTAGTTGAATTTTATCAACTAGATGAAAAATTGATATAATTGACTAAATTGAGCAATTTTGTTCAATATCTCTTCAACTCATAAATTTTGTGGGAAAAATGTTAAGACATCTGGAATTGAAACTATGTTTCCATTGTCCACTGACATGAACCAATAACTGGTATTCACTAATTAATTTAATAATTAATCTAAAGTAAGCAACTTTGTAAATATTTTTATCTCAGAATTATGTCTGATACTTTTTATTATATTGTATATTAATTATAATAAGAAATGAAAAAATAATGAATATTTTTTATTTTAACACTTTTAAATATAATTTAATTATATTTATTATATTACTTATTATCTTTATCTTTATTAAATTTATTTATTATATTTTAATTTAATAATTTAAGACAAATAAATCATGCAATTTAAAAATAAATCCTGAATCAAATGGAACTGGACTACATAGATTTTCATATATTTAACCATGTTTATCTCTTTAACAATCAGCAGCTCAATTTAAAGAATCACATTATATTAAAAAAAAATAAAAATAATATTAGTTGTCTATTATATATGTGTATTATAATTCATTCACTCGATATTTACAAAATAATTTCTGACATATTTAACTGAAATATATCACAGAAGTAATTAATACAATATAAACAAAGAAACAGTTTTTTTTTTATTTATTTATTTTGGCTTTGTGTATATCCACATCTGCCAAAAGTAACAGTTAAAAATTAAAAATATATCTATGTCAAACAATTAACTTTTTTAAACATGTTTCATTATTACATTTCTTTTTTTTCTTGGACACAGGTTAGTAAAATTATATTTTAACTAGCTTTTTACTTTTTGTTCTATTTTACCATTGTTAATTGTCACATTTAAAAATTAAAATGAACATATTTATAGAAAAAAATAAAATTGCTATATTTATTTACTTTTCACTATTGAGTCTCAAAGTAAACTTTAAAATTTAATTTGAAATACAGTTAATTATAGTTTACTGCTTTGTACTACTTCTTTTTTGTTTAACAGTTTTCACAAACTTCCAGATGTCATCTGCAACTAATTTTGGCTCTTCATAAGCAGCAAAGTGGCCACCCGTTGGAAAGTGGCTGATTTGAACTAAATTTGAGTAACTTGCTTCCAGAACAAATTTTGGATTATAGAGTAATTCAAATTTGAACCATGCACATGCTGTTGGAACAGTATTTATATTCCTGGAAACAAAAATTCATAATTAATAATATTTTAACAATTTCAATACATTAAAATATTTTCATGATTAGTGAAAACATATAAACGATAATCCACTAAAAGTTTCATTACACACTCACTCACGCCCGCAAAGTATGGAATGTGAAAATACGCGGTTGCATTTAATCTTTAGTGATTCGTTATATCAATTTGGCATAATCAAATAGTTTGTATAATTGACCATTTGATAGGGTTATTCTTCCCCTTTATAGTGTGAATTCAGATTTGAGAATTCGCTAAAACGTGTATCAGTCCTAAAGCAATTGATAAATTATAATAAAAAAGTTTTTTTTTTTCACATTCGATACTTTGCAGTTGTAGGGACAATATGTTTAATGAAAAAAAAAAAAAAAGAACAATCTACAGCATTGTAAATAACAAGACTAAATATCCTCCCATCTTTATTTCTAGACTTTTCTTTAGTGATCTGACATTTTTTTTCTTCTTCTTCTTCTTTCAATGCCAAACATTAGAGAATGGTAAAAAATTGTGGATTGTTTACTATTCATTTTTCTCAACTACCATCTTGAAATTCATTGCAGTTTCCTCATGTTTAAAATTATGTAAGTTTTGTATCAATTATAAAAGAACAACATTTAACATCTTAAAAATATTTAGTGATAAAATAACACTTACTTGTCAATTCCTAAATTTGAGTAGAATCCACTAAAATGTTCTTTGTACAGCCTCATTGACGTTGTAATGCTTTTAGTTAGCCAATATAGCATGATATGGTCAATGAGTTCATCTTTGTTAAAATTTTCAAGACCACCGTTTGGTAGAGATCTCCAGTTTCTGTTTGTCCAAGATGAGATTTTTTCAAGAATATATGCAGCCAGTCCTATTGGAGAATCATTCAGAGCGACACCTAAATAAACATATTTGTTCATATGTTCTTATTCTCATCTCAGATTCATATTTAATATTTAATAGCTTGTATTAGAAGAAAACAATTAGAGTATAAAAACATTTAATATTAAAATGAAAATGCTAATGGTATAAATATTCTCTTGACAGATACTATAGTAATTTGTTATCATGATAGCTAATGGCTTGACAAATTACAGTTATACATCAGAATTGGCACTGAACTAACTTTTCAAAACTTCAAAAAAGTAGGGTCTGCCCTAAAACTCAATCCCATGTTGGTACTTGTCAACTTTAGAAAATTATTTACATATATTATAATTTCTTTCCAAATTAATTTTTATCATTACTTGTTATTTAAGTGATAAAAAAATGTCAGAGACTAATTTTAATTATATTTGGTTGCTTACTTAATGTTTAAAATGCAAACAGAAAAAAATAAATAAAAAACTAAGTTACAACTGTAAATTTATTTTTTTAATGTACTTCAAGAACTTATTAGTTTGATTTTAATGTAATAATTCATAGTTCTTAGTTTGATACGTACTAATTAAAAATGATATTTGAAAAATGTAGAGGCTTTTCAACTATTCAATCTTGAATGAAGTCAAATTTTACTATCATATAATCTCATTGTTTTACAATTGCCAGTTTAATTTAATTTAGTTTATTGGAGGCATTAATCCATATTAATCCTTTTTTAAAGACAAGTAAAAACCCTTAGATATCAGTTTTAAGTTAATGAGGGCCAATATATTTCAAAAGATTCTTTATAAACTTTTCACTGGTGCTAATTGATAGCTACAACAGTTCCAAATAAAGGGATCATACTAGATTTTCTTAATGTTTAAATTAAAAAAAAAATAAATAAAAAATAATCATGACAAAATAGACTCATAGAATTTTCAAAAACTACAATTTATTTAGAAGACAGCATCTGTACGATTAATGATTATCTTAAGATAAAAATCATTCATACCAATAGTATCAGGTTTAGTTGCTTGAATATGGAAATATCCTCCTTCTGATAAATAAAATTCTGTGAACTGCCTTCTATATTGCTCCTGCCTTGATTCATCAACAAAAAGTGAAGGGAATAAGTAAGCTATAACTGTACGCAGCCTTGCCCCAGTAGTACTTGACAGACAAAATGTCGAATGGTAGCCAAGAACCCTGAGAAGGAAAATAATTTTTATTTTTTTAAAATAATATGTGTTGTACATTATACTTCCAGAAATTAATTGTTTATTAGCATATCTGATGTAAGTCAAATTTAAGGAAAAAATGACTTGAGAAAGGCTTGAAAGAGTCACTATTAAGGAGCAGTAATTCTTTGCTATAATTCTGTTTATTCAAATTTTCTTATAATTATTCATTATGTCAGTCTAGCCAGAGACAGACAGAGTATTTTATTTTTGTTTTGGCCCTAGGTTATTTTATTTTTCATGATGATGATGATATTTATAAGTTTTCAAATTTTTTGTTTTCTTAATTTTTCCAAATTTATTAAATTTAGTTGTAAAAAATCTAATAATCACTCAATTATGTATTTTATAATTAAAATTACTACTATCTCCAGTTGAGAAATAAATGGAAGTCTAATTTTAATAGCATCAACACTTTAAGTAACAATCTTCTCACATAAACAATACCTCACTTCTACCTGTTTTTTGTTCGTAATAAATATTTCTCTTATGGTTCAATGTTATAAACATTATGGTTGTGAAAGGGTTATAAACAGGGTTATAAATATATATATATATATATATATATATATATATATATATATATATATATATATATATATATATATTTTTATTTTTTAATAGGAATATTGAGATTTCTTTTATTTTTTCCATAGGGTTCTTATCCAAAGAACTGATTCTCATTTTTTATAATTATATGACTTGTTTTATATACAGGGTGTCCCGAATTTAAATGGCAAAACTTCAGGAACTTATAGGGGACCGAAAAACTAAGACAAAAAGTCCTTTAAAAGATTTGCTCGTTTTTGCTTAGTTTTAGAGAAAATCGCAAAAAAAGAACAAGTTTTAATTTTTATACTTATTTATTTATTTTGGGAAGCAAGGTAGCTCAGTGGGTAAGGCACTTGACTTCCAAGCTCCCGGACCCGAGTTCGAGTCCGACTGAAAGCAGAAAATTTATTTTCTGTTATTTCGGTTGTAGCTCGATTTCGAGGTCGGGAGACCTTCCTGGGGCACACCCAGCCTCTACAAAGTGCGTAACCTTAAATGGGGAAAAACCTGGCGGTTAAGCGAGATTTAGGCCAAATCTCCTCCTTTCACAACCGTTGGCCTAGTAGCAGTACATCCTGACCTAAGTGCTGAGCCCAAGACCGTTCATGAGTTGTAGTGGTACAGGTTTTATTTTTATTTTATTTTTACTTATTTATTTACATTTATATTTATGTTATGTTCTTTTTAATGTAAATATTGCTCAAAATGTTGTCCTCTTGCACCAATGCAAGCATTACATCTAGCACTCACTTGATGAATTGCAGCTAAACATTGTTCTGATGATATTTGGTGCACTGCATCTATGATTCGGTCTCTCAATTGCTCTCTTGAGTTGATTGACACCGAATAAACTTTCTGCTTCAAGGTTCCCCATACGAAGAAATCCATGGGTGTCATATCAGGTGATCTGGGTGGCCAAGGTACTACTCCTCCATGTCCAATCCATCGTTTTGGATAATTTATATCCAGCCAAGCTCGAGCAACTCTGCTATAATGAGCTGGATACCCATCGAGTTGGAACCACATTTCAATCTGCTGCTGTAAGGGAATGTCATCTAAATAATTAAAAAAGTCGTTCTCCAAAAAATGTTTAAATGTGATACCATTCAATCTTCCAGGTAAAAAATATGGTCCCACCAGTAATCTGTTCCAAATTCCAAGCCAAAAGTTAATAGCAAATTCATGCTGAAACCTATTCTCTCTAATAGCTCTGGGATTTTCAAGAGCCCATATATGATAATTGACAATTCCTCCTCTTGTAAAGGTAACTTCATCGGTCCCTATAATTTTTAGTGGAAATAAATTATCATCGCGAATTTTGTCAAGAAACCAGTTACTAAAATTTAATCTCTGGACATAATCTTGAGGTAATAAATTCTGAACTTTTTGAAGATGGTATGGGTAGCGATTATCACCTTTTAAAGTTCGCCATATTGCTTGCCGCGATATTGCTCATGCAGCAGATGCTCTTCGGATGCTAGTCTCAGGATTGTTATCGAAGTGGCGTTGGACACAATTTCTTCTCCGATAATCTGTTCTTATTGCTGCCTGGAATTGGTCGCCTTCATTACGTATTAAGAATGACTCAGTCTCTCGTAGTCCATTAAAAGTTAACGAAAAGACTCGTCTATTAGGCACTCTTCTATTTGGAAATCGGCGCGCATACTCCCGCATCGCTTCTAAAGCATTACCATTACAGAAACCATACACAAAAATCATATCAGCGTATTCAACATTAGAATATGTATGCGGCATTGTGGCTGATGCTATTCACACAAAAATATCTGAGAAACTGACTGAAGACTGATTTAGGAACTTAATCCTAGAAGGAAGCCAAAATGTAAACAAATAAAAGAATGTAAAGGATAACATTAAGTATTTACATATCTCACTGCCTAGCCTGACGAACTTTGAAAGGTGATAATCGCTACCTGTAACATTTTTGTTTTGTTTCTTTTTTTTTTTTTTTTTTTTTTTGAGATTTTCTCTAAAACTAAGCAAAAACGAGCAAATCTCTAAAGGACTTTTTGTCTTAGTTTTTCGGTCCCCTATAAGTTCCTGAAGTTTTGCCATTTAAATTCGGGACACCCTGTATATTCAGGATTATGACAGAAATTAATGCATTCAGACAATAGTACCATGTTGTTAGACTTTTGTATTATTCTTAGGGAACAATTTATACTAGAAAAAAGATTATTTTTCATTTCATTATATCAATATGAATATATTCAGCTGAAAACTTTCTGAACAAATCTTATTAAAAAAAATTAATTTGAGTTAAGTAAAATAAATATATATATAAACAAAAACAAGAAAATAGACTTACTTTTCAGGATGTAAAATAGCCATATTGTTCCCTATTAATGAGCCCCAATCTCCTCCATGGACAAAATATTTCTGATAGCCTAGCCTTGACATAAGTTTATCCATTATAGTTACAATTTGCGGTACTGAAAAACCAGGTTTTGAAGCACCTTGTGAAAATGTGAAGCCAGGAAGAGAAGGGATGACCAGTTCAAATACAAAATCTGAATTTTGTCGAGGTGTTGTTAACATGGGAATCAAGTTATAGAATTCTGTAACTAAACCTGGCCATCCATGCAGGATAAGCAATGGCAAAACTTGTTTTCCTGTAATATTTTATAGAAAAAGATCATTTAGTTTTCAGTATAATTAGCAAAGCATGGAGAAAATATGCAAAAGTAGTATAAAAATTAAAAGTTATGCAATTACGCGATGACGTACATCTTTGGCCCGAAGATTTTAATTGGGACAGTACAAAATTGATCACATTTAGAGTAAAATAATCAGAAATTATTTGTCAAACATTAACAATGGTGAAGTAGGAAATTTAAATTATACAGTTTAATTCCTCTGTCCAATACAATGTTCAATTAATTTCAGTGATATACTGCTCTTAAACATACATTCAAGGTTCCATAAAAGAACTTGATTGTTCAACGCATAATAAAAAATTAAATAAATAAATAAATTTAAAAAAAAAATTAACAATACTTTGATATGAATTGGCGTAGGGAGGTGGCGATCCCATCGCCCGGTCTTTGGACTGCAATCAGCCACTGGCCCTCCAGGTTGGGGGAACAGCACACTTACACACATACAGTGCACTAAATCAGCACAATACAACACCCCTACACTACAGACTAAGGACACTAACAGTACATACCCTAGGGTCTCCTTTCCTTGGAAGCCGCCCCGGAAGAGGAACCGGTCAGGAGGTTTAGGAGGCAGCCCCTCCACCTGAATGGAGAGTACCAGACGTGGGTCTGATAAACCCACTCTCCCTAAATCTTATTTATCACGAAAGCAACAAAAAGATTAGCCGGAATGGAATTCAGGAAACAAAACAGCAATGGGTTCACTACAGAGACTGGTGTCAGGCAGGGAGATGGTCTGGCTTGTCTTATTTTTAATATAGCCTTAGAAAAGGCTGTGAGAAATGCAGGAAGGGACCTTGTTGAATAGATCTGTTCAGCTTCTTGGATATGCCGACGATTTAGACCTTATGGGTAGAACATGGAGAGATGTAGCTACATCATTCGAAGCACTTGAGGTCTCGGCTGCAAGAATGGGAATCACAGTGAACAACGAAAAGACAAAGTATATGACTACATCAAACCAACAACAGGAGCAAGAAGGAAATGTCGAAATAGAGATTCACAAATTCCAGAAGGTACGAGAATTTGTATACCTAGGGGCCAAAGTCAATCCCCAAAATAGGATCGAAGAAGAAATAAACAGACGCATATTCTCAGCAAACCGATGCTATTTCTCACTCCAAAAATACTTTCGAAGCAGAGCTCTGTCCAGGGCTGCAAAGCTTAGAATTTATAAGACGCTGATCCGCCCAGTCCTTACCTATGGCTCAGAAATGTGGACAATGACTAAAGCAACCGAATTGTCGCTCCTGATGTTTGAGAGGAAAATACTCCGAAGAATATTCGGCGTTAATCAAATCTGGCGAGGAAGGACAAATAACGAGCTAAAGGCCCTTTATAAGGATGTTGATATTGTGCAGACCATTAAACTAGCCAGATTACGATGGGCTGGTCACGTAATAAGGATGAACCCTGAAGAAATTCCAAAGAAGGTGTTAAGTGAGCGAGTGTACGGAACTAGAAGAGTTGGTCGTCCAAAGCTTAGATGGGAAGATTCCGTAGCTACTGATGCCAGGATTCTGCTTGGTACCCGAAATTGGAAGGCAGCAGCACTTGATCGGGAAAACTGGCGGTCGATGTTGGAGCAGGCCAAGTCTCAACTTGGGACGTAGTGACGCAAGCGATGTTAACGAATACTCTTTAGAAAATTCAATTATTCCCTTCTGTATCGCTCTTCTTCACGTAATAGCTTCTCAACAGAATGAGTACAATTTCCAATGGGAAACCGTTGTAAAGAGGATGAACCAGGCCTCATTTCAGCCTCTTCACAATTTATCTAGTGGTTTCAGTTTGCGAAAAAAATTAATCCGAAATTTCACAGAGTTTATTTCCGACATCGTACTAAAATATTTGAAAAAGTAAAAGAGCTAGATTTATACAATGTTCGAACAAAATGTAGTAGGGTCCTTCCTGTTTAAAACGTCATGCATATGACAATCGTTACTCGTTCGGTCAGTCTTCTTTGAAAGGAGGAAGACGTCAAAAGTCGTCAGAGAGAGTCTTAAGTGCTGCACAATGCGCCATGGTCCCCACTCCTGATGATATTGCATATTATTACATTTTCATGCTCTGCTAAGATATTTTCCAAGTTTCAAGTCTCTAGCTCATCGGGAAGATAGTAAACTGATCAAAATCTAAATAGTTAATCTAAATCTACTGGTATAGGGTACGGTCCAGTTACATGATGCGAGTTAACTTCTTTTACCCCATCCCAAAAAGGGTGGAAAGAAATTCTCTCTTAAAAAAACAATCAATATTTTTGACCTTTATTATTTAAAGTAATACTTCTCCCCCCCCCCCCCCACCCCTGCAATTGTCATAGTCTACTCATTTTCTTTTTTTTTCCCCTTATGAATACTATGGTTTACCCCAATACTTAGATAATGTTTAGAATTCTGAATTCATCTAAAACCATTTGCTTTTCAAACTAAATGTATATATAAAAGTGAACAAATACAATTCAATGTAGATTTCTACAATTACAAACCAAATTTTAAAATCAATAAAGCTATCAAAGTGGTGCTTCATCAAATCAGCTTAACTTAATCCTAGTGTACTGTATTTTGAAGATTAGCCAATGCTATATTCCTTTCAATTTTTTAAAATAAAAAGAATTATTTATTTTTTTATCACGTATAAGGAGAATAATGTACATAAAAAAAAAGACAATTGTAAAATGAAAATTAATATCTTGTGAACTATAATTATCTTTAGAAATATACTAAGGTGTAAAATGATCATCTCACCTTTTGCCTTAATGGAATCTACTTTCACATGTAAAAAGTGGATGTTCAAGCCTCCAATTTCTGTTGTGAATTGAGGAAAACTGTTGAGATAGGTTTCTCTCTCTGTCCAGTTATACTTTGTTTTCCAGAATTGAAGGATATCTTTCAGGTAGTCAGTATTCATACCATATTCAAAACCAATGCCTTCAAGAGGGGGAGTGAATTTTCGTGCTTTGTCTAATTTTTCCTGAAGTTCCTTCAGTTCCTGTAATCATGGAATGAATGAATCTAATTTTTAACTTACAATCCATGGTTTCCATAAAACAGATTTACCAGAAAGCTTTAAGATAATGGACTTACTGAGGATGGAAAATTTATCTTGAATGGCTTTATTGTTTTGTCATCATTTTTCTCTTTGCCCGGTCCCCAATACTCCAAATTCAATTTCGGTATTTCATTTTTTTCTCTAGGTTTCACATATATAAACCCTATGGCAGCTGCTAATACCAAAGCAACTAGTGATAATTTCTTCAAAAAACCCATTGCTGTAAGAAATAAATCTTAAATATAGGATGCCACCAGTGCAAACTCTATATAACAAAATATGGTACAATGTAGATGAAATAATGCAGTATAAAATAGGGCACCATAGCATGAATGATTAATTAAAAAATAACATGACATAAAGTACAAAAGGATCAATTCATTTTATAGATAAAACATATGTGAGCCTATTGACAAGGGGAAAATAAAAAGCTTTCTCTTCATTTTCCTGCCCCTGTGGGTCTGGGCACTGCTCTTAGCATATTCTGTATGATGTCTGGGAAAATGGTTTCACCAAACCAAACAGTTCTGAAACAATATGTGTAGATGAACTTGCCAATTTCTCTTAAATCCCAAAATAAACAAATATGAGAGCTACGTATATAAATATAAATACCTTTATACGTATTAACCTTTGAAGTACCACAGGAAAGAACAATCACATTCCTAAGCCTCAGAATTTCATAAACAACACTCATCTTGTGTTGTTTTTTTTGTTGATATCTTGTATATGTACCACTTGATAACTTGAAATCATAATATTTCTCACCTGGGTGGTGCCATATATTAATTTGAGCAAATAAAATATATTTTTTTAGTAGGTGTCAATTCAAGGAATATTATAAAAAACCATCCCCAAAAAATTAACATCTCGTTTTTTGCAGTTTACAATATAGAAAATTTTTACAAAATAGTTACATTTACAAAAACTATAGAAAAAATATATTATATCTAGTTTATAAATAGTTATGTACAGTTTAAATTTCATAAAGATATCTTAAATAGATACAGAGAAAAATATTTACACTAAGGGTTGTCACCCCCATTATTCCTGTACCGAAGGGGTTAGGGATGTAAAATTAGGTGTATGGCTACTTTAGATGAAGAGCAACGAAAACATGGTAAGAATCCTTTATTTAGGATTTACTAATTGATTTAGAAAAGTATATTGCATCTGTATATTAAAATTATTGATGAAATCGAATACCATTTGAAACTTCTAGGCTAATGTAAACAAACAAAAATAAAACTTTACTTACTTCAAACTATTTCTGTTATATATCACAGATTTACTTTTTTATTTTACAGTCTTATAGTTTTGTTTTTTGTCAATTAATAACTGTAAAATGGGTTGACATCAATATCATAAGCACCTGTAAACATAAAAAAAAAAATTAACTGACCTTACAAAGGTATGTAAATATTATAAGAAATTGTAATGGTTGGTACGATCCGGCTACAAATTTAACAGATCAGAGTCTTGATTACTTTTACAAAATGATTTAAATTTATAAAACTTTTTTATTTCTTATTTTGAAGTGCAAAATAACTTTGGAAAAGCATTAGAATTTCCATAATAAAGTCAAATTGTTTATTTTAAATTTTGTAATACTTCAAAAAAAGTTGAAAATACTAAAATTGATTATGCAATTTTTTAGTAATATCTTTAATTTTTATTTTTTTCTTAATTTTATTTATATTAAAAATAATTATTCATAATTTATTTTTCAATATAGGATATATTAAAATTTAATGATTTAAGGTTCTTGTTCTTTTTTTATATGTACAAGTTTATATTTGTTCTTTGTGATTTTATTGATTCAATAAACCTATATTCTGAAACGGAGGTGCAGTAGCACAGTGAGTATGCCAGTGGACTCCCTCTTGGGCTTGAGTCGGGGCTGTAGGCAAAAATTTTATTTTCTGTTATTTCAGGTATAGATCAATGTTGGTAAAGTGGGTACACTTAATGGGTACCAAAAACTTTGGTGGTTAAGAGTGATCTAGGCCAGATCTCCTCCTTTTAGAATCATAGTCCTGGAAACAGTACATCCTTACCATAGCACTACCCAAGACTCTTAATGGGTTGTTGTGGAAAATTTTTTTTATTTATACTGGAACTTACCTATATCTTAGTACTCTTAGATACTAATGATTAACTAAGAAATAACATTATAAAAAGAATTATTGAACGATATATTTCAAATATGTAAAATGAGCATTTATGTGACATTATGAATAATATTTGCGTTCATAAGGAGCATGGGTAAAAGTTTGTTGTGGGACTGGAAATCTATTCAGGTATAAATACATTACAGGAAATGGAATTAAGATTATCTAGATTGAATAGAATTGGGGGTGCTTAAGGATTTTAATGAGGTTGAGGTCAGTTTTGTGAAAAAGCAGGTTGACATTTCTGGATCATGAACCTGAGGCTGGTGAGGATTTGCAGTATCCCAAGCCATTTGTTGATTAATATTCATAATTTAATTTTATATTCCAGTGAATAAGGATTTTTATAAACAGTTGGTATAAATAATTGCTAAATATATTTTTAATTATTAGCATTTATTAATGCCCCATTTTATTTTATTTTTTAGATTTTAAATTATTTTTTATTTGCTCATGTTATATTAAATTTTATTATATAATTAATTTAGGTCGAATTTTTGTATAAGAAAGATTTTTTGGAGTACAGATAATAAATAAATAAAAATAAGTATAATGGAAATTGACAATTATTTGTTGAAATTTAATTTTTTTTTACATCTGATTTATAATTCAAAAGGCTCCATTTACAATGAAAATAAGTAAAAATGCTAATCAATAATTGTTATAATTGTAAAATACAAACAATGTAAATATAACTAGATTAAAAATATAAAATATTCCATCAGCAATTCAGCAGAGAAAAAAAACAAAAAAAAAACCCGGAAATTTTCATAGTTAATAATTATTATTAGTCTTTGAAGTTTTTAGCATAGTCCATTTTACGATAGATTTATATCTGATTTTTTTTTTTTTTAATAAGTAGTTTGTCAACCTCGATTTAATGATAGTAAATTTTAATTTTTATTACCAATCCTTGTTGCTAAACAATTTCATTATTTAAAAGCTATACAAATTGCATCCTGGAATAATTTAATTTAAAAAAAAATATCGTTTATTATTTAATTAAATGAAATTAATATATAATATTTTATTGACTTTTTTTTTATTAATTATACTTAATTATTAAACAGTACCTTAACAGTAGTGGAGCGGTGTTGTGACTGGCTTTCAACCCATGCTGTTACCCAGTCCCCAGCCGACTGAGATATTTAACACAAGTGAAGGTCATACAATAGGACTGTGATACATACTATAGTAGGAACAGTCCGATTCAGTTGATGAATTTCGTAATTGACGAAAGTTCAATAATTCTCGGAAATAATTTAGTTAGAAATAGATATTTCAGCTATTCAGAAGCTTAGAAAAAACATGCACCGAAAAATTTATAAATAAAATATATCTTATCTTTATTTGTTTACGCTGTCTACACCAGTGATAATTCATGTTTGCTAAAATTCATTTCTGAAATAGCTTCCACTTAATAAATCTTGTATTTTCAACCAATCTACAACTACAAAGCCGTTTGTGTTAAATGCAGCCTTTTTTTAAACAAAACCCTTAGGGAATCTCAATCACTCTATTGAAGTAATCCATTCCCTCCCATGGGTCCTATTTTTGAGATTAAAGATGAGACGCCACCAAAACATAACTTGACTTGACTGGAGTACCAGACTGGACCAACACTGTGTTTAATAGGGAATGGCAACACTGGGACCGAACTTGACTTGAGCGGACTTGTGCCGGCTTCCTGACTCCGCTGGCGATCTGGTTAGGTTGGGTCGGCACAGGACTCCGGTTCCCCCACTCCAACTTCCTTCCCCTTATTTCATAAACAAACCCTCGACTGGTGGTGCACGGCACGTGACAGTGTCCCTGTGAAGTTCATAAATCACGGACATAGAAGAAAAGTGAAAATAATTTTGAAATTGTTCGTTCGAAAGCTTTATAAAAACAACATGTGAAATTCACCGTGCTTCACTGGATCTTTTATGTATGGAGATAACCACTTCTTTTTTGATAATTTAATGCACTTGTAATAAAATATTCATAATCAGAAACAGAGGATTCGGAATCAAGCCCAATAGGTGTGCTTCCATATTGGCATCTCTCTCGACAATACTAAAAAAAGAGGTTGGTCTGCTCCGATACTCAAGTCTAGTCAGGTTTTTGTGGCGCACCCTCACTCAAGTCTGGTCCGGTCAAGTCTGCTCAAGTCAAGTCCGTTCGCGGTGGCGCCTCACCTTAAAACAGTTAGCAGCATTGTTGAGGAAAAAAAAAAAATTGGCAGTTAATGGGTTAAGTCTTAGAAACAGAACCAATTTGGCTATATAAGTCTGCCTAAATTTGACGACAGAATATCCACAGGCTCTAATTCCAGTGTTATAAGCAATCAATCTATCCAACTATTTTGTTTCTTTAAGGATTTCAGTTCTTTGAAAGTTTGTTATGTAGCAAGTTGGTGATTTTTTAGTGGGGATTTTTCGACATTGACATAAGCTAAATTAGTGATTTTTTTTTTTTTTTAAATTTTAATGTCAGGAAGGTTTTATCAATATTTTTGTGAATGTATTCTCAGGTGGATTATACGCAAATTGTCCAAACCTTTGGAATAACGTTATAATCTTCAAAACGGTAAAGTGCACCGCACTATCAATCTGAATAGAAAATTGTACGTAATGAATTCATTCTGAGTAAAATAATTTGAAACATGTGTGGAAACATTTATCGTTCGGGTTACATAAGAAGTTTGCATTCGGTAGAGATACGCTGTTACTATAAATTACGCACGTTCTGTTTGTGAAGATTTCAAACACAGTAAGATTTATTATTATTAAACATTAATTATTAAAATAATATAACTTCTAACATGCTGAGTAATAAATTTTACTCTTATTTTCTATGATAGATTGAGCATGAGAATCGGTCTTTATTATAATTTTTTTTATAACCCTCCTAATTTTCAACTGTCATTGTTTTAAAAGCCAAAAAGATTACTTTATAAGTAATATCTTTCTTTCATAGCAGTTGCTCCCTACTTTCAAGTATATCTATTAAACCAATAATCAAAGTTCAATTAAACATTCATATCATATCGCTAATTTCTGTCAAGACGAATGCAAATATATTGAATATCTTACAATTAGATTGAGATATAAGGAGTCGAAGTCCAGCTTGGCCGATAAATATTATTTGAATAACCCAATGCATGATTTTTCTTCCTAAATTTCCATAACTAACTCAAATAACTTCTTGAGATCAGGTTTTCCATGAAATACTGATTTGAATTAAGACGTATGAGAAAGAGCCACGACATCACTCAACTAAAGTTCCCTAAAATAAACATATTAAAAAACATAAAAACCAGTGAAACAGGTTTTGATATCATCCTTTTGTTTTGAATTACTTTAACTGCATATATCACAAATTTTGAGAAATAAACTTCAATGCGGCTTGTGTTTTAACTTGATTGATATAGATATGTCTTTGGCTGGGAGTTAAACTTTTTTGGTGTAAAGTTTTTTTCACATTCACCCTGACACACTCTAGCTCTGTTGGTGTTTCTCGGATCGAAAATTTGGCGAGAATTCCCATATCAGAAATTTAATGCAGAAGATTTTTTGTTATACAACATTTGTCGCTAAGGCCGACCGTTTAGAAGCTACATTGGTTTAAATGTAAACAATCACGTTTGAACCCGAATAATCATTGAATGTTAATTTAATTTAATTATTAATTTAAGTAATTTGATCCTTTTAATTCTAAAATGTAAATTGGAAAAGCAGTAGAATATAGATGGATATATCCATTGGTTTTCGGAGTCAGGGAAAAATTGTTTTTTTTTTTACAACAAATGGCACAATTTTCAAAGAAATATAATAATTTTACGAAGTTTTTGTCATTATGATATTGATATTTATCCACAACTGTCAATAATGCAAATCGACAATCAGCGGATATGGGATGCGGAAATGGGGAAAATATGTAAAAAGTGAAATGTCAATAAAGAAAGTCAATACTCAGCTTCTTTCTTGGCATTCATTAACTTAAGATATTACGAAAGTAGGTCTCTTGTTCGCCTTCTTTTCAGTCACTTTTTTTTGCTATCAGATATGAAGATAATGAATGACCTTTGTTTTTATAAGTCTGTTTTTGTGTCCTTGTGAATTTTGTTGGAATCCTTTATAGTGAGTCCGTTTGTATTCGTTAACTATTTAATACGTAATTCAATATGTAAAGTTAAATTGGCAACGTACCGAGAAACTTGTGTGATAATTGTAAGAGTTTTTGATTGAAAAGTCTTTGTAATGTATGTCTTTTATGCATTAATAAAAATCTGAGTAGCCTAAAGTCCAAATGGGTTTTATTTAGTATGTGTAAGTGTAAGTGTAAGTGTAAGCAAGGTTTTGTTACAGTATTAACTAGAATTGTCGTCTGAGTTGTGGGTACAATAGTTTAAGTTCTTGTTTTAAGTTTTGGCGATTTTTCTTAGTATTCGAGCTCGAAGTCATTCTCCTATCAAACGCCAATACCAGCTAAATTATTTTGCCAGTTTGTGGTAGTGGTGTATTATCAATGTATAAGGGAAGACAAGCTCCATATTAAAGTGTGAATATATTATATATATTCTTCTTCAATTGTTTGCAAAAATGGTTTAGTTCGTATAAGTGCTGTAATGTGAGATAACTCTGTGTCAGATTTTCAACAAGGACTGCCAGGTAAGTCATGCGTGTAGATGTTAAATATAGTTAAATGAATGTATGTAGATGGTGCGAGTATTGACCTCTGGGCTCCTCCCACTGAAGACTATCGAATTAATGAAATAGCAAAGCCCTGTCCGACGGAAAACCTGTTGTATAGAAAGGATCGTAAGTTGAGGAAGTACCTTCTTGAGTTTAAAGAGGACACTCTGGTCTCAACCCCTATAAAAAACTTTAGTGACAAGTGGGATTTTCGGTATTCTAACTGATGATTAGGAATTATTCGGTCATCTATTAGTGTTTCAAATAATCTTTTATCTTCAAAAAATTACAACAAATAGGAAGGTTGTTACGAAGAAGGGCTGAATACTGTTTGTCGGGTCCTCTAGTCATTGAAATGCGTGAATATTTCCGTTTTTTTAGAAATGTGGGAGCAGTAAGTATATGATTATAAATAGCTGTAAGAAAAACTAGAATCTTTCTTGGCATTTACTGGAGCATTTTAATATTAATCAGGTCGTGATCAGAAGCCTTCTTGTTTAAGTTCTTTATGTTTTATTTGGCTTGTGATGGAGTGAAACAGGCAGATGGAAGAAACATCTGCAGAGAAATGTCCAAGGTTTTAAGCATGAAATAATGGAATTCTGTGTTAGATATGTAATAGTGTGTTGTGAGAACAGAAGGAAGGTAGTCAGCAAAAAAATCGGAGTTTCTTGGACGGACACTGCCTTAAGTTCCTTCTTCTCTCTTAATTGTTTTGTTAATCAGGCGAAACTTTAAGGCATTTTTAGTTAGAATTCTTCCACAAATTTCCATCGTCATTTGTTAGATTTTAGATGTAGATTTCATTGTTTGTCGGGTTATACTTTTGTATTTGTCTTTTCAGTTCATTTAACCGACTAAATTAACTGTAAAGCGCCGACGGATATATATTGATCTGCTAAACTTTACGAGCTCTTCTCTTGTTGCTTATTGGGGCTAAACGTCCTTATGTACTCTAATTATGGCTGGAAGACCGGTTATCCTACAGGTTACCAACCTATTCTAGCCAGGGCGTTAAGGTCAAGATTAATTTCTTTGGTCCGCTACGAAATAAACTTTAACCCGCCCAAGTGGGATTAGAATCCAGGACCTTCAGTACCAAGCGCGCTGAGACCCTCGCCTCAACTCGCTCGGCCATCGAGACCCACACGAATTCTTTTCTTTGTTTTGATCAAGTCTTTTATATATTGCGGTTAACATGATAAATTCATTCCTTTCTTTGTTCTTGATTTTGATGACGATGTTCATTCGGGATAGATTATGCCAAGATATCTATGGCTGTTTCTAATTCCTTTCAGTTTTGATCGAGAGTGAAACTGAAAGGCAGGAATTAAGAATTGATCAGTAGAGTTCCCAGTTAATGTCCCCTTTAATTACACTGGACAACAAAATTTAACTTTTTGTTTGTTAAATGAATTACAATGGCTATTTCTTTTAGAATTTGGTGCTCTGATTGCAAATTTGAAAAGTATTTTTGTCTCAGGGGCAAGGATTTTGTGTAATTTCAAAATAAAAAAATAATATAGCGTTAAAACAAGCAATTTTATTTAATCAGCTTTCATACCGTAATATAAATCAAAATGTAGCTTTTGATGATTTTCTGCTATATTTTGCGGCTGGTACATCTCTTTTCAAAGACCAACATTAGTCTGCCAACCTATTTGGATTCCACTTTCCCTGTTATCATTTCTCCAGAGTGGATTTTTCTCAATGGAATCGATCACCGTGTTCATCACTCACAGCCCCAAGATTTTGAGGAAAGAAATCCAAATGCTTCTGGTATTGTATCTCGGAGAGTAAAATCTTCATATCGTCAAATTTCTCTATCATATGGACTGCATACGCAGTGGATGTGGATTGAGGGCTTGTCATAGCCTATATGAAGGAAAACGGCTTTTAAACTAAGTTTGGAGGAATCTATGAACAGCCTCCATTCTTTAGGATTATGATTATATCCTAATTCACTCATTAATGTATCAATATCTGTGCAAAATACTAAATGATCTTTTGCAGAGAAAAGCGGTGGAGTTCTTCTTCCCGTTGGCAATATGTAGATATTTTTGTTCCCTTCTCAAGTAAGGTTCCAACCTTTTAACCTAGATGCCAACAACTCGGTCTGATTTTTTGATTAGTTAAGATTTCGAACTAGATCATTGAGTTCAGACTGATTGATTCTGTGAGGTTCTGAAGACTCCACAGAAAAATCTGGGTCATCAGTATCTTCTGTTTCTGATCTTAATGGTGTACCTTCCTCACTAATGTTTTCTGAATGTAAACTCCAATCTTCAGATGGCAATGGATTGGCAGATCTTTGTTTTGAGAAACATGCCTAATAGCTGAGAGGAGATTGGGATATTTAACATTCTTTATAGATTTACTTGTTATTCCAGTGATTTTTGGGATGCAGAAATAACAGTTAGTTGAATGGTCCCAAGGTTCCCTCCACACCATAGGAACAGCAAAGGTCATTTGACTGCCCATTAATCCAGCCACAAAGCAATGTAACACAGGAGGCACAGCATATGTGAGGGGTCCAAGATTTATCCTGGTCACCAAATTGGCACCCGAAATAAAGACTATATGCCTTTTTTACTACGGGAGTAATGTTTCTTCTTTGACTCGTTAAAGTTAATTCACCACAAAAATAACAAAAATTGTTTGGATGGTTTTCACAATTTCGCGGCATATTGAAGATGCTAAGAGGTTCTGTTCGGACTAAATTAATAGAGGCACCTAACTAGGCCAGCTTTAGTCTAGATGTAGACTGATGAGAGGAGGCCAGAGGGGACCAATGTCAGGACCCCTGTCCGGGGGCCAGTCTGTTGAAACTTGTTGGCTAAACATGCTTTAAGAGTTCAGACGACTTATTTGTTATCTCTATTGCATCCAATATCATCGTGCATTGATGGTGAGCCTTATTTAGAGCGAAAAAATAGAAGATATTGATTAAGACACGTTCATAGCTATGAAATATCACTTTTTTATTACAAAATTTAAAATCACAAAAAATCTGAGCCCCATGGACAACTTTGATGGTCATATTCGGAATTACCATAGCAAAATACATATGAGACAGCCACATTTACCCATTTAACAAAAATACTGTTGACCAGTGTTATCAATAGCTTTCAGCTTCTGAATGTTCTCCAAAGAGAGCTATGTGAACCCAGCCATGGTGCAGAGCAAAGGTAAATGCTTCTTGTGACAGATTGATCATCAGCTTTACCTCCGTTACAAATAAAATAAATTATAGTTTAAAAAAAATAAAAATAAAAAAACATGCTTTAATAGCTAACCGAACTAAAAAGTAGAAAATAATTTTAATTTTATGAATATAGAACGCCTGGATGAACTTTCCTCTGATCACAGTCCTTTAATTTTAACCCTTTCCGTCACTCCTATCCCAAAACATTCTCCCCCATCATTTATTAGAGGACCAGTAGACTGGAACCTCTTCCGTCAAACAATATCCGACACTATAGACTTAAAGTATCCCTAAAAACCTCCCAGGATCTTGACAATGCTACTAATTCCTTCACAACCATGATCCAGCAAGCAGCCTGGGCTGCATCCTCACCTCGTTTCCCTCCCAAAGTTCGAAAGAAAAATCCTTTATCCCAAGATCTACTGGACCTATTCAATCCAAACGTCATGCCAGAGCTATTTGGCAAAGGACCAGGCATCCAGATGATCGAAAATCCTATAATTATCTTACCAAACTTCTTAAAAAAAACATGGCTACCTTCAGATCCAAATCCTATAATTCTTATCTTTCTTCACTCTCTTCCTCAGATAACTCCTTCTGGACCACCGCTAAAAAAATCCTAAAATACCAACCCACCTCCCATCCTCTCCGACGTGCAGATGGTTCATGGGCGGCTTCTGACGAGAACAAATCCGAAGAATTTGCCTAGCACCTTTCCCGCATATTTGTTCCCCATCCTGAATCCAATCCCACCCACACAACAACGGTTCATGAATTTCTTGATTCGCCTATTCCTCTTTCCTTACCTCCTAAAGCAATAAACCCCTCTCTGAGGTCAAATACCTTATAAAAAAATTAAAACCCCGTAAATCCCCTGGATATGATCTCTTAGTTCACAAATCCTCAGGCAACTTCCTCATAAAGCAGTCATATTCCTCACCTACCTATACAATTGTATTCTGCGGACAACCTATTTCCCTTTGCTATGGAACACTCCACTATTATCCTTTTCCTCAAACCGGGTAAATATCCCAACAACCCTTTATCATATAGACCTATTAGTCTCCTCCCAATCCTTTCAAAAATTTTTGAAAGGCTCCTTCTTAAACGTATCCTACCCATCCTTGAATCGCAAAATATTCCTTCTCACCAGTTTGGGTTCCGCACTAGCCATTCCACTGTCCAACAAGGCCTCAGAGTTGTTGATCACATATCCTCAGCACTTGAAAGCAAACAGTATTGCTCCGGCGCATTTCTGGACATAGCGCAAGCTTTCGACCGGGTATGGCATGCCGGTTTGCTTTTCAAACTCAAAACCCATTTACCCCAATCGCTATTCCTAATTCTTAGATCCTATCTCTCTAACCGTTCCTTCCGAGTTCGCTGCGGAATGGAATACTCTAGCTTCTATTCTATAGAGGCTGGTGTTCCACAAGGTAGCGTTCTAGGTCCAGTTTTATATATCCTCTATGCAGCAGATATCCCTACTACTCCTGATACTTTTCTTGCAACATTTGCTGATGACACTGCTATCCTTTCATCCTATACAGATCCTTTAATAGCATCCAATAATCTCCAAACTCACTTATCCCTGATTGAAGACTGGTGCAACAACTGGAGAATCAAAGTAAATGAATCTAAATGCACCAACATAACCTTTACCCTCCGCCGTAAATCCAGTCCTCCTATCTACTTCAATGGTATTCCACTACCTAAAGATGACACAGTTCGGTATCTTGGTTTCTACTTAGACAAAAGACTTACATGGAACCCTCATACACGGCTCAAAAGACAAGAACTTAACAGACGCTTCAGCCAATTGTATAGACTACTAAATAGGACATCCCATCTTTCCATTGAAAACAAACTTCTCATATACAAAACCATCATCAAACCTATTTGGACTTACGGACTTGAACTATGGGGGACAGCAAAAAAGTCGAATATCAAACGCATTCAATCCTTCCAATCCAAAATCCTCCGAACTATAGTAAATGCTCCTTACTATGTTTCCAACAAAACCCTACATAATGATCTGAATATACCATACGTTCTCGACCTTATACCCCTTAAATTTTCAAAATTCTATCGCAACCTTTCCTCTCACCCTAACCCACTAGCTCAATCATTATCCGCCTCCACCCATCCTGATAACCCCCCTCGCAGACTAAAACGGCAGTGGCCCCGAGATCTTTTGTAAAATTACTTATATTGGAGTTCTGGCAATGGCCAGCTTCTCCACTCAAGCCCGGAGTGTTTGTTATAGCGCTCTCACTTAGCCTCCACTGGGTTTTTTTTACACCAGTGACGCAGCTGAGAGAGAAGAGCTGGGATCTCTCTGTACCTGGCTTGTCTCTTCACATGTGGAGGGACGGGTCTGGTGGAGGGATCTCAAGGATGAGTGTAAATTGTAAATAGAGTTGTTAGGAGATATGGATGGCATTGGGAGATGGATGGCAGTGAGAGAAGGTTATGATAGACATATGACTAGTGAATCTGTACTTAATGTTAAAATATATATTCTGTGATTATCTGTAATAAAACTTTACATGGCGCTGCGGACTGAGTAATAAAAAGTTAAATTACGTTTAATGTTTTATTACTGGAAGAAATGGATTCTTTTGTGAAACCGCCCAGAGAATTCAACTGGGATGAGGAGCCGGCTCAGGAATGGATTGATTTTAAGGAAAGATTTGAAATTTACCTTGAAGCTGCTGGAGGCCAGGATGTGTTTCAAGAAAAAAGGAAGTGTGCTCTTTTCAAGCACATTGCGGGTGAGCGAATTGTAAAAATTTTGAATAGCTTAACCTATAAGTTGGAAAATTTGGTAGACATTTTAAAGTACCTTGATGAATATTTTTTACCTCAAAGAAATATAAACTACCTTAGATATAAGTTTTTTACTTGTTCTCAGTTGGAATCTGATTCTTATGGTGATTATATAGTAAGATTAAGGGAAATTACTAAAGGGTGTGAGTTCAAAGACTTATCGGATGGACTTATTGTTTCTCGTTTTATTTCTGGTATAAAGGACAATGCTTTGAGGGAACGTTTGTTGCGGGAGAAGGACCTAACAGTGGACAAGGTATTAGAACTGAGTAATCTAGCAATTGTTACAAAACAGCAGGGAGAGGAGATGTCAAGAGCTTCTTCAGCTGATGTTTATTATACAAAAAGCCGGAACTCTCAAGGCAAATCAAAGGATTATTCAATTAAGTCTGATCTGGCTAGTGAAAAAATTAAAAAATGTCAATATTGTGGATATGAACATATCTTTGGTGAGTGTCCTGCCTATGGTAAAACCTGCAATCATTGTAATCGTCTCAATCATTTTGCTGCTCAGTGTAGGATGAAGCCTAAGGTGGTGAAGAATATACAGGAGGATGATACCACGGCTAACAAGGAATTTTTTGTTAATAAAGTGAATGAAGATAATTCAATGATATTAAATGAGTGGAATGCTAAATTAGTAATTAATGGGTTCATATTAGAATTCAAATTGGATACAGGGGCTCAAGTTAATGTATTACCGGAAAGATTGGCTCATAAACTTGGTGTACTGATTACACCATCTTTTAAGAAGCTAACTACTTATTCAGGTGAGCCTTTACCTGTTGTTGGTAAGTGTAAACTACCTTGTACATATAAAAATAAAGATTATGAATTGAATTTTGAAGTAGTACAGACCCCTTATGCGGCACCATTGTTGGGGTTGGCTGCATGTATTGCATTACATTTAGTAACTAGAATAAATTCAATTGATTCAGATAATGTAAAAAATGCTTATTCGGATCTGTTTGAGGGTCTCGGTAAATTAAAAGGTCTAATTCATATCGAGCTTGATAAGACTGTGGTGCCGACTGTGCATCCGCCAAGAAGAATTCCCTTTCCATTGAGAGATAGGGTTAAAAAATCACTTGAAAATCTGGAACGGCAAGGTGTTGTTGCGAGAGTTGAATATCCTACAAGCTGGGTAAATTCTTTAGTTGTGGCTTACAAAACCAATGGGGATGTTAGGCTCTGCCTAGATCCAAAAGATTTAAATCGGGCCATCAGGCGCTGTCATTTTCCTCTTCCTACTATTGATGAAATGATCAGTCGTCTTGCAGGTGCCAAATACTTCAGTAAGTTGGATGCCATGTCAGGGTTTTGGCAAATGGTATTGGACAAAGAGAGCTCTGATTTATGTACTTTTAATACACCATGGGGTCGGTATAAATTTTTACGTCTTCCTTTTGGGATAAACTGTGCTCCGGAAATTTTTCATGCTCGATTTAAAGACATTTTTGGAGATTTGACTGGCTGTGATATTTTTGTTGATGATATTCTTATTTGGGGTAGAACAAGAGAAGAACATGACAATAATTTGAAGGCTGTATTGGATAGAGCTGTGAAGGAAAATGTAAAATTTCAGTGGACAAAATGTAAGTTTGGAGTAAAGGAAGTAGTGTACATGGGACATCGTCTTTCAGAAAAAGGGGTTCATCCGGATCAAGAAAAGCTGGCGGCTATTGATAGTATGTCTATCCCTACATCTAAGAAGGAATTGGAGAGATTTTTAGGTGTTGTGAATTACCTTGGGAAATTCATTAAAAATTTATCTAATTTGTCTGCTCCCTTGAGACTATTGCTTCAAAAAGATATTGAATGGCACTGGGGTGATGCCCAGCAAGCTTCGTTCCAAGCTCTTAAAAAGGCATTGACATCTCAGCCAGTTCTAAGGTATTATGATTCTAAGTTGCCTGTTACTGTGTCGGTGGATGCTTCTCGTGATGGCTTGGGAGGAGTGCTGATGCAAGAAGGACAGCCTATTGCTTATGCTCCCAGAAGTTTAACGGAAACTGAGAAAAGGTATGCAAACATTGAAAAGGAAATGTTGGCTGTTGTTTTTGGGTGCGAGCGCTTTCACAGCTATACATATGGAAGGCCATTTAGGGTCGAATCTGATCATAAGCCTTTGGGAATGATTCACAAGAAGCCTATTCATTTATGTCCTCCTCGGTTGCAAAACATGTTATTGAAATTACAAAAGTATGAATTTGAATTATCTTATAAACCAGGAAAGGAAATGTGGGTTGCAGATACGTTATCAAGAGCACCATTAGCTCAGAGAGAGGAAAAGGAGAGTGAGGATCCTTATACCATTGCAATAATTAAAAATATGCCAGTTTCTGAAGAAAAGATAGCTCTATTTCAAGAAGCGACCAGAAGTGATGAAGAACTGCGCACTGTAATAAACTGGATGGAGAAAGGTTGTCCGAAGATCAAAGACCCTTTGCTTGCAAGATACGAATCAGTCAAAGATGAGCTGACCCATTGTGAAGGTATCCTCTTCAAAGGTTGTCAAATAGTCGTCCCAAAATCCATGCGAAAGGAGATGTTGCAAAAAATTCATTACACTCATCAAGGGGCACAAAAGTGCATTTTGAATGCGAGAGGATGTCTCTATTGGCCTGGTATAAAAAATGACATTATGAACCAAGTGAAGAAATGTGAGTTGTGTTTAAAATATTCCAAGTCCCTAAGTAAGCAGCCAATGATACTACAGGAAGTGGTGGAAGGACCCTGGAGGAAAGTAGCTATGGATATTATGGAACTTCATGGACTTTTATATTTGATTGTGGTAGATTATTTTTCGAAATTTTGTGAAGTGGTAAAATTAAATGGTTTTGGTGCGCAGAGAGTCATAAATGCGGTTAAGGGTGTTTTCTCGACACATGGGATACCATGTGAGGTGATTGCAGATCAAGGAACTCAGTTTGCTAGTTTTGCATTTTTAAACTTTGCAAAGCAGTGGGACTTTAAACGCACTTTGATTAGCCCGAAGCACCCACAGGCCAATGGTTTGGCTGAGCGTTATGTCCAGACAGTCAATAGACTTTTGAAGAAGTCATCGGAAGCCCGAACTGACCCGTTTTTATGTTTACTGGAACTAAATAATACTCCCTTTTCAGATATGCCATCCCCTGCTGAAATGCTCATGGGCAGACGTCTTAAGGGAGTTTTGCCGGTCACCAGGGATTTTTTTACGCCCGGTTGCAGTTGACACAGAAGCTATTAAGAAGGTCTTAGAGGATCGACAAAGGATGAGTAAAACTTATTATGATAAAGGTGCGAAACCGCTGACAGAGCTAGAAACCGGTCAGACTGTTAGGTTTCAGAAAACACCTGGTTCTGAATGGGTACCAGCACGAGTGGTACAGAAAATGAATCGCCCACACTCTTATAGCTTGAAGGTGGAAGGGAGTCCAGGTTTGATAGAAAGAAACAGGCGGATGATTAAACCTGACCCTGGAGAAGCCTCAAGGGATGGAGAGGAGGATGAAAGTGGGGATGAAGAGGACTGTATGGAAAAGGTAGATGAAAGTGGACAGGACGAAGAGAACGACCTGGTGGAAAGCAAGGGAAATGGTTATGTGACAAGGTATGGGAGAACTATAAGAAGACCGAGATGGCGAGAGTTGGATTTACTGGAAGAAGGGAGATGTTAGGAGATATGGATGGCATTGGGAGATGGATGGCAGTGAGAGAAGGTTATGATAGACATATGACTAGTGAATCTGTACTTAATGTTAAAATATATATTCTGTGATTATCTGTAATAAAACTTTACAGAGTATAATTGTATTTTTACCTTTGTTTTGTCTTTTACTTTTTTTTCTTTTTAAATTTTTAGTACTTCATTTTGTATATAGTATATTTTATATTGTTTATGTATAGGCTAGTTTTTTTCTTTTTCTTACATTCATTATTTACTTCATTTCACTATTATTGTTTTGTTTTTTTCATTGTATATAATGTATGAATGTGATCATACGCCATCTATATTACTTATTGCCCACAGTTGTGGCAGATTGTAATAATTACTCAATAAAAGGTTAAAAAAAAAAAAAAAAAAAAAAAAAAAAGGAATTTATGAATAGTTTATGTTATGGCAATGGAAAGCCAGATAATGAACTGCGATTATAATTAAAATAAAACAATATAATTCAATTTATAGTTACTAAAGCTTAGGGTGCAACAAACTTTTGTTACGGAGGAACGTATGGACCGACACCATTGAGATTCCCTTCCCCACGGCCCTAAAACAATTGAACTGAAGAAAAAAATGAATAGAACCAAATTTATCCGAATTTGATTTGCTTTGATAATCTATAGAACAAAATGTGTTTGTTTATTTCGTTTAACGTCACTTTTATGCTGCTATGGCTAATCGGACGATGCTACGGTGGGAGTCCTAAATTTTGCCTATCCAGGTATAATTAGGATAGGGATCTTTAACGATACAAAATGTGTTAAAATTAGGGTTTTCTGAGCTATTTGATCAAACAGCTTAGAACATACGATTTTCAATCCTTTCACCCCATCCAAACTATTTGCAAATATTCCCTATTTCGAGGAGAACCTTTTACCACATTTAAAGCTAAAGGTGGTGAATAACTTACAGCAGCCAGACATTTTTATTTTTGGAATTCAGGGTTTGAAACTAATTTCCCTCTACTATTTGTGATTAGTTTGCAATTTTAGTAACAGAGTTTTTCCAAAATCAACCAACAATGTTTGGTTTTATTATATATAAGTGTAAAAATGGGCAAATTTAGACCTTAAAAATCCAATGTTGCACAAAATCTAATGATCTACAACTTTTATAATATAATACGTTTTAATTGAATTGGTCGTTTTTGTGTTATAGTCTCTTAAACATGACCAAAAAGTTGGCAAAATTTATCGAATTTTGACAATCGATTGTGGCTATACGTCTAAATAAAATTCAGCTTAAGGGATATCTTTAGATGCGCAATTTATTAAACTTTAATTTTGTAGATAACACATTTTTCGATAGAAAGTGTATTTATACATGTTTTTTGTAAAAATCTGAAAAAAGTTCAAACATTTAGGGAGCTTTTTGCCCCCCATAATTTTTCCCCTTATAAAATTTAGTCAAATTTTTGATATTTTATTCTCAGGACACATTTGGACCATATAAAAACATAAAACCTACTACTCCACCTTTTGCAGGGCAGACCCCCTTTTTGGGGGTAATTTGACTGGACTAACTGAGAACATTAGAACAAAGTTGTGTAATTATTGTATTTTCATTAGTCCTCGACACCTGTGCAAATTTTCTAGTGAATCAGATTGCTGGAAACTAAGATGAAAGATTCCGTTACATACAGGTCAAGTTAATAAAAATGTAATAAGAATCAAGTATACCTGGAGTTTCATGACTGAAAGTTGGCCAGCGAGTAGATATGTCTAATGAGATTATTTATAATTAATGCTCATGATTGGCAAAATTAACAGTTAAATCTCCGTACCCCCGGAATCCATCTACGAACAAATCCGAATGTTAACCACACTTTAAGTTTCTTAAAGGTTTTGTAGCTTTAAAAATTCTTTTTCAGAAATGCGGTTAAAAAATAAAATTTAGGCTTTTTTGCTGATAACTACTATAAAACATGTAGGGCGACCCTAGTCAAAGGAAATAGAAAACATTAGGACCTATTATCTAACATCTAAATTTGGTAATGGGTCAATGGAATCATTGGCAATTGTTTGAATTACTAAAACGATTTGAAGCGTTTCTCCTGTGATCTTGAGATATAGTAATGAGCTAACAGTTTCAACACTTTTTTTTTGTTTTTCTACTAGGCACCCAGGATTGGATGGAGTGTAACAGTATAGATTTTTTCCCCATGTAGAATGGAAGTACTCTAGTAAATCACAAAAATAAAACAAAGTTTCTGCAATTCATCACACATTTTGTTTTATCTATATTTATTTCAATATTAATTTCTTTACGACTAGTCAAACGAATTAATTGCAACCCACATACAAGGCTAAAACCATAAGAAACTGCCCGTCGTTTTCGACTTCTTCAACATTTACTAGAAAAACGTTCAAACCTACCGATTAATTACAAGGGACTCATTTACGTGATTTGAGCTCTGGGGCTCTACTGAACCTTCCAATTCTTATCGAATCCAATCCTTACTGTTCAAATTCCTTGGAAAACTCCTCAATGATTTAGCACAAACCCGATACCTATCCTTTCTTAGTAAACTACATAACCACACAAATCCACTAGTCTCTTAACTTGCTTCACATTCTATTCCCTAAAACCCTCCGAGGAGTCATAAAAGAAGATGGCCTTGAGACCTTCTACTTTAGAACTTTTATTTAATTGCCAGCAATAGGTACGCGGTTGCTTTACATGTTATTGTCACTTGAAAAAATTGTCATGTTACATTTTCCCACGCATTTCCTCGATGTACATGTTCTATACTGTTTTAAATATCAATAAAATATTTTTTAAAAAATTTTCTTTGCCGGCCTCCAATAATGTTATATTAAATTCTATAGGTTCCGCAGCTGCTCAATGCCAAATCCTCATACTAAACAACTTTGTGTATAATTCTACTCAGATCCTTGGGTACTGATTTGTGGAGAATTGTTCCATCATATTCTAATGCTGGATTAAATAAAATTAGAAAAAGGGAATAAAATTGTTTTAAAATTAAACAGGGCACATTTTCGTAGTGAAATTACAGATCTAGATTGTATTAAATATCTGAGGTGCACATTCTTACTAAGTGAACTAATGGGAACTCAATCGCCGGTTTAGTCCCTTACGCTCACACCGGAGCCAGGTCAACCAATGTTTTACTAAATTTCAGGTTTATTAAATTATTATTAAATTTGAGGCATTTGCCATAAAGCTAAAGATATAAATGTTCAATACGATAGTATATTAATTACCTCGGAATCCTTTTAAGTATTTTAATGCAAACCAACTTTAATATATACTCGACCATATTTGAAACTGTGCATGGTATTATTATTACGGCAACAGGTACACAAACACTGGGTATTTACAGGCGCGTCATTTGTTGTTGTGAAGCTGTTGAAGAAGGATTATTTTTAAGTAAACATCTTTGGGAGAAAAAGAGAAAACTACGACGAATCTTTGAATCTTACAATTTATATACTGTAAAGACATTGATAAATTTTGCAAAAAGTAAACTTCTAAGAATATTCACATGTTTTAAATAAATAGTTCTTATTACATTTCTAATAAGCATTTTTTTAATTTACTTATTTTTTTAATAAACTAATCAAATCACGGTCCCGTTGGGTTACTAGCAAACTCAATCTTCCATTTATTGAAAAGTAAATTCTTTGTTTTCTCACTTTATTATTTTAAATTGAGAAACATAATTTTGAACACATTTTAAATAGTTTAGATTTAGGGTATTTAAGTGTATAAGGTGTATATACTTAAAAAAATAATTAAATTGTTAATTAAACTCTATTAATAGATAAACAAAATTAAATGATAAATAAAGTATGGTAAAATGCTAAGAAGCAAAAAGAGAATATTTTGGGAGAACTTTTTATTAAATTGATATAAGAAGAAATAGGAGGCTAAGAAAAAAAAAAAAAAAAAAAATTAAATGCATGAGGCATTATTATTTTCAAACATAGAAAACTAGAATAATCCCAAAATGGAATAATGAAAAACATCGTTAAAGATACCACAATTCAACGAGGTAAAATATTCAAGATATACGTGGAATTAAACATTAAAAAAATTAAGGAGTATTAGGACGAAAGAACAGCAAAATAAATAAATAAATTGACTCATTCCAACTTGACAAGTTTTTGACATAAAACGCAAAATAAGCAACTTTTTCAGAATAAGTAGCACGAGCTCACAATCTGTTTTTAAGTTTTATCCAGTCTTACTCAATTTCGTTGCTAAAAAAATCACCACAAACAAGATAAAGATATTGTGATGTTGGAGGTCTTTTGGATGGCATTGCTCAATTATATAGCATTTAAATTAGCTCGTATGTACTAGTTTTGCCCCCTCGCTTTGCTTCAGAATGTATCTTTTATTTATGAACTATTAAACTTAACAATAACAAATGATAAACTACAGATCTATAAGTTTAGAAAGATTTCAGATAACTTATAAAGGAGATAAAAAAAGAAATTTTAGGTACTCATTCATAGCAGAAAGAGGATTCAATTATCCATGGTGATAACAAAGGCATTCTCAAGGTTTCTTCATTAAATGATGATTCAGCAGAAGCAAAAGAAAAATTCTACTAAGCGTTAGAACTTGTAGTTTCCAATTTCAAAAGAAAAAATAACTGGAAAGTTGTGATGGGAGACTTCAATGACAGAATCGGAGTTAAATTAGAGGGCGAACCCAAGTTATGGGAGATTGGGGATTCGGAAAACGAATGAAGGTGGAAACCGACTAATAAATTTCTGCTTTAGACAGTGTTTACAGATTGGAAATTCTTTCTTTAAAAAAGGGCAAAGGTAAAATGTACATGGTGTTCACCTAAAGGCTACAAGTTTGAGCTTGACTATTTTCTCACAAACCAAATTAAGTTAGTTAAACATTTAGACTTTATAAAGAGGTTTAATTTCAACAAAGATCACAGGAGGCTGAGAGTTGTATATTGAAAAGTACAAGAAGAAGAGACCATTCAAAGCAAAAAAGAAAACTTTTATTCTTCAAGAAAAAACTCAAATAGAAAAACTGCATACCGATTTCTTAAAATTTATTCAACACACTTATGAGTGCAGAGAATAAAAGGCTCCATTTACAGTCCAAGAAAAATTTAATCTCATCCCCAAAGCTATTGATGACATAACTGCATTGGGCCCCAAGTTCACAGAAAATAAAACAAGCAAGTTATCTGATCATAAAAGAACTTTTTAGAATTCGTAGAATAATAAAAGAAAGAGGAGCTACTTCTGAAAGCGAAAGGAAACTGCTCACGTTCATAAATAATAAAATCAGGAAACTATCAGGAAAATAAGAACACCAGCATTATAGAAACAATTTTATCAAATATAAAATCGATAAAAAGAATCCAAAAAGAATTGTCTAGAGGCACTCAATAGATGGTTACTCTTGAAAACAATAGATACAATAGAAGAGAAATCATAACCAATAGAGAACATAATCCGTGGCGGAGTAGCCACGGATTACTTCTGACAACTTTATAAAAGTAACAAGGAAGCTAAAAATAAATTAAGAAGAAAATAGAGACAAAACACAAGAAGAGTTCCAGCAATAATGAAAGAAGTTGAATCCATTTTGAGAAAACTTGTCCTGGGTCGGATAATATCAGCAATGAAATTTTAAAAGCAGGAGGAATTACTCTAATTAAGGAATTAACAGAATTGTTTAATCTAATTCTAGAGCCATAAGAAATCCCTAATCAATGGAAAATTGCAAAAATAATTCTGCTTTATAAAAAGGGCAACAAGCATGATATAGAAAATTATAGAGCTATTATATTTCCCTTTATTCAATTAGAGCAAAAGTTCTCACCAGTACTATAAAACAACGACTCACCAAAGGAATTATGGAATGTGTTGACGAAGAACAAGCCGGATTTCGTAAAGGTTTTTCGACACTAAACCACATCCAGACGGTAAATCAGATTATCGGGAAAGCTTATGAATACATCTTCTCTCTATATCTTTGTTTTATTGATTTTTAGAAAGCATTCGACAGCATCTTACATTCAGAAATATTTAAAGCACTTACGACAGTAGGAATCGATGAAAAGTACGTAAAGATAATTTAATAAAATCTGTAATAATTTAACAGAACTTTATAAAAAAAATGTTGGCGTACACCATGACAGAAAATAAAGGGCAAAGTGCGGTAAGGAGATCCGTTAACTCCACTTTCGTCTGTATTCTGGCGTCTTGGTTGGGAAAACGTAGGATCAAAGTAAATGGAAAATGGCTAAGCAACCTACGTTTTGCTGGTTGACATCGTACTGTTTTCCAAATACATACAAAAATTGCGAGAAATGCTCAAGCATCTTACAAAATTGTGTGAAGAAATTCACCCTAACTACCAAAAGACGAAACTAATGACAAATAGGGAAAAAGAAGAATGCCAACTAATCACAATTTTGGATATGTAGAGGTGTATATCTATGTGGATCAAATAGTATCCTTCGCAGATAGAGAAGCGAAGGAAGCCCAGAGGAAAATAACACCAGGTTGGAACAAGTTTTGGTCTCTCAAGCATATTAGAATAATTAAATATTGTATTAGCATACAAAAATAATTTAAATATGGAGCTGAAAAGACAGGTCTTCGATAGTTGCATGAGCTCAGCGGTTACCTGATGCAAGGTGATTACCGGATGCCAAGCTTGGTCACTTACAAAAGCTCAAGAGAGTGTGGGAGATTAATATCGAAAAATGTATTATGAAGGTGAGGAAAAGAGACAGAGTGAGAAATGCCAAGATAAAAAAAAGAAACAGAACTCACAGATACACTCAGGTGAATAAGACTGAGCAAGTGGAAATGGGCTTATCATCTTCTTCGGTGTGAAGGAAATATATGGCCAAAAATTGTCACTGAATGGACTCCATATGACCTATAAAGAAGAAAAGGGAGCCCAAAGAAAAGGTGGAGCGACACGTTGAAGCTGCTGGCAGGACCCCTCTGGTGGAGAGCTGCTGGGGATAGAGACGTTTGGAAGAAGGAGTGGACCGATCTCACCTCTCAATAGTGCCAGTCATCCCGGGAAGTGTTGACGATTACTTCCGAAAGGAAAGGCCTATGTTTAATATTGATTAAATATTTCAGTCAAATAATCATTAGTTCACCTAAAAATGTCAGAAAGATTTAATCATTAGTAAATTAAGTGATTGATTCCAGTAAATTATTTGTCAAGTAACTATAATTAAATTTTAGCTATGATTAAATTTTGCTCAACTCTACCTCTCAGTACTCTGATTAACAGTCACCTCTCAAGAGTGTTGTGTTATGCGTTTTATGTTTAATTTATTGTTTAAATTATTCAAAATCTTTAAAATTGGTTAGAATCTGACAAACAATAAACGTGTGAAAAGCAGTTTCAAGACATTTCACATACGATTCCCGATGTGAGTACTATAACTGAAATTATCTTACGAAATGTTAGAATAAGACCCTGCAAAACAATACTTTAATACAATAGTAGTAGATAAAACCACTATTATAAGAGCAATTTACATTCATTATTTATAAGTAGAAGTTTTAAGTACATAGCTGATAGAATCACAAAATTTGTTGGCATTGAAGCTGCTAGATAAAACTAATGCCGAAAATGTTAGTCGCTTTGTAAATAACAACTTAAATTATAGTTAGATTCTGGGTTTGAGATGAATGTGCTCCTTTCAGTAATTGATACAGCTCCCCGGGTGATAAAAACTGCAAACAATAAAAGTGTGTATAAGGTCGGGCAAACCGAATCGTGAACCGTATTCTATCTGATCGAAGACTAGGTTTTTCTAGAAAAAAATTTAATAAATATATATACTGAAGTAATTATTACTGAGTCATTGACGAATATTTTAATTTTTCAAACTCTTCTTCTATACGATAAACTAAATGCCTTTCGATCGGTTATTAAATTTGTTTCTCTATCACAGAATTCTTCTTCTTACTTTGCTTCAAAAATGAACTGTTCACAAACTTTAATTTATTAACATTATTTATTCAATTTTTTTTTTCCCCAAAAACTACCAGATATTAAGGGTGTAAATATTTTGTATCAAACAAGTTTCTGTAAGCGAAGCAATACCATTAGTTCGTGAATTACACTCACATTAAAACTGATTGTACCATTTTTCTATCTTTCTTTCTTATATACTGTTTGAATGTTGATCAAGTTACTAAAAACATAAGAAAATATGTTTATATATCGCAAATATGAAAAATGGAGAAAGAAATGAACAAGTAAAAAGTCATATTTAGAAAAGACAAGATGAAGCGCTAATTTTGTCCAGGGGTTTATATATATATCGCCTGTTAAGAATCATAATGGCGTAAGTCCGAAATCATAAAACCGGAGAAAACAGCATTTCAAACTTTTGCAAAACTTTAAACAAAGTCAACAGTGGAACAGCTTCCGTTTTAATTATTTTTGTTTTTTATTTCTTTATCTTTTAGCCCGTTTCCTAGACTTAACACCGATATTTGACCGAAACTGACATATGCCGTTCCAACATTAACATTGTGGTTATTTTGTTTCCCTCTCTCATGTCATAAATCGCGCTGCACAGGCCCATGGCCGTTGAATTAACTTTTTGTCACTAGTGCTTCGAAAACATGAATCATCCTATAGTCGTTTGGTTGTTTTAACTTAAATAAATTTTTGTAGTTTCGCCTCAATGATGCAATGAAGGTGCAATAGAAGTGAAGTAACCGATGCAGGAGCTGTTACTGTGATAAACATATGCCGTTTGCACAGTTTCCCCCTATTCTCTAATGGAAAAAAATAATTTGTCGTTTCTTCGGCTGGGAGTCTGGGGATATATTATCAGTAGCGGTGATTCCAATAAACTAAGGACTGTCCTTAATTTAAAAATAAATAAAAGTTTCTACTAAAATATGTATATACATAGTGATTCAAATATCAAGGTAGGATGTATGGTATTAATTTTTTAAAAACTCTGTTTATTACTATAAAGTTTCATTATTAAGTATAACGCTTACATAAAATTAATGTTTAATGATGTCTTATATTGATTGTAGATTACAACATTTTCATGCAAACCAAAAATTACTAAGTAGAAGAATGAAATTCTGAATTGAAACGAAAAAGATAAAATAATACAGAATTTATCGTAGACTAATACATAACTAATAAAACTTTGTAGATTAATGAAGTTGTGAAGGTTTTAAAGGAGTCACAGTTAGTTAAAGAAAACGCGCTTGTAAATATAAACGTAATTTATAAATTTTAATAAAGTCTATTATAATGAGAATATACGATGAAAAATTGTTATTATTTATTTATACAGCTTATTGAAGATCTGTATAAACACTGTTTAGTTATTCCATTATACAAAATTTTAAACCCTTACGAAAAACACTTCTGTTTATTTTGTGCCTTTGTTTTGGCTTATTTTGTACCTATTTCAGGGTTACAACAAGATATTGTATAAATGAGACATAATATTTATCTTTTCTCGCACGCTTTAAAGTATTGATAACAAATAAAGGAATAAGACTAATAAAATGAGGAAAGTTTGGAAAGGTTGAGGGAAGTTTCCTTAAACCTATAAATTAATATAGAATCTATAAAAAAAACAAAAACTTGTTTATGTTTTGTAATAATTCCCTTTATTTAAACATTATCTTATTAATTTTTAATCTACAATTTATGTACTTTCACCACTTTCTTTATCTTACATGTTTCTTTTCTCATAATGATTTGTATTTTTTTAAGTCCAGAAGAAGACTTAGTGCACAACCCGAAATAGTTGGCACATATTAAAATGTTCTGCTACTGATTACACCAGTTCTTCTTCATGTCCATATCATGGTTATGATCAAAAATATTATAGGTTTCAGAATATTAAAAATAGGTATGTTGAGGCCAACATGTGTTTTGTTTATGTACATGAGGTCACTTTGTCCTTGATTCAAATTAAGATTATTATAATTGTTTTTACCTCATGTATATTAAAATTAGTTATAAAGATTCAATTTGTTTTTAGTTTGTCAATTTTATAAATTTTATCTTAAGCGGTTATAAATTAAAACATATGTTATATGTTTTGGAAGCTACGCTTCAGTTTGCAACTAGTCGACATGACGAATGGCCAATTCACGTTTTGTTGTTGCCATGATAGTTGAAGAGAACATTGCTCATGTGCTTAGGGCCTCAGTGTGAACTTCCAGGATCTCCAGGAGCTCTCTTTACGTGGTCTAATTGACACGGGGCGCAAGCCTTTATACCACAGAATAGCTATTTTTCAGATTGCCATCAGAAATTGTAACCGTAGAGTTTGTGAACTCTAGTTTATTAATAATTAATTTATAACTGTGTATTTATTTAGTTGCTCAAATTAAAGAAATTATTGACTGTATTAAAATTTGCTTTTGATATTGTTAAGGCATGAAATATAGTTGTCAAGCGAATTATTAATACCATATATTGAGCTACCAGCTACCTACCCATACATACAAGGTATATCAGAAATATCAAAGGTCATAAATAGAAATAAAATGTTTTTATAATCAGAAATTTTCTCTATAAAATTTCTAATGATTGCTAGGTCATATGCTATCTAAATTAAAAATAATCTCAACCAAACACAAATCTTTTTTTTTTGTGACATGGAAATATCTTTTGGCTGGGGGTCTACACCTTTTTGTAGTATCTTTTTTTTCACTTTAAAAAATGCAACATTTTGACACATTCTAGGTCTGTTAGTGTTGCTCGTATCGAAAATTTGACGACAGCTCAATATAATAACTTCTCAATTGTTAAAAAAAAAAGCATTTAAGCTGTATGTTGTTCATTTAATTATTTTTATGAATATTTTGGACTTTATTGCTACTCTATAAAATTTAGGATGAAATTTAAACGATCAGAATTGAAGCGACAAGTAATAGTCCAACCGTTAGGAATATTAAGGGATAATTTACATAAATGAATTTCGGGTAGATTAAGACGCTGAAGAACTTAATTAAAATCGGGACAGAACTTGATTCAAGGGATCCATGATCCTATCATTATAAAAATATTTATAACTTGTAATTAATTATATACCTACTGTATATATTTATAATCTATAATTTTTAGCAATATTATATATATTTATCACTTATTTTGTTTCATAACTTTTTAAAAATTATATTTATTGTTTATATATTTATTGTTTAATTGCAAATGTACTATATAATATATATATATATATATATATATATATATATATATATATATATATATATATATATATATATATATCTATTACAGATTTGATTTGAAATACAACTTAAGAAAACATTCAACTTATGAATATTTGGTTGTTTTAATTAATTTGTTTTTAAATACTTATGCATGGTTTAATAAAAAAAAGAAAAGAAAAGATTTTTGATGATTAAGATTAATTAAGTTTTAATTATTTTAAATTAATAATAATAATTGTTAATTAATTAATTAATTAAAATTATTTGTTATCGTAATTATGAGGCATTTTTTTAATTTCTTGGAGTTTTTTTGTTATTGGAACCATTGTAATAACGAACATAACATTGTGTTTATCTTACTCAACAAGGATTTTTTCGTTGTTGTTTATTTTATTTTTTTTATGTGTTTTTGATAGGATCATTAATATCATGCTAAAATATTGTTTTATTTTTTAATCTTGTCACTTGTGTGGATAAGAAAAACATACTAAAAGGTTAAAAAAGTACATTTACTGCGAAGGATTGTAAAATGGTTATCTCTCTACTTTCCTAAATAATTTGGGAACTAATACAGATGGGAAATATGAGATTCGAGATGCCACTTTAATCTGAGAAAATTACGGTAAAACATTTAACTCAAGTATTTACTTAGATTTAAAGGAAATGCCAATACCTTTTGATTTAAGGGAATAAAGATTATGTCATACTTAAATTCGGATTTTTCACATAAGTTTATAAATCTATTCCTTTCTCTCAACGTCCTAGGTGCCCCAACTATATGAGGGTGGTCTGAAAAGTTTCCGACCTCAACGTGAAGATGGCAGCACTCATAAATAAAAGTCTAGTGGATTCGTTGTTCATCTCTTGACAGTTACTCACCAAAGTTTCAGCCATTTGTCAGTTGTTATGTAACAGTCGTTTGAGTGAGTTAATGTGAGTGTTTTTGTGAAAATGGACATAATCGAGTGCCGAGCTGTCAAAGATGAGTTGGGTTCTGGGTATGGGGACTCTGCACCATCATTTACCACAGTGAAATTTCGGGCAGCTGAATTTAAACGTGACCGTAAGAGCCTGGGAGACGATGAACGTTCGGGATGTCCAAAAATTGCAACTACCAACGAAAACATCGCCAAAGTTCACCAAATGGTGCTAGACGACCACCAAATTAAAGTGAGAGAGATAGCAGAGGTTATGAACATGTCAAAAGAACGTGCTTGTCATATATTAAATCAACATTTAGGCATGCGAAAGCTGTCCGCGTGTTGGGTGCCCTGTTTGCTCGAATGAACATTTCTAACGCTCTGTTGGCGCAGTTTAAGCCCAATTAATCCGGGTTTTGGCATCGATTAATTACTGTAGATGAAATTTGGACACACCATTATACGCCCGAGTCAAAAATACAGTCCAAACAGTGGAACCGGCTCCAAAAAAAGAAAAAAAAACTGTTTTTTTCTGCTGGGAAAGTGATGGTGACTGTTTTTTGGGATAGTCATGGAGTCATTTTAATCGATTATCTTCAAAAAGGAAAAGCCATTACAGGAGCATACTGTGCATCATTACTTGACAAGCTGAAGGCAGAACTTGCAGAAAACAAGACAACACACCGTCTCACAACTCAGCGGTTGCCATGGCGAAAATCAACGAATTACGGTTTGATCTGTTTGACCATCCACCTTACTCACCAGATCTAGCCCCTAGCGACTTCTTTTTGTTCCCTCGTTTCAAAATTGAGCTCAGAGGACAGAGATTTTCGTCAAATGAAGAGGCAATCACCTTCGTAAACAATTAGAAAACGCAGAGTACTATTTGGACGGGTTACGGAGATGGGAGCATCGCTGGGAGAAGTGTGTAGAGTTACTAGGAGACTATGTTGAAAAATAAAAAAACAATTTCTGAAAAATGTCTTGTTTCTTTTTTAGGTCGGAAACTTTTCAGACCACCTCGTATACAATTGAATTTTACTGATCACAAACATAGTACTCATACTCTTCATTTATATAGTATTAAAAAGAGTAGTTTCGTATACCTCTACACCAGATATGGACGATAAATCTGTCTAACCAATCATGTACTTGAATCCGGGAGTTTCACGTTATTGATGATTAGGAAGAAAGGTTGTAAAAACCAAAGTTGCATATACATGCATGGCTGAATATAAAGTAAACCAAACGCGCTGTATACTAAATCTATTCTTGGCAATGATAAATTAGAATAAACAAATGATCAAATGATATCCCACTTCTTGTATCAGTCTATTTTTATGTTCTAGTAGTTTATTTTAAATGCCTAGGCAAAGAATCATTAAGTGCAAGTTATTGTAAATTGCGTAACAAGATTCCAACAAAGGTCATTAAATGGTATGAGTAGCGGAAATATTGTTTACTAGGGGTATAATTTTACGAGAAACCATTTATTATCTCCTTATCCTTTAGGTCCGACAAACGTATTTAATTATGTACCAGTAGACGGCAAGTTGCTGTTAGTCTAACAGCAGTCTTTGAATAATATGTATAATAATTACGGTTTTAGAGGCAATGCCAACAATGAGAACAGGTTTGTGCGTAAGGAGGGCAAATGAAGGTCAATTCATGAGGAGCTGTCTAATAATAGCATCAAGTACCAATCGACAAGAATTACATTATGCAACTCAGTGTTCTGCCAGTGATTTCTTTTTCGACAAAAGGTCTCTGAACTTGTTTCACATCTTGTATATACCAGAAAATTCTTCATATTTATTTATGATGAACGAGTATCATTCTTTTGCGAAATAGGTGGGATCCACCTTCAGGTTGGTGCCGAGTGTATTTAGTATAATCTTTTACCCTTAATAATCGTTTACTGAACGTGGTTGGTATATTGCTCATAAAAACTAGTTAAAACTAGATGTAAATAATTGAAGTTTGTTACAGTTATATTATAGCTAAGGAATATTTTAATGAATATGTGTTTTTTATTGCTCATGGTTTCCTAAGTTGTCCTGAAGGCACCTACAGGGCAGATGAAAGGACAAATCTTCAAGGGAGAAGCTGTTGAAAGTCTTTCCTTGAAGTAATTCCCGATAACGGTCCTGAGGAAGGATGAATGAAATGGAGATTCGCAAGCGATGAATAAATTAATTAATAAGTTACTAAATATTTATTACTGTATACTCGTATGTGTGATTAGGAGGTGAGGGTATTTACTGGTCAGTAATATTTGAATATTTTTAGAAAAGAAGTTGGATGATGGAAAAAAATGTCCTACATGCTCTGTGTCTATTTCGCCTCTTTTTCAGCTATTTCAAAGTACTCTCTGAGATGCTTATTGAGTTTCTCGGAGTTGTATTATTAACTGAAAGGATAAATCTTTAGTCACCTATTTTCTTTTACATTTCTCTCTTTCTCTGTATATTGGAACTCTTATTTGCTGATGGTTAATTATCAATATCGAGTATCGTTCGTGACTGTTTCTTGGTGAAACATATATCCGTCAATCAGTTTTTCATTATTTGAGGTTTGAGGTTTTTTAATATTTTTTTTTTTAAGTTCGACATTCATTTTGGTTCTAAGATATTATTTATTTTTATATAAACAGAAAACCATTTTTATTATACCGTTATATAAATTCGTAATGTAGTATTATAACAAATAATTCAAGACCATGGTAACCTTTTAGGGTTAAGAGTGTTAAAGTAGTAGAATCTAAAGCAGCCCAGGTTGAATTAAAACTGTGCTGGTTGACATTCATTACATGACGGACCCGATATTGGAATTATCCTCTTCTCACCCATGGAATACAACTTGATATTCCTGCTGAGGCTAGAATAAGATTTTGCAAGATAATCTATTCTCCCTGCCCTGGTAGGAGTTCATAATGTTCAAATCAACGATTAAACAAAAAAAAAAAAAAAAAAAAAAAAAGGGAGGCTTTTGTGACCTGTTGCTACTATTAACTACAAATCCAAATTAGTTGCAACAATTTTATATTAAGATGTAAAATTTATATGTTTCATGGCATTTATGTTTCTCGGCACTGTTGACAAACTGTAACCTTTTATCGATATATTTTGGATTTGGTAAGTAACTTTTCCATGGTAAATTGAACTATTGATTTATAATTGGGTAAATATATTCCTGTAGCCATTGTTTTACGAAATTTGTTTCAAATTTCTTTATGGTGAACATTTTACTTGTTCAGATTACATTTACGAATCATTATGCAGGGATTCGGTTCAAATCGGTTATCTGAGCAAATTAATTTCTGATTATTCGATTTTTTAGTATGTAATACGTTGAAGGAGGTATTTGAAAGCTTGTCAGGAATGACTAAATCAATCGTAAAGGTAAAAATTAAGATAAAGGGTACGATCTGTGATATGATTATTTTTATAATCACTTATTAATGTTCATTTGGAAGAAACAATCCATGTCGCGAAACTGATACAAAAATGTAATTTATCCCAGCCACAAAAACGTAACAACCTGGACAGCGACATTAACGGCGCAATTTTCCTCCTCCCAGTTCCTAACAGATTCCTACCAGTTACTAACAAGTTCTATCCAATAGCATGTAAGAATGGCCCCATGTTAAACAACAGTAGGTCCTTACCGGTGCGAGTTCCGCAAAGGTGGATCGCGGATCAATTGTTCAAGCTTCGTCAAATATTGCAGAAAGAAAGAAAATATAATACACAGAAGTATAACCTATTTGATGATTATAAGAATACTTATGACAGCATATATCGAACGGGCTGTATAAGGTATTATGTAAAATCATTACGGACATGAACTGAATGTTATATAAGATCCAATTAGGAGAAGAGGTGGAAATATATTGCAATAGGTTTAAATTTACAATTGAATTAGCCTTATTTTGTGGTCTTATAAATGTAGTCGACAATCTCCGTCATAAAATGGTAAACTGAATTATAATAGTCAGCTGATGTTTTCTACGGTTTTAGAAACTTTAGACTTACGGTTTTAGGATCACTTTAGAATCAGGTTCCTGACCAGAGCAACGAAACTGCAGCATTATTATCCATCTCCAGTTGGATTAGTGCTAACGTAGAATAGAAAATTCTACGAGGTTTTGGAGAAACAAAAGGATTCATTGTTTGCAGAACAATTCCATTGTTGGAAGATCTGAGATCTGGACTCCAGGCCTAGTTAGACGAAGATGACCTAAGTGGATCTTCAAGAAGTGGATAAACTGGACAAAAAGATACGAGGACCTAAGTTGCTATGGCAAGATGTTGGCGGAAGTTGGTAAACAATCACTTCTACAGTTCCAACTTGGATTGTGTTGTTTAGTGTGTTATATTGATATATAGTCTTCTTAAATGTAAATAAGTGAAACAGAAGTTAACAAAATTAAGGATTAAGTGTTTTATGAATTCATGTTTTCTTATTTCATCTAATCTTATGTGTAAAAGTGTTATAAAACTTAAGAAGATTAATTTGTACATGGATTTGGTGTTTTATATATTTTTATTTTTGTTGTTTCAATTTCAGTGATAAAATTTCAGTATACATATTTTGTGAATGGATTCTTTGTCATCCATATTACTTTTTGTGCTAAAGTGAGACAGATTGTATAATTAAATCAATAAAACATATCAGTTTATAAATAAATTTGAGAAAGTATATCACAGGTTTTTTATGTTTTCTTATTTCCACTTCCCATGAGAAAATATAGCAGAAATTGACATCATAACTTTCAACTAGGATTCTGTCTTATATTATATAATGGCTTATAACATGGAGAATTGACAATGTGAAAATAATCACAGATTAAGAGGTAAATGACACATTACTATATAATTTCAGAACTATTGGTATAATGTTATAGATTAATGTCTTTTAAAAAAAAAATTAGAAGCCTGATGATGGAACATTGTCTCCGAAACATGTAGCTACAAATGTTAAATAAATAGGAGTTATGCCAAATATATACTTAAGGATGCTGTCTTTTTTATATTTATAATTTGTTATTTTCACTTCTCTGACAGAAAGTTCATCAGGAATTAACTTTACCAGTGGTTCAGTAGTATATTAATTGTTGATTAAATTAATATTAATTCAAAATTGATTTAGTGTCTTATATTTCGATATTTCCTTATTTCCACTTTAATATTTCCTTATTTCTCATTTTAATATTAGAAGGTAAACAGAAGTTAATATTACTTTGAACAGGGATGCAGAGTTTCTCAGTAAATGTAGGAGAATAACCTTTCCCCTCTAAAAGCAGCGACTAGAACATCGAAATAAATCGGAACAAGGTTAGAATCGATAAAAGGTATTCTGAGCGGGTTTAGGGGTTGGTGTCGCCGATCCGAACCATTACCAAAATAATAATAAATACCCATTTATACAATACAATGAGATAAAATAAAGAAATATATTAAGAAAATTAAAATAAAACAGCCTCTAAACATACAACAAATAAAATAATAATAAATGATAATATAAAATAGGTAATAATTGTTGAAAGTAATAAACAAAAATTGAGGAAAAAATTGCGGCGGAGGGTAAAAGTTACGTAAGTACTGTTATAATAATTAGGAGATTTTTTTTGTTTTTATTTATAATTTTTGAATAAATATAATTGACCTTTTTTAGTATAAAAATAATAGTTATGATTTAAAATTTAATCAGAGATTGATTTGTATTGTATTGAATATTTGTTTCTCTGAAGGTTGGCATATTGTGTTTTTCCCCAGTTGAAAATTGATGTATTATCCCTTCTTCAGAAAATTTTCCTCTGACTAGAGGCGTACCAGTAGGGAATATGTGGCTTATGAGGCCTACTCGAAGTTTAAAATTTATACAACTCAAATTTTTTTCAAGCAGTGAACCTGGAAGTAATATATCAGCAAGAGAAAATATAATGAGTTGGAAGAATATGCAAGGTGTAGGAACCATGCAAAGATAGATATAAAAAATACAAAGACTTTGGACAATTAACGGAAGTCACTTGTGGAGACAACAAAAGGGTATTTTAGAGTACAGTGAAGGGGCTTGGAGACAAGGATGAAAAATGGCTTAAGATCAATTGGCGGAAGTGAATGCCATATTTCTACGGAAGACTGGACGCGGCAGCTTTGAATGCTTATATATTCCATAAGCTGAACTTGACGGAGTTACCCAACACCAGCATATATCGATTGCAATTTCTAAAAAATCTCGCCATTGCTATCGACACTCCGCGCCAAGAACAACGGATGTCTAAACCTATTCCAGGAGGTCTAAAGTTGGCAATAAGCCATTTTCTTCAAAAAGACAATGTTGAACCAGGGCCCAAAAAATCTTCAACCTGAAAACGTGCTAGGTGCAGTGCCTGTCCTTGGAGGAAGGATCGAAAAAGTAATTCGAATTGTCAGCTTTGCCAACAATTCATTTGTGGTGAGCACAAAATGGGCATCGCCCATCTTGTTCGGAAAAAGCGCGAATAAATAATTTAGAAAAAAGATTGGAATAGAAGAAAACCTATATTGTATTATAATACATAATGTACATAGTTTAATGGAACGTTGTAATATACTATAATTTAATTGTAAAGTAATATTTATCTGTCCCTGATTTTTTTTTTTTTTTTTTATATAACTTGTTACTTCAATTTATTACTTTTTTTTTACTATTGTTTGCCTTTTCATAAATAAATATTATGTTTCTATAATTATAAGTCTTTTACTTTTTATTTTAAACCCTAAATGATTGATTTTTAAATGGGAAGGTGAATTTCAAGGCCATGGGTCGTACACGACCCGGGAGTAGCAATTGTGTCATAGGATAAATGGGTAGGGGAGGAGGGCTAGGAAGTACCTCCATCCTCAATGTTTGCCTTAATCCTCAAAACTCCTAATTCAATACGATCATTTTAAAGTAGTAGGTCACAAATACATTTGATTTAGGCGAGTTTTTACTTTCAATTTAAAACTAATTAACCTATTTAATATAAATAATTCTAAGTAAAATTTTTGAAAAATAAATGGTTAAGTGAATAAAATTAGATGAATTTGGTTCAATTGTGCAATTTCGTGCAGTAAAACCCGAATTCGTGCAATTATGCTCAAAAAGTCAAATGTATGCAATTCCGTACAAAATAAAATTTAGGAATAAGAATCCTTAGGTTATAAATGAGATAACTACTTGGGTTAGAGAGCGCTAAATCAAATCAAACTAAATGTGCAATGACATAAATCCGGTCTCTACTTATCATCGTTTACTTTTTCTTAATATTAATAAATTTACAGTATGTGATGCTTTTAAAAAAATCAATTCAATAGATATTATTTTTTTTTAAATAATTTAAATAATGTTCCTAAGGTCATTTGTTTTAATGATTCTCAGCATTAATAAAACTTTATAACATAATGTTTGTTCGGTCAAATCGTACTTCTTATAATCGAACTAGACTTAGCAGTAACTGTCCTCTTCGAATCAGACATCTCAATTATGTAAGTCCGTTTACTACAGACATCAAATACAGTCCCAGATCCGGAAATATGGTCACTGATACACTATCCAGAAACGAAGAAATCTAATCATCGGACGAATTCTCAGAAATATTGGAAGGGCAAATCAGCAACAAATGGAACATTAATATCTGTATAGATAAGTTTCATTGTGACATAATAAGGATCATTGTGGATTTTAAGAAGAATTTTGGATTGTAAGAATTGGATAAGAAAAGGTTTAGTAAAGCCCTAGAACTCAATTCCGTACGTCCAAATGGGTCTAATTACTGTCATGTAAATAAGTGTTTTGTAATATATTGAACACTTGTCAAGTATAGGTTGAAGTAGTGGGAGATGACGAACAGTTTATAGTCTTATAAGTAGAGACCGGATCTCTGTGTTATTGCACATTTAGTTCGCTTTGGTTTAGCGCTCTCTAACCCAAGCAGTTATCTCATTCATCACCTAAGGATCCTTATTCTTAAATTTCATTTTGCACGAAATTGCATAAATTTGACTTTTTGAGCTTAATTGCACGAATTCGGGTTTTACTGCACGAAATTGCACGATTGGACCAAATTCATCTAATTTTTTTCGATTAATCATTTACTTTAAAAAAAATATATATACGATTATAAGATAACATATTTATATTAAATAGATTAATTAATTTTAATTGAAAGTAAAAAGTCGCTTAAAACAACTGTATTTGTGACCTACTACTTTTAAATGGCCTTATTGAATTAGGAGCTTTGAGGATTTAGGCATACGTACTTCCTAGAACTAAGACGTTTCCACAGAAAAATTTACTCACCGCTTCCCATTTCATTACTTCTGATTTAGCACACAAGTCAGTTGTTAACAAGATTTTAAATAATCAACTTTGAAAATGCCAAAAACGGCCGCAAGTGTTAAAACATAGTTGAAACAATGAGAAAATGAATATCCCAGAGCTAAAAATTGATGGGAAGGTGGCATTTTGCTCTTGCTGTGTGAAAACAATAGATCACTACAGAAAATCGCAAATAGACGCACATTGCAAAGAAGGCAAGTTTTTTTTTACCAATTTATAAAAAAAGATTCTGCCTTGTGTCAAGCCCTTTATTCAAACTTCATTAACCATCTTTCCGAACATTTTTATCAACTCTCAGAAAATCATACCTGACGAAAGTACTCAGAGAAAAACTATTCAGAAGTTGTTTTTACTCGATAATTATGAAAATTCTAGAAAAAATTGGAGACCACTACATACACGCCAACGAAAGAGGCCTTTACATTTTTAATCTTTTAGTAGCGGTTCTTCTGGCAAGATACAGTGAACAGTGAACAACAGTGTTAATACCGTGCTCAATACAAAATAATTAGACCCTGTCTTCTCTATACGGGCAGCGTCTGATATTGACTTTTTTTTTTTTTATTTTCTTCTTTTGTCTTTTGTTTTCTACTTTTCTTTAAAATAATGGAATTTTGTGCTTCAAATAGTGAAGAAAAAATGGGAAGAGGTACGAACCTCAAAAGGTACGAAAAGAAAAAGATTAACCTCAAACAAAAAAATAGAAGGTAACGCAATACTTAAAAAAAATATTTATGACATTTTGAGCGACGAGGAAGAGGATATTCCAAAAGAATGCTTAGATCAAACTAATAAGAAACCAAAAATTCCACCGATTGTCCTGTATAACAAATTCAAAAATTATAAAAGCTCACTAGAGTATTTAAATAAGAATATAAAAAATCAATATCATTTAAAAAACAAAGGCAATAGAATGCTGATTCATACTTCAACTAAAGAAGATTTTAATACTCTAAAACATCTAATAACAGAGAACAAAGGAGAATACCACACATACACTTTATATGAAGATAAAACGCCTTCATTTGTATTAAAGGGTCTACCTCCTTCTGTAGAGGTAGGTGATATTATTGATGATTTAAAAATTCAAAATGTTGCTGCTATTAAAGCAACTCAGTTTATAAAAACAACAGAAGAAGGAAACCAAATCAAACTACCGATTTATGTAGTTACACTACAAAACATGGAAGAAATTAATAAAATCAAAAAAATCAAATATGTTTGCAAATGCCACATCAGATGGGAGCGTTACAGAAATTCTAAAGAAGCGACTCAGTGCTTTAGGTGTCAATCTTTTTTCCACATAGCCAAAAACTGCAATAGAAAACCTAAATGTTTGAAATGTGCACAAGAGCACGAAACAAAGGAATGCATGAAACAAGATGGCGACTTGACATGCATAAACTGCAGACAAAATCATGCGGCAAATCACCCAGAGTGCCCCTTTAGAATCCAGCAAATAGAAGCAAAAAAGAAAAGAAGCGTCTGGAAAATAAACGAATCTCAAAAAAGGCATACAAAAATCCAATATAAGACTGAAGAACACCCACCACTATCAGCCACTAAAGAAATAAAGGGCTTCTCTACAACTTCAGAAAACAATGACAATACAAGTACCGGACAATTTAATTTTCTAAAAGATCTTAAAGACATTTAAAACATTTAACCTACCCCGTATTATAAAGACTGTTAAAACGACAATTGGAAAATTAAAAATATGTAATGACTCCATTGAAAAAATTAGTATCTTAATTGAAGGGGTTATGGAAATTTTAGCCTAAATATGACAAATAATTGTAAAATTAATGTAATGTTTTGGAATTGTAGGTCCATTGCAAATAAAAAACAACTTTTTAAAGAGTTTTTAAAAACTAATAACGTACAAATTGCGGGCATTGCGGAAACACATTTAAGTGATGCTAGTTCCTTAATTATTGGGGGGTATATAGTACACAGAGCAGATAGAAATAGCCATGGTGGAGGAGTGGCCCTAATTATTCACAAATCCATTAAACACCACCGTATTAAAATTTCTAATATACAAAACCTAGAGGCTATAGCAGTAGAAATCGAACATAATAGGTATCCAATGACAATAGTTTCATGTAACAAACCACCAAACAAGAAATTAAAATTAAGAGACTTGGACAGTATTTTTAAATTGAATAGGAGATTAGTTGCTATGGGGGATTTTAATTCAAAACATTTCGCATGGAATTGTTTTAATTATAATCGGGATGGCACAAAATTACTGCACTATTGCCTTCAACATAATATAAAAATAAATGCACCGGATAAACCAACTTATTATCCCACTGATAGCTCCAGGAAACCAAGTATTATAGACTTAGTTTTAACCAAAAATATAACAACAATAAATAAAATTCACTCAGTGCCGGAACTAACCTCCGATCACAACCCTCTAGCGTACCAGATCAAATTCCAATTAAAACATTACAATAATAATAAACAATCCAATACAGAAATAAACTGGAAACAATATAAAGAAATAATAAACAAAAAACTTGAAAACGAACTTCACTTATGTTAGTAACAAAAACTGATTTTGAAAAAGCAGTGGAACATTTCCAAAAGTGTATACAGTCATCAATAGTCGGATCTACACAGCATAGCTTTATCCGATTAAATTTTAAAAGAAATTGTAATACTAAAAATCCATACATTCATTTTTTGATCAAACTAAAGAATATGTTCAGACGTAAACATCAACAATACCTAATCACAACATTCAAAAAAATCGAAATATACTTATCTAAAATAATAAATAAACTAATATTTAATCAGACAAATAAAGAATGGAACGATAAGCTTAGTAAAGTCAAAACGACTGCTAAACTCTGGTCAATACATAGAATTTTTTAAAAAGGGCAGAACATACCAGTACCCACCTCTTACCTATTTAAATAGAACCGAATTTTCTCCTTCTGGTAAAGCCAATCTGATAGCTGACCATTTAGTAGAAATAAGTAATCAAAATAATAATTTAGGAACCAAAAATCACACCACAAGAATAAACTAAGAAGTAAAAAGAAAATTAAACGAAAATATAGATACTCCCCAAAATGCACTCTGTAATTATTCCGAAATTTACAAAATATTGAAAAAAACTAATACGAAAAAAACACCTGGTCACGACGCAATATTCCCAATATATTAAAAAAAAATACCACCCGCAGGAATTACACGATTGGTACAATTGATAAATTCAATGCTAAAATTGAAACATTACCCACAACTATGGAAAATGGCTATAATTAAAGCGATTTCGAAACCAAACAAAGATAAAAAACTTGTTGGAAACTACAGACCCATAAGCCTATTGTGGGTTATAGGCAAAATAGCAGAAAAAATAATATTTCATAGACTAAATTCATATATTAAAAATAACAAAATTTATAAACGAACAATTCGGTTTCAGACATCAGCATTTTGCTATAGCCCAATTAGGCAGGCTGACCGACCACATCACCGAGGGATTTAATAACAAACAACACACAGGTATGGTATTACTCGACGTGCAAAGAGCTTTTGACAGTATCTGACATAACGGGCTAATATTCAAACTGACGCTTTACAATTTTCCTCCATATTTAATAGCACTTATAAAATCATATTTAGCAAACCGCACGATAAAAGTATCTATAGACGGCCACTACTTCACAGAACGTACACTTTCCGCCGGTCTCCCTCAGGGCGGGGTTTTAGCTCCAACACTTTACAGTATTTACATAAATGACATACCTAACTCACTCAAAGTTCAAAAATCTCTGTTTGCCGATGATACGGCTATTTATACTTCAAGTTATAGACCAGACACAATCACTAATAGACTGACTACAGCACTAAAAAAAAATAGAGAGATTTTACAATAAATGTAAAATAAAAATAAATCAGGAAAAAAACACAAGCAATAATATTTACAAAGAGACGGCCAAACAATATTCCCCAACTGACTGTAAACAGAACGCCTGTACCTTGGTCCACACAGATCAAATATTTAGGACTCAAGATGGATAAAGGACTGACGTTTACTTCACACACTGATTATGTGTGCAATAAAGCAAACAGGGCTCTGTGTACTATATACCCATACTTTAACAGGAAATCAAAGCTAAGCGTAGATAATAAACTATTATTATACAAAGCTTGCTTAAGATCTATTTTAACATACGCAAGCCCTATATTTAGTTCTATGTCTAAAACAAATTATAAAAAACTACAAGTATTCCAAAATAAATGCCTTAGAATCACAGGAAACTATGCATCCCACACAAAAATTGAGATTCTACACAAAGAACTGTGTATACCTTATATTAAAGTGTTCATTGAGAAAATATGTAAACAATTTTTTATTAAGTGTAAAAACAATAAAAACCCACTTATAAAAAATATAGGGAACTACACAAAAAATAGTACAAAGCGATATGTACATAAAAGAACTCAGCATTTATTATTGTAATAAATCAATCTAAATTATTAGTGTTATTTTAAATATGCTTGTAGTATGTATATGTATAAAGAATTGCATATGTATGTAAATATGTGTGTAAGTAGGTATGTATGAGTATGTATGTGTGAATATATATATGTGTGTGTGTGTGAGTATGTATATATATAGATATTTAAGAATGTATAGTCACAATTTTTGTTTATTTTATTACTAGGATGTTATATTTTTCTGTTTATTTGTTGAAAGTTTTTTTTTTCGTATATTTTTCTTTCATTATAAATTATGATTACATCACATATATATTTAAGTTGATTGTTAGTATTATATTTTAAGTTGAGTCTAGTTTATTTTCTTGGTACAGCATATAATTTTGTGAATTGTAAATACTAATTATATAAGAAATAAAGAAAAATCTTCAAAAAAAAAAAAAAAAAAAAAAAAAAAAAAAAAAAAATGCAATGTGAACTTCCGCCAGAAATTTCTTTTATGAATTTTTGAAAGTAAAAAATGTTTTAAATTCGATGGGGTACATGGTTAAATAAGGCACTATTTTAGGCGGATAATTTCCAAAGTGTCAAAACATTTATGAAAACCTAAATTATATCCTCAACAATATCCAAGGGTTTGCTCAATCACAGAAATGAACTAGACGTATTCTTACACGAGAATAACATTCACATTGCCCTAATTACCGAGACCCACCTGACGCCTACCTCTTATTTCCACATCAAAGACTATATCACTTACAGAACTGACCACCCCGACAAATCAGCCCACGGTGGTACTTGCATTCTTATCCATAGATCACTAACCCACACCTTGATTCCTTCCTCTCCAACTGACACCATTCAGTCTACTTCACTAATCCTATCCACCCTTCCATTTAACCTTACTATTTCAGCTGTATATTGTCCTCCAGGAAATAGCCTTTCCCAAAATATTCTGCAATCCTTATCCCAATCCTTTGGGCGGCGCTTCATTGCAGGTGGGGATTACAACGCTAAACACCAGCGATGGGGCTGTAGAACATCCAATTCCCGAGGTAGTATACTTTCCCGTGTATCATCCTTAAACAATTACCCCATCCTTTCACCTAACAGTCCTACCTACTGGCCTACATCCCTAAAAAAAACGCCCAGATATTTTCGACATATTTGTCACCTCTCAAATTCCTACTTCCCAAACTACAATAGATTCCTTAAATGACCTTTCCTCAGATCATAGCCCAGTTTTGCTTATATTACATTCTACTCCTATTATCAAACCTTCTCCTCCATCCTTAATAACTGGACGAGTAGACTGGGACAAATTACGTTCGGCTTTAGAAAACCAAATTGACTTAAAAACTCCACTAAAAACATGTAAACAAATAGATAATGCAATAGAACATCTTACAAATTCAATACAAACCTGCATAACAGAAAACACTACACAAAATAGATTTAAAACTTCAAAAAGTACCTTACCACAGAATATTCGCATTTTATTAGTAGAGAAACGTCGCGCTAGGGCCAAATGGCATAGAAGTCGATATCCAACTGACAAAACATATTATAATAAATTGACTAACAGACTTAAATCAGAACTTAAAAAACTAAAATATGAAAATTTACAAAAACAAACTGAACAACTAACTGTTTCCGATAAATCATTATGGAACACTACCAAAAGACTGTTAAAATTCAAAACCTTCAATCGTCCTCTCCTTACTCCAGCTCAAACTTGGACCAAATCTGATTTAGAGAAATCGCAGGTATTTGGTGAACACTTACACAATATTTTTAAACCTCATCCAGATATCCTAAATCCTAACCATGTAGAATTTATTGAAGCAGAACTGGCCATTCCTCTCCAAATGACCATTCCTCCTAAAGCCTTCCACCCTTCAGAAATAATAGCCATCATTCGTAAATTGCCCTCCAACAAAGCTCCTGGACACGACCTTATCACTTCAAGAATCCTCAAATACCTTCCAGGGAAAGCAGTATTATTCCTAACTTACATTTATAATGCTGTCCTCCGTACAACATATTTTCCCGATTCCTCGAAATCATCAATAATAAAAATGATCCCAAAACCTAAAAAACCGCCAGAAAATCCTTCCTCGTACCGACCTATTTCTCTCCTACATATCACGGGCAAAATCCTTGAAAAGCTTCTTTTGAAACGCCTTTATCCCATCCTTGATTCCAATCACATTATTCCTGATCACCAGTTTGGATTTCGCCAGTCTCATTCCACTATCCACAATGCCATCGTGTGGTGGACGTTATCTCATCTGCACTGGAGCGCAAGATGTACTGCACGGGTGTCTTTCTTGACGTTGAACAGGCTTTTGACCGAGTATGGCACCCAGGTCTGCTTTATAAACTTCGCCAATTCCTTCCTTCTACATATTTCCTCATCCTCCGATCCTATCTTTCTGATAGAGTATTTAAAATTAACCACAATTCTACATAGATGATCCATTTGCTGCATCCCAGACACTCCAATCACATATTCTTTCCTTGTTGTCATAACTGGAGAGTTAAGAAAAAGCAAATCCCAGCAAATTTTACCCTACGAAAACCTGTATTTTTATGAGTACCATTAAATCAACGGAAAAGATAAGAAATTGGAGGACAATGGAACCCTGATAATCTGGAAGCAATCCGACAATCGCAAATGCTACAAAAAAAAACTTCTATATGACGATTATCCTTATTACCAAACCATCGAATCCTTCGAAAAATAGATATAAAACCACAACGTTCCTTTTGCCTTTGGCTAAAGAACATTTTAAGTGACAGGCGGCATTAGAGTACTACCAAGTTCCTCTACAAGTCATTATGTCTGAGAACTTGATGAATTTTGAAATGTACAATGTTTATTAAATCGCACCTGTCAAACCTGCCAATTTTTGGATTCCCAAAATCACGAAAGTTTGAAACTCTCAAAGAAAATTAATTTTTTATGAGATAAAAAAAAAAAATTGAATTATTCAACGGAAAAGAAATAGATGTAAAAAGAAAAAATTTTATTACCTCCAATAAAACGTTCCTTTCCTTTGCTAAAGAACATTTTATGACAGGCGGCATTTTTTTTGTAATGAACAAATTTTTTTTTTATTAAAAAAAAAAAATCCATTTTTTTTTTTTTTTTTTTAATGAACAAATTTTTTCAAATCCTTTTTTTTTTGTTTTCTTCCAAATTTTAAAGTATTTCAGATTGAATTAACACTAAAACGGAACGTTTTTCGAAATGTCCTTCAGTTTATGTAAGATTGGTTAAGTTTTGGATGTTTGTGTAAATAAATGGATTGCTGCATGTATTAAATTTTTAAATGCACGATTTTGCACGTTTTGAGTTTTTTACTGCACGATTTTGCACGTTTTCTGTTTTTTACTGCACATTTTTTGATTTTTGACTGCACAAAAATCCGGTCTCTACTTATAAGTCTGGTATATTAAACGATTAAAAAATTTTTTTTTATTCTTCTTTCCTTCCAAAGAATAGTAATTGGGCTTAAAAATAAGAACGAAATTTTTAAGATTATGTCCATTCAACGCTACCCTCTGCCTCAGATGGCCGTTTGGGAAACATTTTTAATAAAGTGTTTCAATATTAGTTAACACGACTAATTATATTACGAATTCCAAAACGTTACCCATCCCTTGTCCAAAGTAAATTTCACTATCGTAGTGAAATTAGCAGAAAATTCGGATTTCGATGAACATTTGGGAAGTGTACTGTTCCCAACACTTTAACACGGCTTATTAATTTCCAAGCCATGGCTTAATCACAAGCAGGTTTCGGATAAGATTCTACATTCGTCATAAAGTTCAAGGTGTTCAACAATGCTGAGGAAAACGTCCTGATATATTTGAATTTGAAATTAATTTCAATTTCATAACAATTTTTATTTAAATGAGCCCTCTTCTTAGTGTTACGTAATTCTGATTCTGAGATATTACTAAGGTTTCTAATGCCATGCTCGATAATTGTTTCAATAACGTTTCGAGCCGGTTTTTATAAAATGTTTTAATTTAAAACGTAATTTAAATAGGAAAATACTTTGAAATGAATATTCAATAGAATTATTATTTGATAAAAAAGTAAGAAATAAAAATATTAGAATTTTAACTAATTATTGTTATAGGATATCGTGAATATATTTTTACATGTACAATTTTACCTAATAGTCCACTGCCCTCTGTTGAACAGATCCTCTACCTAGGACTCCAACTGGACAAACGTTTAACTTGGGATCCACATACAAGACTAAAACGATAGGAAACTGCACGTCGTTTTCTATTTCTTCAATATTTACAAGACAAACGTTCAAAGCTTCCGATTTACTACAAAAGACCCATTTACATAACAATTATCAGACCTATTTGTACATATGGAGTTTAGCTTAGGGGCTTAACTAAGCCTTCCAATTCTTCTCGTATCCTATGGTTACAGTCCAAACTCCTTAGAAAAATTCTCCTTTGTCACAAATAAACTTATCTATAGAAATCTTAATGTTAGATATGTTGATGATTTAGCCCAAACCCGATATCTATCCTACTCAGTAAACTCCATAACAACACAAATCCACTAGTCTTTTAACTTGCTTCGCATTCTATTCCCTACAATCCTCCGCGCCGTCTAAAAAGAAGATGACCTCGAGGCCTTCTAATATAGAGCTTTTATTGAAGTGCCATTAATGGGTGGTTGTTTAATAAAGAATTGTCATGTTACTGTATTCATTTTCCCACACATTTACTAGATGTATATGTACTATACAATTGTAAATATCAATTAAAGAGACAAAAAAAATAAAACAATTTACCTATTAGAATTATCCTCTAATTTATTTTATTTTTAATTATTAATTTTATTAATCTTTCTATGATATCTTTACTTCACTTTAACTTACAAGGGGACGTTTGCAGTTGTAACTCACAGATTTGAATGCCGATTTGTGTGTGGGTAGTAGGGACCTATAATAGTGCAAAACTAAAGTTATAGCCACCAATGGACATTAGGAGCCGAAAAAAAATATATAATATGGAAATCACGTTTTATTTTCTTCTCAGCTCTCAGTCAAGATAGAGAAATGATTTTTTCACGTTTGATTGCAGTTATATAATGTGTTTGAAATAAAAATACTTCCTTTGGCTCAAGACACCACCCGGCTTTAGGTGTAAAATTCCAAGGAAATCCTCTTTAACTCAGTGGACATTTTTTTTCATGAACAACTGACCTCAAATTTCGATTTAGCGCACCATAAAACCCTTATATGTGAAATTTTATAAAAAAAAAAAAATATTGATTTTTTACCCCTTTCAGAGGTACTATTAACTATTTCTAAAGACCATAACAACCGCTGCGTTCAACCGATTACAATAGTAATAGCATCACAAGAATCAGCATACATTCTGCTTTTTATCCATGCATACAACATTGGGATTACCAGATTTTAGTGGACAAAAACTAATGTGAATGAAAAAATCCGAGGTCAGCTATAACTTGAGATATCTCAATCCTGCGACCACCGGATTAAGACTAAACTATGCAGTTTTACGGCTTCTAGATAACCTTAAAATTTGGTTTTAATCGGTAGTGAAATGTGTAATATAGCGTAAATTATTTACATTTTTTCAGAAATTGACAGCATCTTGCCTTCTAAAATCATACAAAATTTTAAAGGTAAAAAAAAATGTATTTTTGATTTCGACAAAAATTAGTTTCTGCATGTTTGTTGAGATTAAGAATCTGAAAATAATATCAGTTTTTAGTTTAAAAATTTTCCTAACCTATATTATATAAATAAGACATTCTAATTTGTATTATTATTATAATTTTTACAAAATAAATTTCAAATAAGACCATTTTTAAAAAATATAGGTAAGGGGAGTTTTTTTTTTTTTTTTTAACCAAAACCTGATATTAATTTTAGATTATTCATCAGTCTTAGGGTTTCAATACACTTTGAAATAAAAATATGGGTGAGGAAAATTTTTAAACTAAATAAATTTAAATTAATTTTAAAATTCGGAAGAAATAATTTCATTGATTTCATCTGGTTGAATTTTAATAACTAACCATAAATGTATATTACAGTGTGGCAAACCTCACTTCTGCCACTAAACATTGTACATTTAAATTTTTAATATTGTAAATTTCATTATTGCTAAAACTTCCTAGAACTATAAATATGTTGTAGTACAGATAGGATCAGAAGTTTTACCATTGCAAACTCTATTGCGGAATGATGCTAACCACATATCTGTCGATTCTCAAGTTTTACTGGAATCCACATATCGCACCACATAATAAAATCTTTTTTAATAGTTTAATTGAATATAAGTAAATTTTATTATAAATTTCAAGCTCTATATTGCGCCATATTATTCTAGCCTCCGATGTAGAATGGCGCTCGGTTCCTAGTGTTCAATTTTCAAACTTCACTGTTATCCACATGCTATCGCTTTTTAAAGAACAGGTGAATCAAAAACCTGTATATTTCACTTTTGCCAAAACTTTCTGATATTATAAAGATGGTGTAGTTAAAATTTGTTAGAGATAGGTTCAGAGGTTTTCGTGGTTAGTGATCACAAACAAAAAATGGCTTGTCCTTTTATATAATAGTATAGATTAAATTATAACTTAGAATATTAGTTGGCAGAATGTTACAACAAATAAACTGAATTTAAACAAGCAATACAACTAAATAGAATGGGTGATTACGAATCCCAACAGATTCCCAATAAATATGTTCCGAATTCTCACCACTCACCAAAACTCTGCACATTACTAATATAAGATGTTAAAAGAGAAATCCCGTTTAAACATTCTGAACTTCTCCGTAATAAACTAAGGTACTTCAATTTCATTATAGTTTGATTTTCGATTGGAAATTGAAATCTTCTTGGATAATTTTAATTTATAACACTGAATGGTGCGTACTTTGGCACTGCGTGATGATATGGGAAGGTTTTGACATGATGGGACTGTCCTCAAACTTTTGAGGTCGTGCTTGGTGATTTGAATTACCGCTGTGTTAAGGCTATGTAAATGTTCTTACATAAGACTTGCAAGGTCTATTGCACATAATGTATTTGTTACATTAGTATGTAAACAAGAAAAAAATGTCGAGTTCATTTTCAAGGTTTTATCCAAAGTTTTTATATTGTAATGTGCAGCAATTTCATTAGAGCAGATGGGATATTGCATCTGAAATAAACTATAAACATAATAAACTAAAACCAGATATAATGCTATAAGTTCAGTTTTTTTCAACTTGGTATATATATATATATATTTTTTTTGTTTCCAAGAACTTCTACCAAAAATTCCGGAAACTATCATTTAACCGGTCATAGTAGGTTTAGTATTAAATAAACATACTTAATTTTATATGATGTAAAATATTTTTAGAATAATATCGGAATAAACATTGACTTTAGAAGAATTCAGAAGAAATAGTAAATCAATTATTAATAGAATGACTTATATGTTAATTAATAAATATAAGGAAAGATTAAGAGGGAAAAATTGAAGACCCCTTTGAGCATGTCAGCTACAGAAAGAATAACATGGAGCATGTTTTTTGGGGATGTCCCCTTAACCGTCGATGCTCATATCCTCATATGTTTTTGTTTTTTGTTTTTTCATTCATAACGGTAGCCGAAAAAGGTCCCATGCATGAAAATATGGGTTTCAAACATGACTTTTTTCATTCAAACGAATATAGCTTAAAAACGGTAGGCCCTAGCAAAAAAAGGAGAAATTTATGGATTTGTTACCTTTCTTGCAACTTCTGTTCCTGAACTGTTAGCCCAAATTGCTTTCCAAGGCTCTTTAAATAGTCTTCATTGATCCCCGAAAAATTATCATTTGTCATTTATTATCATTATCGACTGTCAAGCACCCACTCAACTATAAGTTTTGTTGCAAAATTTTTTTTTCGAGAGCTATATAGGCCAGTCAAATAAGACATGAACATCGGAAAAAATGAAGAAGTTCTGATTTTTTGATATGTTGTTAGGATACATGAGAGTAGTGTAAAACCAAGTTTGCAACTTTCAAAGACCTGTGCTAGCTCCGTAGTGGTCAAAAAACCTAGATTTTTTTCCAACTTTTTCAGAATTTCGTAAATATCTCGAGATCCATCGTAGGAAAAATATTGTCTACTTCTTTTTTAAAGTAGATAAAATTACCTACAATTTGAGTCTAAGATCTGCTCTGTAGCTCTAATAAATTCGGAGATTCAGCTCGTCAAAGATCGGGTATTTTTTCCAAAAAATTTCCAAGTCCATGTAAAGTCATCTGTTCAATAGAATATCGGCTTCTATACTTATCCTAGGGCATTTTGTTCTATTATAACTCTGTTGTTGAGAAATTATTACATTTTATTTATGCACTTAGATGAAAGGCCAATAGCTCTATTATTTTCATAAACCTAAATTGGCAAATTCTGAAATTTTGCAACTTGAGAGTCTGATAATTAGCATGACTCATATTATTTCTATAGAAAGAGAGAGAAAAAAAAGACAAAAGAAAACACAAAAGATTTCCAATGTAAGTTTATTATTAATTTCGGAAAAGATTATCATTGTGATAGAAAGAAATAATAATAAATTAAAATAAAAAAATAATAAAATTGTGTACCATGATTGAAGCTAATTGTGAAATAATATCTAATACAAAAAATATTAACATTGAAAAAAAAATTAAATACGTATATGTTTAGGCGCAGGCCTGTGTTCTAGTCCTCATTGTCGGATTCCTCGATATCTACTGTAGGAGTATTAAAGCACGTCTTTCCCATACAAAAGCTGCATAAAGCAGAACATTTCAGCCCTGCTTTCTTGCAGCTGCAGCCTCCTCCAGAGCATTGCTTACACTTACACGAGATAAATTTCAGCAAACTTTGTGAAGCAGGCTCTTTTGTTGTTGTGACGGGTAGCAGACACTGCTGGCTTCTGGTCCATCCCCACAAGGTGGGATCCTTATCCACTCTTAGCCATTTTTGAATTTGGTGGTACGTCCGATAGGAGTGTTGAGCGGCAGCCTCTTTAGTTGGGGGCAGACGAGCCAGGTTGACCTTTGCATTGGCAGCTGCGTGCACAAACAGCTTGTACCGCAAAGAGTGCAGAGTGTCGTAGGTGTCTCCTCCATACAGTGCTACAAGGCACTTGATGCCAGCAGCAGCTACCTGTTCTTGAGTTACGTCAGGCTTTAGGAACTCTTCTATCTCGTCCACTAGACGTTGATTTTTCTCCAGAGTAGCCAGCATCTTTGTTTTTCCTTGCCCGAATATAGCCGATGTGGTGTCACAACCGCTAAATGCGTGGAGGAACAGGACGAAAGAGGGGGGGAAGAACAGATCTCCATATCTGAACGATGTGGATGAAAATTGCTGGCAACCTGATCTGCTACTTTTCTGGAAGATGACGTTTTCCCTTTCTGACCCTAATCCATTCAGGAGAACCAACAAGTCGACATCCTCTCCAATTATCAATACATTTTCAAAGAAAGAGCTCTTATCGATTGCAGTTCTTACGATGGTGGAGTCTGCGTCCTCTTCTGCCTGTCTTGTTTCTATGCCCACTTTTTCTAAACCGGACCGGAGGAAGCTGATTAGGCGTCTTTTGTTACTTTCATTTGTCAAAAACTTCTCCTGGGGCACCACTATTTGAGTCACCTCTTCAAAAATAATGTCACTGCAGGATGAGGCAGCACGACGTAAACGCTCCGCCGATTTGGTGCTTCGTTTTGAATCATCCTCAGGGTAGCCATCGAAAACAACGGTTGCATTTCTTCCATAATTATTGGATGTGTAATTTACGTAAGACGCTACTATTTGACTTATTGTATTTTGGGGGTGCCAAATTACTCGATGTAGCAAGTAGCCACCACCTAGCACCGCAAATGAATTTGCTCCTATGACAATATTTTCAGGGCGTGGCAAGAATGCTGAATAAAATGTTGACTTGGTGCCTCTGCGCATTCCTTCTTCCCTAAATAGTGACATCGGATAGAGAGCTAGTTCATACTCAAAGTGCTTTTTCAGATCATCGTTGGATTGCTTTGTAACACAAAGCCTTTGAAAAATGGTGAGTGGATCAATATTAACTGTCTTTGCGTTTAGTTTAATGGTTGTTGTCGCCAAAGTCCGTACCTTTTCATTTCTTTTGATACCTACTTTCCCAAAAGATTGTCCACTGATGTTTCTAACCCCTTGAAGCCCCAATTCTTGTGCCATGTGACAGTTAACTTCAGGGCCCCCAACTATACCACTGCTGATGGACAGTATTTTTTCATTATTTGGAAATGGTGTGTGTGCATTGAACCATATTTTAAGTTTTTCCACATCGACCGAATCTCTTTCTATCCTCGACGGCCTCATATCTACGTGTTGTTCATCTTGTGTTGAGAGAAACTTCCCAGAATTTTTCTAGTTCCTGACAAATGTTTAGCATATAGACCATACCTTGAGTCCAGCGCGATAAGACACTGCTCGATATTCCTCTGCCGTGGGTTAAGCCCCCCTGCGCTTTCATCGACCTCATAAGAACCTGTTCGATCGTTAAATCTGTCCATAGACCTGTCCAAAATTTGTTTGATCGGCGAATCGTGAAGTCTCCTTGTTGAGTGAACATAATAAATTCTTTCGGATCCATTTTCTGTTTCAGCTTACTCATATCTTGCAGGTAAAGACGAGCACTCTTTGCATAAAGAAAGTGACCTGCGGAGTGGAAGAATGGAAGCATGTTCTTTATTGTGTCTAAGTGGAGATCCCAGTTTCCCATCCTCTCTGCTTGTATAAATTTCTTGATCAGAGTTGACATTTTGTAATACTGCACCCAGAGCTTTGATGTTGGACTTTTGTTTTCGAGTTCATTCAACGCAGTATTAAACTTAACACTTAGAATTTGGACAGCTTCATAATCAGAGGCATGCAGTAGCTGACTTCTCCCACTTTCTTCGAGCAGGTGTTGAATTTCAAGGCGTTCTTCCTCGGTTAACTGGATTCCTTCATTCACAATGCAAGATGCCAAAGCAAGATTAGCAAAGGTATGAGCTCTCACGGCCCTAGAGTACGCATGTCCGTTTAGAATTTTCTCCATACTGTTCTCGGCATATATTGTCATTAAAAGTTCCTTTAAACCACTCCCTGCCATTATGGAACCAATAGCCCCCATAAATGACATGAGGAGGTGGAAGCCTCCCAGCCTTACCACTACATTGCTGAGCTGAGGGAATTGGTAGCTCTAATACTAGAAAGACGTGCTTTAATACTCCTACAGTAGATATCGAGGAATCCGACAATGAGGACTAGAACACAGGCCTACGCCTAAACATATACGTATTTAATTTTTTTTTCAATGTTAATATTTTTTGTATTAGATATTATTTCACAATTAGCTTCAATCATGATACACAATTTTATTATTTTTTTATTTTAATTTATTATTATTTCTTTCTATCACAATGATAATCTTTTCCGAAATTAATAATAAACTTACATTTGAAATCTTTTGTCTTTTTTTTTTCTCTCTTTCTATAGAAATAATATGAGTCATGCTAATTATCAGACTCTCAAGTTGCAAAATTTCAGAATTTGCCAATTTAGGTTTTTGAAAATGATAGAGCTATTGGCCTTTCAGCTAAGTGCATAAATAAAATGTAATAATTTCTCTAAGACAGAGTTATAATAGAAAAAAATGCCCTAGGATAAGTATAGAAGCCGATATTCTATTGAACAGATGACTTTAAGTGGACTTGGAAATTTTTTGGAAAAAATACCCGATCTTTGACGAGCTGAATCTCCGAATTTATTAGAGCTACAGAGCAGATCTTAGGCTCAAATTGTAGGTAATTTTATTTACTTTAAAAAAGAAATGAACAATATTTTTCGTACGATGCATGGCTCTCGAGATATTTACGAAATTCTGAAAAAGTTGGAAAAAAATCTAGGTTTTTTGACCTATAAGATGTTAAGATGTTAAAAGAGAAATCCCGTTTAAACATTCTGAACTTCTCCGTAATAAACTAAGGTACTTCAATTTCATTATAGTTTGATTTTCGATTGGAAATTGAAATCTTCTTGGATAATTTTAATTTATAACACTGAATGGTGCGTACTTTGGCACTGCGTGATGATATGGGAAGGTTTTGACATGATGGGACTGTCCTCAAACTTTTAAGGTCGTGCTTGGTGATTTGAATTACCGCTATGCTAAGGCTATGTAAATGTTCTTACATAAGACTTGCAAGGTCTATTGCACATAATGTATTTGTTACATTAGTATGTAAACAAGAAAAAAATGTCGAGTTCATTTTCAAGGTTTTATCCAAAGTTTTTATATTGTAATGTGCAGCAATTTCATTAGAGCAGATGGGATATTGCATCTGAAATAAACTATAAACATAATAAACTAAAACCAGATATAATGCTATAAGTTCAGTTTTTTTCAACTTGGTATATATATATATATTTTTTTTTTTGTTTCCAAGAACTTCTACCAAAAATTCCGGAAACTATCATTTAACCGGTCATAGTAGGTTTAGTATTAAATAAACATACTTAATTTTATATGATGTAAAATATTTTTAGAATAATATCGGAATAAACATTGACTTTAGAAGAATTCAGAAGAAATAGTAAATCAATTATTAATAGAATGACTTATATGTTAATTAATAAATATAAGGAAAGATTAAGAGGGAAAAATTGAAGACCCCTTTGAGCATGTCAGCTACAGAAAGAATAACATGGAGCATGTTTTTTGGGGATGTCCCCTTAACCGTCGATGCTCATATCCTCATATGTTTTTTTTTTTGTTTTTTTTTCATTCATAACGGTAGCCGAAAAAGGTCCCATGCATGAAAATATGGGTTTCAAACATGACTTTTTTCATTCAAACGAATATAGCTTAAAAACGGTAGGCCCTAGCAACAAATGTCTTATAACTGAAAATATTCTACATTGAATTTCTGATCAGGAAACAGTTATCAAATCTTTAAAATATAAGGACAGAGTAGAATCCTTCTTATTACAAATTAAATAATTTAATACCGATCTTGGGTACAGCTTTATTTTTATTTACTGTTGATATTAGCTGTATAAAATTAAGTGATTTTCGGTTGATGTTAATAAATCAATGAAAAAAAAAAAAAAAAAAAAAGAGAAATTTATGGATTTGTAACCTTTCTTGCAACTTCTGTTCCTGAACTGTTAGCCCAAATTGCTTTCCAAGGCTCTTTAAATAGTCTTCATTGATCCCCGAAAAATTATCATTTGTCATTTATTATCATTATCGACTGTCAAGCACCCACTCAACTATAAGTTTTGTTGCAAAATTTTTTTTTCGAGAGCTAGAATGCCTTTCTTTCATATGTCGAGTTAGGAGGTATTACTCTGCTGACGACATTCGTGAATTAGAGAAGATAAATATTTATTAATTTCTAGTTAACACTATTTTTTGAAAAGACATTAAATAAACTTATATTTTAACAGTTAGATGCTGAAGATCAAATTAAAGTCAGTAAATAGGTATAATTTATTTTTATTTAATTATTTATTCTTTATTAACAACTTTTTATGAAATTCTACAGTTTTAGGTCTACGCATTACAAAAAAGTAGAATGGTAATTTGCCTTTGTCATTACATTTTATGGTGGTTTTGTGGTGAATTTTGTTAGATATAGAGTTTTCAACTGGTATCTGAAGATGTTGGGGAACATCTTTTTCTGATCTGTTCCTAAAACTATAGAAATAAATAGATTAAAGTGCTATATACATATGTATAATTATACGTTATTTGTCAACAAACAGAGATTCAACTTTAAAACAGTGGGCTCTGTAGATATTTTAGGGAATCGAAAAACGAGGTGGTGAGGTTAATAAACTTGGGACAGTGAGGATATTTGTGATTTGGTGGAGTTTCGGTAGTTTCTTATTCCGTAGCGTCGTTGTTCTCACTATTCTTTACAGAATGGCATGTTGAACTGGGGCGTTTTGTAACACAAGAGAGGTGTATGAACAACGGTGCGGCAAAACGGCCCAAAATGGGTAAAAACCTCATATTTTCTAAACGGTTCGTGCTATAAGCTTGAAATTTTCGAATTACATATTTCATGAGGTGCTGAATTGAATGAAATCAAAATCAGCTTCATCAGGTGATCAGAAAGGGTCAAAATTTAAGAAAAAAAAAGTTTGAAAAAATTAATAAAGCAAGTTTGGAGTATATTTATATGCTATCTAAGCTGCTGAATAGAATACAACTATAACCAGAGCAATCTGATCATCAGCATTGAGCCATGTTTTTAGTTTAAAAATTAAAAAAAAAATTAAAAAAAAAAAAAAAAAATCAAGTTTGTTATTATTTTATGTGTTTTTTAGGTGCTGAATTGAATGAAATTTACTATATAGCTCTATTACAGACCCAAGATTCCTTGAATTAGGTTAAAATTCATTATTAAGTTATATTTGGAAATATTAAAAAAATTTGAAATTTTTTAATATAATTTGAAAAATGTTACGTAAAAAGTTTTACAAAGTAATTTCAGTTGAACTCTATTCAATGGAATGGACAGTTATTTACAATTATCAATCTTATATTAACAAAGAAGTTTGATATTCATATGTTTCAATATAATGAACTAAAGATAACAAAAAAAAAAATCATATGAAAAATAATAAAAAAGATTATATTCACACTCGTTATATTAGGTACAAAAATAAAAGATATTAACTATAAAAGTAAAGAAATAAAATATTTCGAATTGTTCCTTTTTTCTATAACAGTAAATGAGAATCTTTATCATTTAATGGGAATTTTTTTTTTATAATCCGGTCTTAAATTACTTATCACGGGACCAGAAGTCACCATAAGATGAAAAACATCTTCATTTATTGCTGTAAGAGAGAACCTTCTGGAATGATGTTCTCTGTAGTGTTTTATAACATTTTTGATAATTTGATTTTAAATCTCTGAATTTAGTTATAAATATAGAGCGAAAATGATTTCAGTGGTAGAATATCGTAGCCATTGATATAAAAGAATAAAATAAATAAATATGATAATCTTCATAAGAGAACTAAGGTATATGATAATTAGAACTCAGTGATACAAATAATAAACCCATAAATTGATCATCCAAAGTCTAAAACTTTTATTTTCAATTGTTTTTTGTATTTTTTATTTGAAGGGCTATTTTTGAAAATAAATCTTTCTGCAATATTGCGGTACTAATTCTGCCAAGCAGAGTTAGGTGTTAGTTATTTTTGTATAGAAAACCAGAAATCATATCAGATCATTTTACAATGGATAAAGAAAAGAATATATATATATATATATATATATTAATTAAGACAGACTAATAAAAACAAATATGCATATATAGTAAGCCAATTTTCACATTCTAGTTATAAAAAAAAAAAAATTATTTCTAAAAATTAGTTCCTGTATAATGAAATTTTTTTTTTTTTTTTTTTTTTTCTCTCAAATTTTAATTCACACCTGTTATTAGGGTAACAATCAGTGAATGTGAAGTGAAATTGAATACTAAAGGCCTTGTATGCGTGTGGGAGACTAGCACTCGATAGTACCTCCTCCTGGCATGGGTTAAAGAGATTTATTTGAGCAAATCTCTCATCCAGCTTCTTTTAAGCCTTCTGAGAGTATTTCCAGGTATGTCAGTCGTGGACATGTCATTAATGAGTATGTTGTTATGTCCATGAAGTCTGTCATGAAATCGTCTATAAAGGTCATGTATATGTTCCTTTACTGTGGGTATTTCTAAATCAGTGTGAAGTGTGTGGTTTGAAACGTACCAAGGTGATTTCGTGATTAGTCTGAGTAATTTTGATTGGAATATTTATATTTTTTTAAGGTGTGTATTTTTTGCAGTCCCGTATATTTGTGTGGCGTATGAACATATGGGTTTAAGTAATTAGCTTAGTTTAAGGAATTAGCTTTTTCGTCCTTAAGGATTGCTGTTTTAATGGTTTTTTTAAGTTATCCGAAGGATAACTTCTGACATTGTTGTCCTCCAGGATACTGTTTTAAAATATTTAACGGTTTTAAGATGGTGAACATTAAAAGGATACTTTTTAAAAATATTCGACTATTTAACTGTTTTAATATGGCGGAAGGATATTCATTCGTTGTTAACTCATTCTTCGGGAGGCTGAAGATAGTTTTTCAACGCTAACGACCCCTTCCCGTTTACTCTTTTTGCTAAAAAGGTACGATATAGAAGAGTGGCGGTGGGGATCTTTGATCCCTAGAACAGCTGAGGATGCCTTCCATCCCGACCTACATTGGCCGCCGACATATCAAATTTTTTGATGGTCTGAAGCACTGTTCCAACCCTCTCTTCAGGGACGTAGCCCCGCCTCCCAGGCCTGGGAGGTGGCAAGGTTTGACCCCCTTAGCGGACGTACTCGCCGAGGGAAGGGGTTCTGGCTCAACAGACTGACCCGTTAGAACCACCACCGCCAGCAGAGTGACTCCTCCTCGCTCAACATAGAAGGAAGACCATCCGTCAACAGAGTGGATCCAGCAGCTGCCGAGGACACCCATCTTCAAATGCCGCAAGGCAATCCAAGATCCTAATATATATATTGTATGTATTGTAAATAAATGGAGGATTGAGAAAAAAAAAAAAAAAAAAAAAAAAAAAAAAAAAAAAAAAAAAAAAAAAAAAAAAAAAAAAAAAAAAAAGGGGATTCGGGGCCAGGATTCGGGGGATTAAGAGATGGCTTCTGTTTTTAAGGACACTGCCACACTTTCAAATTGAATTAATAGAGAGTGAGAAATCCAATGACACTAAAAAAACCTTTAAAACAGCAATCCTTAAGGACGAAAAAGCTAATTCTAATTGTGGATTGAGAGAGTGGCCAAGGATGTCCTTCTTTGGCCTCGAAAAAACGTCAGATCCTGGCAGATCTGTAAAACAGTGTCTTCATAGTCATTAATGAAAATTAACACATAAATTCATCCCCTGAGCAAATATAGCCGAAACGGGGATTTAGATTTATAACACGGTTTCTCAGAGACCTGTACTTTAATTTGAACCCCTAAAGAGAGCTTAGTTCGGTGTAGCTTTTTTTGAAAACCCAAGTGAAATGATGATATGTTAGATTTACGAGACAGCTAACTTTGAAAATTCCTGTCAGTCAAGGTTGTGGCTATATTTACCAAATAAAAATCGTCCATAAACCAGTAAACATCAATAGTGAAGTTCAAAGGGTTATACAAAATTTTTGCTAAAAATTCAGTCTCATAAAAAATTATTTTAACAGAACTTCAAAACCGTGTTATTTTCTCAACTCCAGAAAAGGGCAACTTCAAGGACGTGTACAGACTTTGGTAATGAAATAATCGAAAAAGCAGTTCCACAACCTTATGCTACATTTATTTAGGTATACAAAAATAATGAAAAAAAAATCATAAGATTTGGGGGTTTTTTCCACGTTTGCCCCACTTTGCGCCGCACAGTGTGGGCCAAATGTGCAAAACATTGCTAACTACCGTTAAATTAGTTAAAAATATATGTTTACTACTGTTTAGGGTTAATAGAACTTAATTTTTAGAGTTTTTTTTATTCCTAAACAATAGAGAGACTTCAGAGTAAAATATGGTGAAAAAGAAAAACTTTATTTTTAGTGATTTTTCATTAATAATCATTATCATTTTATTTCAATTTCGCTATTAACATATTGTTTTCTATTATTTTCGAACTTAGTGGGGTATGAACCGAGATGATTTTCAAAATTAACTAAGGCTAATTTTGACTTATCAACTTTCCGATTATTATACATCCAATAAAAATTGTGCCTCTTTGTGCTTATTCAATTCCAAGTTTAAATACTTCTTAGAGGTGTATAAAAAAGACTATGCTTTGATTAGGTGCGTCAACTTGCGTCCTTCACTCCCAGAGCTCGCTAATCCATATTTTACAACTGTTCGTAGAGGAGAAAGGTGATCCTACCATTGCAGACAAACTATGCAGGTTAGGGTGGCTTATTTCCAGTGAGTATTCTGACTATTATTGGACGTTAATTTCCTTAGGTGATACTGATGAACGACCATATTTTCTCTTGAATTGCAAATAGCAATGAAAGTCAAATGGTGAATTATTGACCTTATGATTAATTATTCATTTTATAGATATTGTGTCTATTGTTAATTTTTTTCTTAAGATATGTTCACAAAAAAGACTTTAGTTTTGGAAAAGGAACCTGCTTCCTTAGTACAACAGCTCGTTAATCTTTGAAAATGGTTAACACTAAACCTACCGACATTCGATGTATACGTATTTCTACCACAATTTCTCGGCGAAAAACCAAGAATATAAGAGATGAGTGGATATTGAAAAAACACTCTTGTTATATTTTTAAACAAAAGTAGTAAGTCAAAAAGCAAAGAACTCCATTTTTGAACCCCGATGTTAGACGTGATTTAGTATTTTTCATTAGTAACTAATCTTCTTCAAAAAAATTAGCAGTTAATTAGAATTGAATATTACTTTTTAACTTTTTTATGTAGGTGAGTATTAATCTTGGACGATCATTGCTAATGATTTCCATAATAATTAATATAACCGTTAAAAATGTTCTAACTAGGAGAAAAGCAAACGTTTACTAACAAACTCTAAATAACTAAAAAATAAATAAGCTTGTCGTATAAACTATTACAATTTGGACAATAAATTATCATGTATTGAATAAACAAAATGCCTCATCGAATTCTACGTGAAAAAAAAAAAAAAAAAAAAAAAAAAAAACTGATAGAAGCCCACTTGGTTTTGAGAATAACATATCAACATCAAAAAGAATTTTTGTTAAATCAATAAATTTTCTCACAATATATTTTTTTGTTTTATCGTGCCATCCAGTTGGTTCGAAGGATAAGGCTATTACACCTCTATACCGATCTAAAGAGTGTGAAATTTCAAGTTTATAGATATATTTTTCCACGAGTTATTGAATTTTAAACACTTTTTTGCCTATTTCTATTGAGCTACAGTTTGGGTCATTGTGGATTTATTTTTATAGATAAACCTATGAAAATTGACAGATAAGTAGTTCAAGTACTAAAGAATAGTGAAAAAAAATTAGATTGGTCCAATGTATGAAATATATTATCAAAAAATATACTAAAGCGAGAGGAAAAAAGTAACCAGAGTTTTTGAACATGGGTGGTTCTAAAAAAAAAGCTCCTCTGAACTCCGGTAAAAAATTACCATTTTTACAAAGCTTATACTACTACTTAATATTACTATAAATTTTATTGACAACTAATAACAACTGTGCATAAAAACAAGGCTTGTTTACAAAGTTGGGATAAGTACGTCAGTGGTTTCTATGTTTATTTATCAGTTATTGAATAGTTATCAGTCTGCTTTCTTCTCAAAGAGTATGAACATGGATATTCTCATTATAGAGACTATTAAAACAAAATATTCCGATGTATGTGAGGTAGTTTATAGTGACGGATCATTAAAATCTTTAGTATCTATTTTCGGGAAGTATTGTTTGGTATGAATGCTTTGCTCACTTCATTGAGTGGTACAATTAATCAGTGTTTTTTCCTCTTTACAAACGAAAATTAAAATTAGTTTTAATTTAATAGGGATAAGTTTACATATCAAGAAATGAACCTAAGTTTCGCAAAAAAGATGCAGTTGAGTTGGGAATTTTTCCACTTCATTCTTGAATTAAATTTATGGAAGATATTCTCCACCTATGCTATATCCTGGAACTCCAGCGTTGGAGAACTATCAAAACTACTATCCCAATAATAGAAACCGCAATGGAACGAATACAAAAACGGTCTATCGCTGAATTACGGATAAAAGTTGATTTTGTAAAGCAGGGATAGGGCTGAAATCCTTCTTTAACTAACAGAAGACGTAAAAAAAAAAAAAAAAAAAACAATAAGCTCTAACAAATATAAATTCAGTCTATATTGAAAATAATACAAAAACGCTAGGCAAAGTAGGCAAATACTGAAAAATTGGCGATATCCGTATTCATTTTTGAGCAGTTTATTAAGAAACTTCAGAAGACCTTTCATGGGAAGCTAGTACCAAGTATATATTGAATAGTGTATATATTGTATTTAGTTTATTTTATATGTACTGTCTCCTCATTTTACTGAATTATCTTGAAAAGGAATGCAGCCTTCGTATAAATGAATGTTAGTATATTTTCCCCTAAATCTACCATACTAACATTTTCAGTAGTTAGGTACTACTTTCTTTTTGCGGATTAACGTTTGTCAAGTGCCTACTTATGGTATATAACGAAAACCTCTCATAAAATTTGGGAACAAGATCATAACCCACTCCATATCTATCTATAAATAAATACTCTAAAAAAACGGAGCGTGTCCTTATCTTTCAAGGATTTGTTATGACTCCTGCCCAAATTAAGAAAAATAGAACTTTTAATCATTGCACCTGCAATCGATCGAGAATGTTTTTACATAATTGGTTAAATAACAATTGATATTTAACTCAACACTGGGCTGTAATTTCTATTTAATACTGCCCGCTAATAATTTCCCATTTGTTAAGAATTCTGATAAAATACTATTTTTTACACCGTACTGCCCTTACTTATTGATAAAAAATTAATTGATGGCGATTTGTACTTTTCTCTAACATTGAATAAATTGACGTTTGGAAATCTATGAATTTTAATTGATCGTAAAATACTTCAATATATTTTTTTACAATCCTGATCCCTAGAAAACATTCAAATTGTAATTACCTCCTTAATGGAAATAACATTCGACATGAATGGACATTACGGCAGAAGTCTTCATTTGGAATCACAAATAGGTGGTTCCCACTACTATCTTGAGAAGCTCAAATTTACTAAGCAACCTCTATATTGCAATGTATTTATTAAAATCAAATTTATAACTAATATTAATAATTATTATATACCGAAAGGTTATGGGGGAGCGTTACCTTAAGGGATACTTTACTATGAGCATTAAAAGCTTGAGAGTGAGTGGCACCTTAGGGGGCTGACTTTCGACAGGATATCGAATTAAGGAAAACTTTACCTGTTCTAGGGTCAGGGTCTTTGGTCCGCTGGCCTGTTGGATTTCAGAGGATTCGAAAGGGCAGCTGGAGAGGAAAATGGCCATGGTGGAAGCTGACTGGAAAATGGGCCTGGTTGGGAAAGACCTGGCCGACTAGACCTTAGAACTAAAAATAAGTACCAAATAATAATCTTATGTCAATAGCTTGCAATAAGTTTGTTATGTAAATTGTGAGCTGACCCACGAGTACAATGTTACGTAATGATGTAAAATCATCCATAGCAAACTTTGACTTTATAATACCATTAAATTAAATCAATTCACAAATGTTAATAATTAGTCATTTAATAATTGCCACCACTTAGAAATAGTTAACACGATTTGTTAGATCTGAAATTTATTTTTTTCAACTAAAATCTGGTTAAATTTACTATCAGGCCCTATATATGAAATTTTGATTATGTCACGTTATATATTCAAACCAGCCCACTGAATATGTAAATTTCGTCATACTTTGCCAAAACAAACATATTAAGCTTTCAGGTTTAGATCCCAATTTTGTGTTTTTTTCGATCATATCTCGAAAACAGTGGACTCTAAATAAAAATATGCTATAAATAAAAATTAAAAATTAATTATATATGGTACATACTCGTCGAAATTCCAACGGTTTTCGAGATATACGTTATTAATAATCGATAATTTTAGAAATAAAAAAAATGTTTACCTCACTTTTTATTAAACATTTGCTTTACATACCAGAAACCTATGCATGAAATTAAAGTAAATTTAATGCTCTACAAGTTTGATTCAGACATTTGTTTTTTCCCGAAAATCACCGATTTTCAATAACGAATATCTCGTAAATGGTTAGGAGTACGACAAATTTACACAGAATTAATTTTATAGAAAATCCAATTAGCTTTTATGTTTATCTGAAACATATTTTTCTAGCGCCAACCGTTTTCGAGATATAATCGAAAAACCAAAAAAATTGAACTTCTCCCCTCCCCCCACCGTTAGCTCACCCTCCAGGGGCGGGGACTTTTAGTATGTTTACCTTCTAACTATTCCTAATGAAGCTTTGAAGTCGAAAATTATCGCATATTCGATGCACTCTACACCCCTCATTTCAGCACTCATTGACTGGACTAATGCTATTTTGGGTTTAATAAACACCAGAGAAGCTCTGCAATATCTCGCCATACGAAGTGACTCCTCTTTAAGACCATCGGGGCTGTCTTCAAATCCGGATCGGAGACCTGGACCCTAACTGGCGTTGAAGAAAAAGGTTTACTCATCTACGAACGGAAAATTCATAGTCGCATTTTCGGACCAGTAAAGGTCAGAGAGACCTGGCGAAGGAGAATAGACAGGGAAATATATGATCTGTATGGAGAGGCGGATGTGATGAGGAGCATAAAGCTTGGAAGATTGCGTTGAAAGCCCCTGGATGGAAAGCTCTACCAGACAAGAGGAAGAGGCGGGATGACGCCGTCATTAAGGGTAGTTAGCACCTTAAACTAGTGAAGGCTCATTGCGTCGGCCAAGGACGACATCGGTCTGTAGCACCACCGAGTAGTAGTATAATTACAAAATATAATTCATATGAGAATCCAAATATATTAAAACACAATTATTAACCATGAGATGAACTAGTAAACAGCAAATTGCATTTCGTCAGTGAGATTGCCAATTCCATTATGTGCATTTTTTTTCGATTAAGGTTTTTTTTTTGCATGTTTCGTTTTAAAATTAAATTCCGCATCTAATATAAAAACCCGAATACGCTAATTCAGCTAGGATCAGGTTTAGACTAAAAACTTTTATGATTTTAGCCCAAAAAATAATTTACATGTGAATCAAAGCACATTTTGTTTTTAATGTCATAGAAGGTGCTAAATTACACATAGCAGAATTAGCAATCTCACCGACAATTTATTATATGCAACACGTAAAAAGGTTAATTACTATTCATACAACATAAAAATATATATATATATATATATATATATATATATATATATATATATATATATATATATATACATATATATATATCCGTAAAAAGAGTGATCAAAGATTTTTTTAAATAAAAAGGATCGTGATCCATCATATATATTTATACAAGTTGTGATTTTCCACTAATAATAGTTTGCAGTTGTGGACCAATTTGACTTGTACCAATTATTAAGAGATATAAAATGCTTGTCGGTTAACGTGGATCTGTAAACATTCTTTACGTACTTCGTTTTTGGAGAATGTTTTCTCACACAAGTAGGTAGAACCACAAACAGATAACAGCTCACGAGCAAATTTATGCATATTATCAAATTGTGTCAGTCAGTGGGAGACTATTATAAAATTCCGACAAAGATGAGTTTTGATGTTTGTTCTTTAATATATCACTACATTGCAAATCGATAATTTCAAGTTGAAGTTCTGGGGCTATTGTTTCTGGGCCGGGATCAAAGGGATTTGGAAAAATCTTAATTTTTTCGCAATGACATCAAAGTCTGAGAAACAAGTATCAAAATTTATATTCTAAGCACTCAAAGTTTCGACTGCAAAATCGATTGAGGAGTTGTGAATGAAAGAGTATTATTTTCTGACGTAAAGATATGATATAAGCATAAAAATCACGGTGGAGCTACTTTTTTGCTCGCAACCTCTCAAATTCAGTTCGTTTATATGTTTTGTTAAATCGACGTAGGTAGAATGCTAACTTCAACAGCCCTTCGCTATTTTGTAATTCGGATGAATCACTATGCTTTTTATTTAAAAAAACCTTTGATCACTCTTTTTACGGATCTTTGTGGGTTTTTTTTTTGGGGGTGGGGGTGCTGAATCCGAATATGAAGTTTGCTACCACGGCAGCCGTTGGCTTCATACCCAAAATCTCAAAAAAAAAAAAATGCCCAAAATACCCGTTATTTTCGTTTTTTTTAATCTATAATACGACAAAGGAGCGTTTTTTCGAAGAATGTCTTAATATGTTGACTGTAGCCAGAACCAGTAACTACCAAAATAAAAAACACAACCCCGAAATCAGGACATTTTTCGCGAAGTTATGGTCCTGGAAAACTTTGTAGAAATTGGCCAACTTTTTTTCATCTTAAAGGTGGTTAAATTTACAATTTGAATCCATATAATTAAGTCCCTTAAATTACACATGCCAGCACCCTAAAACTCCCGTACTGTTGTGAAAGCCATGTTTTTTGGCATATTTGTCGATGTAATTTCGCAAATATTTGTCCGATCCCAAATTTCTTTTTTCCATCTTAAAGCTGGGTAATTTAAGCCTCGACTGGTCGCGCGGATGACAATATTCCTCCACTGCTCTTAACATAGCTACTGTGTATTTATTTTGGTATGGATGAATATGACGTGCCTAGAGTCTGCAAAGGGAGGCTAGGGGGATTGTCTCAGAACCTCTGTTAGTTGCTATTCGATATTCCCATTTGTTTTTGTTGGGTGACAATTGTTCTCCCCATGGACTTACAATTATTTATTTTTAGTTAGCAAAATTAATACAATGTGAGTTTGTTATAATTACATTGCATGTCCTCTACTGATATTTTAGAAGTACTGTTCTATTTGAGCGAATTATTTCGTTTGTCGTCCACGTGACCTTCCCCGTAATTATTATTTCCAACTTGGTATGTGTTGCTAATGATCTATGTATTTTCTTTATATTTCATTATTTTTAGTATTCAATTTATCTCTCTTATCCTTTGTAAAGTATTTTTGAAAATTAAAGGGATTAAAAAAGTTGCCTATTGCTATAACACCAGAAAACGTAGTGGCTGACTATTGCCATCCGCGCGACCTTTCTTGTAACTGAGCTATACGCGACCACTCAAGGGTTAATATTAAACCTTACGTATATAATTTATATTAAAGTCTGTGAAACACTCACGCCAGAAAACTAAATATGTATGTTTTTGCAAAATATGACAATTATGACATGGTCAGTGGGCTGGTGTGGGTTTTTCGCGGGATTTAATATTAAATTAACCCAGCTATCAGGTGAAAAAACGAAATGCTGGATTGGACAAATAGTTTCCGAGTTATACCAAAAAATCTTATATTTCACAAAAGTCCGAGTATTTTAGCGTGCTGGTATGTGTATTTTAAGGGATTTAATCAAAGTTTCATATATGAGATCTAATAGCAAATTTAACTAGTTTTTATATGAAAAAAAAATTTAAATCGAACAAGTAGTTTCGGAGTTGAATAGTGAAAAATGTGCCAAAAAACATGGATTTCACAACAGTACGCGATTTTTAGCGTACTGCTGTGAAATTTTAGACTTGATTAAAACTTCATATATAACAGTTTAATAGCAAACTAAACCAGCTTTAAGGTGAAAAAAAGTAATTTTATATCGGACTAAAAGTTATAGCCAAATGAATACGACAAACGTGTTTTCGTAGAGCAGTGTGACAAATATGTCAAAAAACATGGATTTCACAACAGTACGGGAGTTTTAGCGTGCTGGCATGTGTAATATAAAGGATTTAATTATATGGATTCAAATTGTAAATTTAACCACCTTTAAGATGAAAAAAAAGTTGTCCAATTTCTACAAAGTTTTCCAGGACCATAACTTCGCGAAAAATGGCCCGATTTTAGAGTTTTGTTTTTTATTTTCGGAGTTACTGGTTCCAAATGAAGCCGACGGCTGCCGTGGTAGCAAACTTCATATTTGGATCAGCACCCCCCCCCCCCCAAAAAAAACAACACAATGATCCGTGAAAAGAGTGATCAAAGGTATTTAAAATAAAAAGCAACGTGATTCATCTGAATAATAAAATAGCGAAAGGCTGTTGAAGTTAGCATTCTACCTACATCGATTTAAAAAAACATATAAACGAACTGAATTTGAGGTTGCGAGCAAAAAAGTAGCTCCACCGTGATTTTTATGCTTATATCATATCTTTACGTCAGAAAATAATACTCTTTCATTCACAGACAGACAAAGAATGACAGACACTGACACAGACAGACAGACAAAGACTCAGACAGACAGACGGACACAGACAGACAGACGGACACAGACAGACAGACAGACACAGACACAGACACACAGACAGACACAGACAGACACAGAGAGACAGACAAAGACAGACAAAGACAGACAGATACAGAAAGGCAGACACAGACAGACACAGACAGACAAAGACAGACATAGACAGACAGACACAGACAGACATAGACAGACACAGACAGACAGACACAGACAGACAGACACAGACAGACAGACAGACACAGACAGACAGACAGACACAGACAGACAAAGACAGACAGACAGACAAAAACAGACAGACAAAGACAGGCAGACAAAGACACAGACAGGTACAGACAGACACAGACAGACAGACAAAGATAGACAGACAGACACAGACAGACAGACACAGACAGACAGACAGACAGACAGACAGACACAGACAGACAGACAGACAGACAGACAGACACAAACAGACACAGACAGACAGACAGACAAAGACACAGACAGGTACAGACAGACACAGACAGACAGACACAGACACACACACAAACACACACACACACACACACATATGTATTTTTTTTTTTCTCTTCTGTAGTAACCCTGCAGAAGAGGCGTTTATTTTATTATTGTGCATTTACCATGCAAAAAGCATATTATATGCATACAATGTTTTAGGTGATGTTTCTTCTTTAATACAATTCAGTATTTTGTATTTACATATATATATATATATATATATATATATATATATATATATATATATATATATATATATATATATAAGTTATTTATTTATTTATAGCGTAAGTTGGATTAATTTTAATTATTTGTTAGTAATTGTGCTTAAGTTAAATTCTATGAGTATTATACTTACAGAGTTATTATTTTGATTTTTTTTTCCATCTTATCACAATAATAAGCCAATATAAGTGAAAAGTTGTATTTAATGTATACAGTAGTAAATATCAATAAACATTTAAAAAAAAAAGAAAAAAAAAAAAAAGATCAAAATTAATTTTATATCTTACAGAGATAGGAATGATGTAATGCTATCCTAATGTACAAACAAAGATGAATTATGCAGATGGGATGAGTTGTGAATATGACATGGCAATCACTTGTAAATTAGCTACCCATTGGTTGCAGTCCAATAAACGTTACATATTAGAACGTGATGAGATCTTCCAACCGTATGTTATATTTACCTTAAGAATAATATAATCCGACGATTTTGGCTTGATAATAATGAAATATGAATAAATAATATTTATTTAAAACATAAAACATTTTTAAAAATAAAAATACCATATTGCTTCATCAATTTCTCCGGGATGTTTCTAAAATTTAAGTTCGAGCAACTTCCATAATTTTTAACATGTATATAATAAAACCTTTGAAGAAATTCGTTGTACAATATTATTATAATACCAGAGATCAACAAATGAATATGTTTGTTAGTGTTTAATAAAAGCTCTTTTTTTTTTTTTTAACTGAGTCTGACATATCTATCGTTGTAAAGTAACAACTGATAACATTACTCTTTGTCGAATGAGGTTATAAAACTATTTAAGCCATGATAATATACTGTATCTATTATATTGTGGTTTATAATTATTAAATTAATTTGAATTTAATTTAGTATTATCTTAAATAGAAGTAATATCTTATTAAATGGGGTCACCTGTAGTTGTTAACATAGCAACCTACTAAACCAAAGATCGCAGGTTCGCAGCCCCCGTTGTTGATGACCTTAGGATTTTTTAAAGGGAGTAAAAAATCCTTAGCTATGTCACTGGCTGCACGGTGACTGACTTCATCACCTCAGATCACCGGCCAGTGATCTACGAGATAGAAGGAAGGAGGGACGAGCCAGCCCCAGAAAAATTCATATATCAAGAAGCTGACTTGGGCAAATACAAAGCCGAAATTTGCCATAAACTACCGTCGGTGCAACCGCTACGGTCTCTGGAGGAAGTCGATGATTTCATCAATACCTTCAGTGACACCATATTCGAGGCTGCCCACTCCTCTATCCCCACCTTCCGTCCTTCCCCACCTCACCTCCAAAAACCCCCTCCTCATATCATGGCTCTCATATCGAGCAGGCGGAACCTCAAAAACAGGTGGTACAGAACCCGGGACCAAGACGTCAAGATAGCCCTCAACGCACTTACCACCCAAATCAGAAATCTGCTCCGCCAATGGAAAACCTCCACAAACTACTGGAAGTTCTGGAAACTAACAAGATCAGCGGTAAAGAAAACTTCCACGATCCGCCTGCACGATGGGGACCGACTCCTTTCCCCTGCCGACCAAGCGGAGCTGCTTGCTGAGCACTACAGAGAGGACATCGCCAACAGGACCACCGATGCCGAACCTTCCCCATCCATGGCCCAGGAGAACAACTTCATGTTCATCAGCCCTAAACAGCTGAAAGCCGTCCTAAGAAGAACAAAGGGGAACAGAGCTCCTGGACATGACGGGATTCAGACAGTCCTTCTCAAGCTGCTTTCTAGAAAAGGAATAATGCACCTCACGAACCTGTACAACTCCTGCTTGAGGTTAAGATACTTCCCCGTTCAGTGGAAGCATGCAATACTGTTTCCACTCCTCAAGCCGGCTAAGACAGGAGACAAGCCAGAACACTACCGGCCAATCAGCCTGTTGCCTCACCTCGGAAAAGTCTACGAGAAAATTGTTCTCAATTACCTACGGGACTTTTGCGAGGAGAACTCAGTTATTCCGTTCGAACAAACGGGTTTCCAAGCACGTCTTAGTACTGATCACCACCTGATGAAGCTGCAAACTGAGGCGTGCACACACTTCAATAGGAATACTGCAACAGCGCTAATCTCCATAGACTGCACCAAAGCATTTGATTCCGTATCTCACGGGATCTTATGCAGAAAACTTGAAGAACTAGAATGCCCTGAGCAGCTCTATGAAGTCATTGTCTCCTTTCTCAGTGAGAGAAGTCTCGCTGTGCGGGTTCGTGACGTCCATTCACATTCAGTACCCCTCACATGCGGTGTGCCACAAGGAGCAGTACTATCTCCAGTGCAGTTCAATATCTACACTGCTAAAGTGGTTAGCAAAAACTACGGTAGGGCGACAGTAGCCGCTTTTGCCGACTATATTGCCATCACTAGCAGCAGCATGAACCCCACTTGAGCACTGCGTCAGGCCGAAACGGTCTGCGAAGGGATCATTCGACGGCTGGATTCACTTAACATCCAAGTAAATCCAGCCAAAACGGACTGCGTAGTGTTCTCACACCAGCGTGGGAAAAGGACAACGCTACCGAAGACCCTGCGAGTGGCAAACACCACCATTGCCCCCTCCACCTCCATTGTCTACTTGGGTGTTCCCATCGATAGAGGGCTGAAATTTTCGGCTCATTGTTACAGGGTACACCGCAAAGTGAGAAGAAGATCCTACCGCCTCCATCATCCCCTATCCTCTCCAGCACTTTCCCTCCGTCTCAAGCTCTGCATATATATGAGCATGTTGAGACCTGCCCTCCTGTACGGTGCCCCTCTTCTCACCCGTCTTTCAGACGGAACTAGACGGCACCTGCAGCGGTTCCAGGACTCCATGCTCAAGAAGAACCTCACTGAAGAAGAAGAAGGCAGAAGACCTCCACGAAATCTTCGATCTTCCGACCATCCCTGAGTTCATCAAGCGCTGGCATGTCAAGTTTCTGGACTCTCTGCAGTCCTTAACGAACCCCCTGTTCAGAACCTTGACACCAGTTTTTTTTTTTTTTTTTTTTTTTTTCTGATCCCTCAGAAACTAAAACAGAAAAACATGAAATTAGTAAACCTATTTCTACAGGGATAGTAAAAATAGGAACGATACCTTTTGTCCTTTTTCTACCATGGGTACTGGAAGAAGTAATGTAATGATTAATTTTGGAAGTTGTTTGCGCCTCATTGGCTCGAAATGATGTGTTCTGGAGTTGAGGGGCCTCCGCTCAATGAATATGAAAATAAAATAATAATAGAATTAATAATAATAACAAAATAATAGGACAGATAGAAAACGAAAGAAGAAGAAAAAGTTATAGACAGAAGAGAAGAGAGAAAGATAGATGAAAGAGAGTTGTCTATATACATATATACAGGTTTATGTGATGATGTGGATGGGATTGATGGGACCTTTCCTTCCCTGCCATCTGGCAGGTAGGGGGGATGGGGTGAGGCTGCGGAATAATGGGTTAAAGGATGCTGGAAGGTTGTCGAAGAACTTGATGTGTCGTCGTGTTATGAATTGTTGAATTGTGTCTAGTTGTAGTTGGTCATGTATAAATGCCATGTTTCGTCGTTCGAGTGATGTACCTCTACAGATCTTCATGAGAACACTGTTCTGATATGTTTGTAGTGTTTTGAGTGTTGTTGGATAAAGATAGTGCAGGAGTGGTGCACCGTGTAATAATGAGGGTCTGAGTATGGCTTTGTAAAGTAAGAGTTTGAGCCTGAGTGATAGAGTAGGTGCATAGAGTAGGTGTTTGAGTTGATATGTGGTGTTTTTGACTACATGTATTCTGTGATTGACATGTGCTGTGAATGACAAGTGTGATTCGAGTTTCATACCTAAGTATGTTAGGTGTTGTGATGTTTTGATTGGCTGACCGTTGAGAGTGAGCTGTTTCTGAGGTGTTTTCTTGTAAGAGAATGTGATGGCGTCAGTCTTTTGTGTGTTGATGTGGATGTTGATGTCGTGTAGCTGTTCTGTGATCAGTTGGGCTGCCTGTTGGGCCTTGCGCATTGCGTGTTTCGCATTCATGCTCGCTGAGTATACAGCAATGTCATCAGCATATGCGGCTATTTGGACTTTGTCCAACTTCTGTCCGACTATATGAGCCGTATAGATGTTAAATAATATGGGCGCAAGGACCGAGCCCTGAGGTACACCGCAGGTGACTGGTCTAGGGGCGGACATGTCATTTCTAACCCGAACTGAGAGGGTCCGGTTAGTCAGGTAGCTACCAATAATGTCGACCAGTTGGTCTGGGAATTTCAGGAGCCTAAGTCGATTTATGAGGGTTAGGTGTGACACAGAGTCAAAGGCTTGGGTGCAGTCGAGTGATATCATTGCCGTGGCAAGGTTCCTATTGAGGTTAGAAGCAGCATCAAACTGCAGTTTTGCTACATGGTGATAGCAGCTAACTCCACGCGAAAAACCTGTCTTTTCAGGCGGGATAACGTCGTGTGTGTCGCAGTGTCTTCGGAGGTGTATGAGAATAAGTTTCTCATATATTTTTGAAATGTGACTGAGGAGACTGATGGGCCGGTATTCTTCGGGTACAGTGCCTCTTTTGCGGGGTTTTAGGAGTGGAACGACAATAGCATGTTTCCATTCCGTGGGGAAATACCTGAGGCGGGTGCAAGCGTTATAAATGTTGAGGAGAAACATGTGGGCTTTCCTAGGTAAAAATCTGAGAAGGACATAAGATATGTTATCTTGTCCTGTGGCTTTGTTTCCCCTCGTGTTTCTAATGGATGCAGTCAGGTCTTTGTACGACGAGAAAAGAGGGTTCTGAAGAGGGTCTGTCTGGGGGATGTGGCTATAAACTGAGTCTGTGCGTGAAGCGTCTCGTTCTGTGTAATAGTCTGATAGTGCTGTGGCCTGATCTGCTGGGGTAAGGAGTTCGTTGCCTCGGGTGATCTTCACCGATTTTGACTTAGTGTTATGACTTCGGACTAATTTCCAGAAGTTTTTGTGGTCGTAGTGAGTGCGGCGAAGTTGTTCGTGCCATAAGGACGTTTTACACTGCGACATGAGGGTGCTAATCTGTCGTGTGAGACTGTTTATGATAGGTCTGTATGTTGGGTCATGTGTTCTGTACCAAATGTTTTTAATGTTGTTTCTCTGTTTTATGAGTGTGAGTATGTGCTGTGGTGGTTTGCGTAGATGAATAGGTGTAGGGTTGAATGTGGGTATAGATGCTGATGCTGCGTCGTGTATTATGTTTTCAAGTGTATGTATGGCTGTGTCAATATCTGTTGTGTTGTGGAGTGGGGTGATAGTGGGTATGTTTTTGTATATGTGTGATTTGTAGAGTTTCCAATCTCCATGTTTAAAATCGTATCTGGTGTGAGTGGGCCTTGACACCAGCTTTTTTTTTTTTTTTTTTTTTTTTTTTTTTTTTTTTTTTTTTTTTTTTTTTTTTTTTTTTTTTTTTTTTTTTTTTTTTTCTCAGTCCTCCATTTTATTTACAATATATACAAGGAAATTAAGGAATTCAGGGATTGGGATCTTTGATTGCCTTGCGGCATTTGAAGATGGGTGTCCTCGGCAGCTTCTGGATCCACTCTGTAGACGGATGGTCTTCTTTCTTCTATGATGAGCGAGGAGGAGTCACTCTGCTGGCGGTGGTGGTTCTAACGGGTCAGTCTGTTGAGCCTGAACCCCTTTCCTCGGCGAGTACGTCCGCTAAGGGGGTCAAACCTTGCCACCTCCCAGGCCTGGGAGGCGGGGCTATGTCCCTGAACAGAGGGTTGGAACAGTGCTTCAGCCCGTCAAAGAACTTGACGTGCCGGCGACCGATGTACGTCGGGATGGATGGCATCCTCAGCTCTTCGAGGATGTGACTGTTCCTGGACCTCTGCAGGTTGGTACCACGGACGATTCGCCAAAGGAGGGAGTTCTGGAACGTCTGGATGGCATGGAGAGTACTTTTGTACATGTGGTGAAGCAGTGGAGCTCCATGGAGTAGGGTGGGTCTGATTATGGACTTGTATATTTGGATTTTGAGGCGAAGGGATAGCTGGGGAGAGGTCAGGAGATGGTAGAGGCGGTATGTCTTCGCCCTGGCCTGTTTGATTCTGCTCTTCACGTGGGTGGAGAAGGTCAGATGTCGGTCAATGTTGACCCCAAGATATAAGATGGAGCTGGATATTGGTTGCTCAACATTGTCTACTGTGAAGTACTTTGGTAATCCGCGGGATTTTTTGCCTTTGGCAAAGGACATCACAATAGCGTCAGTCTTCTTGGGGTTAACCTTGATACCGCAGGTGTTTAGAGCCTCTACTTGACACCAGCGCCAACCCCGGTCCGCTGGCAAATAACAACCGGACCGTAATGAAGACACCAACGGACCAATCACAGCCCACTGGACCAACGGACCAATCAGATACCACTGGCCTCTGGTCAGAAAAAATTTATCATTTTAGATAAATTAAATAAATAGTAATTAATTAAAAAAAAAAAAAAAAAAATTAGTTTTAAGTTAACAACAAGGTTTAGGTGAGCCCCATCACCTAAACATTTATCTTTCTGAACAACCATACATTATGATTTCACAAACTTTCTGTAGGTCTTACAATGTACTCAGTACAGAAAAAGACCAGACCTCAAGAAATCAATAAATACATGTTTATATCCAATAGGGGCTTGGAAAAAAAAAAAATTAGCTATGCCGTCCTTCGGAAGGGACGTAAAATGGGGGTCCCGAGTCTGTGCGATATCAGGTACTAGTTAAGGCTAAACATCCCGATTTTTAGTAAGATTTGTTTTCAAGAGATGGCAGCACTTTCGGGGCGAAATTATTTTCGCTCTCATTTGTGAACAGAATCATCAATATTAGATCTGTAAACGGATTTGGTAATAAAAACCCCATTAAATTCGCGCTACGTTTCCGATTTTTTTTGTGTCAATTATTTTAGAATTAAAAAAAATTATCTGGCGAACTATTGATTTTTTTTTTAAAAAAACTGGTTATAGCCACTTAGTCATAAGTCAATTGAACACGATTATGCAAACAGGTTCATTTTCGGTTGCATAGGTTGATCGTAATGTGAAAAATACGATTTGTAAGGAAGCGGATGATTAGATTAGTAGGCTACCTGCTGTTGTAGTCGTGAGGGAAGGGCTGTGAGGACTCAGCTCCCAGTCAGCTACCGATCTAACGTCTCCCCAATAGTGGAAAAACCGACAGAATAGAGGCCAACAAAATTTGATATACGTTTTAGTATATATATTTTAATATATATAACATATATAGTATATGTTCTTCGGTAGGTTATAAAAAGAAAAAAAACAAACTCTTTTAAAGCTTAGTTCGAATATCTATGAAATTTATAAACATTTTTAAACCCAGGAGATATTAAAAATAATAAACCGACAAAAAATGTTATTTGGAACAAATAACGAGTTAACATATGAATACTTTATGTAATTAAAAATACCCTAAACAAATATTTTGGCATTGTTCAAGAGGAATTTATTTCACTGATTATTATATTCGAACAACGGAATTCAAAGTGTAAAGTAATCATTAGGACCAAAACATGTGTTTAGTTTTCCACAAAAGGTAAATCAATCGAGAAATAATGAGTAAACTATAACTGTTTATTTAAAGAAGTAAAATTTTTAATTTTTATTGATAACAGTTAACCCTTTAACAGGCAATGTATCCTGGAGGATACACATTTTTAACGCCTTTTTCTCAATAAATGACGTAATATCCGACGCATTATTCTTCTCATTATCGGCTAATATCCTTTATTTAACCTTGAATTGCATGATACATGTGTGGGGTTTAGCGTGGCTATCGCCATTCAAAGGTGGGAAAAAAAAAAAAAGAAATAAATTCAAAAATTCCCGGCTTGCTCGTTAAAGGGTTAACCCTTTAAGAAATATATAACTGTTAATCATTTATCAATTCCAAACTGTTTCATTGAACCCTTCAACATGAAAACACATTTGTAATATAGAATGTAACAGCTGAAAATTAATATTGTTACGGTCTGGTGAGGTTGAGGGCACCCTGGGCGACCCGGGGTCAGGTAGCTGGAAAGGCCGCCAGGGTGGCCTAGATTTGGTGGTGCCGTGGGCATGGGCGAGCAGGTAGCCGAGAAGGGCGGCGGATGGCCTGGAAGGGTCACGGCGCCCCAGAAGGCCCCAGGCCTGTAATCTGGCCAGGTCTAGAATGTTCGGCGGCGCTTTAAATAGGCCGACTTCCAGCCTGGGAGTCAGTATCCATGTGTCAGTGATCAAGTAACGATCGATCAGTCAAGTGTCAGTGACAGTTCAGTCTGTGAGTTAGTGACAGTGATTAACAGTGTCAGTGAGTGTAGTAACAGTCTCTGTGTGTCAGTGTAATAGATTCTTATGTATAATTGTAACATCTAGTATTAAGATAGTAAAGATAAGTATTGTGTAATATACATATTAGTGTAATTAGACCTAAGTACAATTGTTATTAGATTAAGTAGCTTAAGGGACCTATTTGTATTTATTAAGTAGTAAATAAATTAGTGTTTAGTATTTAAGTTGTGAATTGATTAGTCATACCCCCAGTGGCCCGTAACAATTTGGTGTCAGGTGTGGGGTTACAGTTTAATTGCTATTGTTTGTCTTGTATTTGTTTTGTAATTATTGGGCTACTGGAAAATGGCTACTCAAAGCGTTAGATTAAATGATTTAAAAGTTGCAGATTTGAGACGAGAGTTGGAAGAGCGCGATCTGGATACCTCCGGATCAAAAACTGTGTTGCAGCAGCGTTTGCGCCAGTTTTTTATAGACTCGGGGGAAAACCCAGATAGCGTTAATTTTGAGACCGATTTGAGCAGATTATCTGCAACTTTTAAAACTGAACTAGGCAATGTAAGAAATGAATTAGGTAATGTAAGAAATGAATTAGGTAATGAGTTAGGTAATGTAAGAAATGAATTAGGTAATGAGTTAGGTAATGTAAGAAATGAATTAGGTAAAGAGTTAGGCAATGTTGAAAACAAATTAGGTAATGTACAAAAAGAATTAAGTACTGAGTTAAGTAATGTTAAAGATAATTTAAGTACACTAGAATGTAAGCTAAGTACTGTAGAAAATAAGTTGATGGAGACTGTGGACAAAAAGTTAGCTGATGTAGAGTGTAGATTAGGAGAAAAAGTTTGTTCGATTGAAAATGAACTTAGGTTAAGAGTAGAAGCCCTTGAGGGACGCACGAGCAACCCACCGAAGGACGACAGCGACAGATCCTCCGAGAGCAGCTCTCACAACACCATTCGGCTTGCCAATGCTGGGACGCCACCAACACACAACATCATTCCAGTGTTCGACGGGAAGACACCGTGGGAGGATTATATGACTCTCTTTGAGACAGCGGCTTCAATTCACGGGTGGTCTCAAGAGACCCAGGCTTCAACGCTGTGCCTGGCCTTGCGTGGAGACGCCCTGGGGGTACTCCAGGGGATGCCGATGTCGGAGCGGTCCAACTACGGAGAGCTGGTGAGAAGACTGGAGATGCGGTTCGGCCACCGCCACATGGACCAGCTATACCGCTCACAACTAAGAAACCGGACCCAAAAGAACACTGAGACGCTACAGGAATTCGAAGCTGATGTCGCCCGGCTTGTGAGGAATGCCTACCCCTCGGTCACCGATGATGTATACGAGAGCCTGGCGGTAGACAAATTTCTGGACGGACTGCGGGACCCGGAGACACAACAAGCTGTGAAACTCGCCCGGCCAAAGACTTTAGGCGATGCTTTATCTCAGGCCATGGAATTTGAGGCGGTCAGACAGTCAGTAAGGGGCCATGCAAGAGTTCGTGCAGCGGAAGCAGAGCCTGTTGTAGTCCCCAGCATAGAAGACATAATAAAAAGGGTCTTGGAGGCCCTCAGGACTCGTAAGAAGGAGATTCGCTGTTGGGGCTGCGGTCAACTGGGACACCCTAGAAGCAAGTGCCCGTCCAATAAAAGAGAAAAGCCTCAGGAAAACTAAGGAGGGTTGGTGAGAAGGGGCAACTGCCGACCCGTAATATGAAAGGCCCCAGGAAGACTATCAGAGTGGCATCAATGGGAAACAAGACGACCAGTTTCTATGTGGATGGGATGGTGAACGGACAGCTGCGAAGCCTTCTACTGGACACCGGCGCAACGATGACAATCCTGAGCCCGAAGACGGTTCCCGCTGAGCAGATCTCACCAACTACTTGGGCACTACGGACAGCCACAGGACAGCCAGCCCAGGTCTACGGGGAGACAGTTGCCACCTTCCTCATTGGAGGTCAATCTCTGAGGCACCGTGCTCTCGTGGCCGAAGTAGATGAAGAAGTCATATTGGGCACGGACTTGATGATTGAATACGGGCTCAAACTGGATATGGCAAGGGGTGTGGTGACATTAAGGGATGAAGAGATCATCCTCCGACGGGGCAAGGACCTCTCTTCACGAGTGCTCTTACTAGAGGACACCATTCTACCCGCAAGGAGCCAGGTTGTGACTCAAGGGACGTTTGAAGGCCAACTATCTGAAGGTGAATGTGTGGTACTAGAGCCCGGAATGTACGAAGAAAAGGAGCTCGGACGAGGCGTGCTGGTAGCCAGGTCTCTTGTTAAGGTCGGACGCACCACTCCAGTTCGTCTGATGAACCTAAACAGTTATCCGGTAGCGCTGAAGAAAGGAGCACTGATTGGGGAATGTACAACCGCTACCTCAATCGTAAGACAGCTGCAACGGCATTCTACTAATCGACGAGAGCTCTCAGAAGAATTATCCAGATTTGTGGAGGAATCATGCCGTGATCTTTCACCTGAACAAAGTGAGGAAGTGCGGAACATGGTTACCCAATGGCAGGATGTCTTCGAGATCAGCTCAGGACCTCGGGGTAGAACAAACATCGTCCAGCACAAGATTGACACTGGAGATACGAAGCCCATTCGACAGGTTCCGAGGAGGCTGCCGTTAGCCAAACGAGAAGACGCAGAGAGGATTATTAAAGAGATGGCGGCTGATGGTGTCATTGAGCCTTCGAGTAGTCCCTGGATGTCTCCTGTTGTACTGGTGAAGAAGAAAGACGGCAGTACGAGATTCTGCGTCGACTACCGCCTTCTTAACAATGTCACCAAGAAGGACAGTTATCCGCTTCCAAGGATCGACGATACGCTGGACACCTTGGAAGGCTGTAAGCTGTTCTCTACTTTGGACCTCCGCAGTGGATATTGGCAGGTTGGATTGACTCCTGAGGATAAGGAGAAGACAGCATTCTCAATCGGCACGGGACTCTGGCAATTTACGGTAATGCCGTTCGGGCTTTGCAATGCTCCTGCAACGTTCGAGAGGCTGATGGAAAGTGTGCTGAGAGGTCTTTCATGGGAGACGTGCCTGATATACCTAGACGATATCATTGTGCTAGGAAACTCATTCAACCACCATCTGAAGAATCTCGAGAAGGTCTTCGAACGGCTGCGTGCAGCTAATTTGAAGCTGAACCCAAAGAAGTGCAACCTCTTCCGGAGTCAAGTAAACTACCTGGGGCATGTCGTTTCTGACAAAGGAGTCGCCGTTGACCCGGAGAAGATTACGGCTATCACCGACTGGCCGGTACCTCGCGACAAGCACGAAGTTAGGAGTTTCCTCGGACTCTGTACCTACTACAGGAGGTACGTGAAAGGGTTTGCTAGCATTGCAAAACCCCTAACCAGGCTTACCGAAGAAAAACGCACTTTCCATTGGGACCTCGAGTGCCAAAAGTCCTTCGAGGAGCTGAAAAACAGGCTAAGTAGTGCTCCTATCCTAAGCTATCCACGCACCGAAGGCAAGTTCATACTCGACACTGACGCCAGTAACACCGCTATTGGAAGTGTACTTTCCCAGTTGCAAGACGGGGAGGAAAGAGTAATTGGCTACTTCAGCAAGGCACTATCAGCCCCAGAACGCAACTACTGTGTTACGAGGAAGGAGCTTCTCGCAGTTGTAAAATCCATAGAGCACTTCCATAAATATCTGTACGGAAGAAGGTTTCTCCTGAGAACGGACCACGCGGCTCTAATGTGGCTACTGCGATTCAAGTCACCAGAAGGACAAGTTGCGAGGTGGATTGAGCGTCTTCAGGAATATGACTTTGAGTCTGTTCATCGCTCGGGAAACACTCATAAGAATGCAGATGCACTTTCGAGGAGACCTTGTGACGAAAAATGCAGCCACTGTTCCCGGCAAGAGGAGAAGCAGGCGACAGTGATGAGGACTACTGTTGTCATCGACAGTTGGCAAGATGCAGAGGTTTCGAAGGAACAAGACGAGGACCCTGATCTGAAACCAATAAAGCAGTGGAAGCTTTCAGGGCAAAGAAGACCACCCTGGCAGGATGTTGCTCCGATGTCGAAGAATACAAAAACGTACTGGGCTCAATGGGACTCCATTCTAGTGGACAACGGGCTGTTGAAGCGAGCATTGGAGAACACAGAAGGAGATCAGCGCAGACTACAGCTCATCGTCCCAAGGAAAAGAGTGCCTGAAGTGCTTAGGGAACTTCACGACGGAGTATCTGGCGGCCACCTTGGAGTTCACCGTACATTGGAAAAAGTACGTGAGCGTTTCTATTGGGCTAATCTTAAAGAAGACGTATTAGACTGGTGCAGGCGCTGTGCGACGTGTGCGGCCTCCAATGGACCGATGAGGAGAAAGAAGGCCCCTATGAAGAAGTATAACGTGGGAGCTCCATTCGAGAGAATAGCAGTTGACGTCGCTGGCCCTTTTCCTTTGACTGATGAAGGTAACCGGTACATTCTTGTGGCCATGGACTACTTCTCTAAGTGGGTGGAGGCTTATGCCCTTCCGAATCAGGAAGCCGTCACAGTTGCGGACGTTCTTGTTAAACAGCTCGTCAGCAGGTTTGGAGTACCAATGGAGCTTCACACTGACCAGGGACGGAATTTTGAGTCTGCAGTCTTCTCCAAGATGTGTGAGACACTAGGAATACGCAAGACTAGGACGACGCCTCTTCATCCGCAATCTGATGGCATGGTAGAGCGCATGAACAGGACCATGGGTCGGTATTTGTCTAAGGTTGTCTCCGACCACCAGAGGGACTGGGACCAGTACCTTCACCTATTCCTTCTAGCCTACCGCAGTTCAGTTAATGAAACGACAGGGCAGACCCCCGCCAGAGTGGTGTTTGGCAGAGAACTTCGCTTGCCCTGTGATCTGAAATTTGGTTTCAAGCCTGATGAAGAAGTCGCCGGGGAAGATTATGTCACGAATCTAAGGATGCGAATGAATGCTATCCACGAAAAGGTTCGTTCAAACATTCAAGAAGCAAGCGACAGAATGAAGGAGCGTTACGACATCAGGGGAGAGAAAGGTGGCTTCCAGCCTGGGGACTTGGTATGGCTACATGATCCTCGGAGAAGGCAAGGCTATTCACCCAAGCTTCAGAGATCCTGGGATGGCCCGTATGAGATCATCGACAGGATTAATGACATCATCTATAGGATCAGGAAGCAGCCAAGAGGAAAACCCAAGGTAGTCCACTTTAATAGACTGGCCCCATTCAAAGGAGATCATGGTCCAACCGAGGACCAACAAGTGAGGCATCTCTCTCACTTTAGGGCCAATAACGACCCAGTTGCGCGGCCTGAAGTTTTAGGTGCTCGTGGAGTGACTCAAACAATCTACAGAGACATCTTTTCTCTACCAGTGGACTATGCTCTGGCCCATTGCGTCCCTGAAGATCTGAGAAACTCTCGAGGGATCGCAACTGTTTTCAGGAAGAAGTTTGCCGGAGCTGAAGAATTAGAACAGCAAGGACCCAGTGTTGGAAGGGCGCTTCACCAAACGCACGGAGGCCAGCATCTGTTTTACTTGGTTACCAAGCGTGCCTCCCGTCAGAAATCAACGTACGGCGCACTACAGCGAAGCCTCAACGACCTGCGCAGCCAGATTTTAAGACTGCATCTCACTAAGCTCGCCATCCCCAAGTTGGGCTGTGGATATGACGGCCTGGAATGGAAGACCGTAAGACACATGCTTGAAGAGACATTTGCCAACTCTGGGATAGTCATATTGGTGTGCACATTTAACCCCTGGAGATCAAACGGCGACTACTTCGAAAGAAGATCATCGCATCTAATTGCTCCAAATCGTGCTCTGGGGCAGAGCACTTTTAAGAAGGGGGCAGTGTTACGGTCTGGTGAGGTTGAGGGCACCCTGGGCGACCCGGGGTCAGGTAGCTGGAAAGGCCGCCAGGGTGGCCTAGATTTGGTGGTGCCGTGGGCATGGGCGAGCAGGTAGCCGAGAAGGGCGGCGGATGGCCTGGAAGGATCACGGCGCCCCAGAAGGCCCCAGGCCTGTAATCTGGCCAGGTCTAGAATGTTCGGCGGCGCTTTAAATAGGCCGACTTCCAGCCTGGGAGTCAGTATCCATGTGTCAGTGATCAAGTAACGATCGATCAGTCAAGTGTCAGTGACAGTTCAGTCTGTGAGTTAGTGACAGTGATTAACAGTGTCAGTGAGTGTAGTAACAGTCTCTGTGTGTCAGTGTAATAGATTCTTATGTATAATTGTAACATCTAGTATTAAGATAGTAAAGATAAGTATTGTGTAATATACATATTAGTGTAATTAGACCTAAGTACAATTGTTATTAGATTAAGTAGCTTAAGGGACCTATTTGTATTTATTAAGTAGTAAATAAATTAGTGTTTAGTATTTAAGTTGTGATTTGATTAGTCATACCCCCAGTGGCCCGTAACAATATAATTTGATAATCAAGCTTCTGGTATGTCTACTAAGAATTTTAAAGTAAAAACAACATACATATTAGGAGAAAATATTATTTATATGAACATTTTTTATTACTAAAATCCTAAAATTATTACATTATTATTCATTAGAACTTCATAATGTGAGTAGAAATTATCTGGAATATAAGAATCCTGAACTAACTACAACGGCAAAGAATTAAAAGAAAAACTTTTATCAGTCTCTGTAAGTGTAAGTTCACTCTTACCAATTTGTTTCATTCGATCCATGAAAATTATTTATTAATAAATAAAATATAATTCAAATAACAAATGATATCTCGGAATAAAAATAAAACATTGGACAATAAGAATATTTATACCTTGAGAGTACTACTAGCCCAGTCAAATAAGGAGTTTTAGACAGCAAATCTCGAAAAGAAAGCAATGAAGGTAATTCTTGCATATTCTTTCGTTTTGGGATTCTAAATAAGTGGTGAAAAGTCACCAACCTCAGCATGTTAGCATAATGATATTCTTAGTCAAAGGTCACAAAATCAGTTGTTTTTTCAAATATCTCGATGTCTTTGCATCGGGCGTCAATCGAGAAGGTTACAAAACTTGTAGATAATAATATTTTCTCTGATTTTTTTGGGTTCCATTCATTTTTTTTTTAGGATTAACCGTTTTCAAGATATAGTGTGGAAAAACAGAAGCGGGCACCGGTTCGGACAATTCTAGTGCCTTCATCAATCGTTTCTCAGAAAAAAATATCGGAATCAAAGTTGTAGAGCATTAAATTTTCTTTAATTTCGTATATACATTTTGGCACTTAATTAAAAATATTTGACAAAAAGTGAGGTTACAATTTGTTTTTCTCGACTATTATCTATTTCTAATAACGTATATCTCGAAAACCGTTAGACAAATGTTTAGAGAAACAATTTTATAGAAAATTTAATTAGCTTTAATTTTGATCAGTATCATATTTTTCGAGAGTCCACCATTTTCGAAATATAATCGAAAAACTGAAACAGGAGATCTTCTCCACTTCCCCAAGCGTAAACTGGGGAATCTCGTTCCCTCCGGGTCGGGGACTTTAAGTATTTTTACCTTTCAACTACTCCTAACGAAGCTGTGAAGTCAAAAATAGTCGCATATTTAATGCACTCTACACCCAGCACTCTCACTGGGATCGCACTTCTCCGCGAAAACACGTTTGTCGGCACTCTTTTAGCTATAGCTCCAAAACTAATAGTTCGATCCAATTATTATTTTTTTTCCATCTGAAAGCTGGTTAAATTTACTATAAGAACCTGTGTATTAAATTTCGATCAAGTCCCGTAAAGTTCCCACGCCAGGACGCTAAAACCAGCTTGCTGTTTTGAAATCCAAGTTTTTTTTGCACTATTTTCGCTATAACTCCAAAACTGTTTGTCTGATCTGAAATTTCAGAAAATTAAATAAAATTTTGGAAAAACTTGATTTCGCGGAGAAGTCAGAGTGCTGAAATGAGGGGTGTAGAGTATGCACTCTACAAATAAAATATGCGACTATCTTTGGCTTCACCGATTCGTTAGTAGTCTTTGGAAAGTAAAGGTGACTTTTCGCCTCTTATTTAGAATGACAAAACAAAGGTATATGCAAAACTTTAGCTATATTTCTTCCTTTCCGAGGTGAAATCCTTATTTGACTGGAGTTTTGGTGGAATTTCTCACTGGCAGTTCTATAATATTTTATGATTACGAGAAAACGTACATTACAATTTAAAATACAAATATAAAAGGATAAACCGTTTTGTAGGAACCTATATCCAACCAATAGCAAGACATTACACTTTAAAATTACTTTTCCCGGTTATGTTTTAATTATTATGGTATACGCTATGGAACAATTACATATCCAGGAGACTTGGGAACAATGAAATTACCTTTTCTATTATGGTAATTCTAAAAAATTTCCAAGGAGCCAGTTATAAATCTGATTTTATTTATCAGTCATTGTTTAATTTTGTTTACGATTTTACAGTCGACTGATGTAAAATTATTGATTTTCAAAGTTGAATTTGAACAACTCAGGGAAACAACATTATGTTTTCAAATTACATCGTAGTAAATATTATATGGGTACGTACTCTTTTTCATTATCAGCTCTTCTTTTCAGTTCAGGTTTTCTTCGTCTAGCAGATACGCGGAGATTCTTTTTGGATTTAGAACTATTTATATAAAAATATCTACGTCCAATAGATTGTTCTTTTTTGTTATGTTCTATCTTTACAACGATAGAAATTGAACGGAAATACAATTTGTTCTGAACGGGAAATATTTTCAATTGTTATTGGATTTTCCGGAATATCTTTTACCTGGTTTCTGTACTATCGGATTGACTTCACATACCCACATGCTACCTAAATTTATATTAGATACAAGGTAATAAATTTACATATGTATTTATATATAATTACATAGGTATCTATCGGTTAGGTAACTTATGGAATTTATTTGGAATATTTTATATTATTTGTCCCAAATACATTACCGGTGAAAAGGGTCAGATAATGTTAGGGTACTTTAAATACAAGGTATAACTCATTATTTATGAAAATTTCAAATTTCAATAACCCTCAGCCGGAAGATTATTTAAAATATAACATTAATATAACCACAAATAAGAACCGTTAGCCAACTGAGAATAGCCAAATGTGACTACTTGAAAATATTTTTTAAAAATAACAGTTTACAAATTAAAGCTCATGAAAAATGTGAAGATTGTTGCTTATTCATTGTAAATAGCTGTAAACATCTGTTGTTAGAGTGCCAAAGACACGATAATTTTCGAAAAAAATACCTAAAAGACTATATAGTTCAAACAGATGATAGTCTATCTTTGGAAAATATTTTATCCTACAATAGCATTGAAAAGATAAATAACGTCTTCATATTTATTTTAAATGTTTTAAATGCTAGCAAAAAGTAATTGATTTATTTCTTTTGAATTAACTAAATAAAATATTGGATTCTATTGCAATTGCTGCTACAACTTCTGTCACTCTAGACTATAATCAATATCAATTATTATAAATTGTAAAAATGTATGTTTTTATTTTTATTTTTATTTTTTTTTTCTTTGTTTGTATATATCATTATAGCTTGTAAGAAAAAAAAAAAAAAATCTTTTGTTTGTATAAATTATTATAATTTGAAGAAATGCTTTTTCTGTTAGTGCTAATTATATAAAATGTAAAACTCTTTTTCTATTTGTATTTATTGTTTATTTACTATTATGTAATTATTATTGTTATTGGCTAACTCAATTGCCATAAAGTTTATACTTTTAAGATATCAATAAAAAAAACCCCAAAAAAAAAAAAAAAAAAATATAGGTATCTATCAGCTAGGTAACCTATGGAATTTATTTGGAATATTTTATATTATTTGTCCCAAATACATTACCGGTGAAAAGGGTCAGATAGTGTTAGACGTCCTGCAGTAAATAAACAAAACTTTTTCTCTATTTGAAAATAAATAGACAATAACTACTTTGTTGACTTTATAAAAAGACATATTTATCACAACTATAAGTTAACTATGCAGCTATTATCAATTCATGATTTTTCAGATTTTTGGATCTTCAAAGTACAACACATTATAGTAAAAGTTTTTTGTTTGTTTTTTTAATCTATTTTAATTACTATGGTTGACATTCAACTTGGACCGTCAAACGCTTCAAGTGAAAATAAAAGTTTACAAATTATTGTAGCTAGGTCTGTTTGTTCCTAATAATTAGTCAGTGAAAAGGGCCAATGTTTCCTATAGATACCGCAATAAAATAAGGATTACATATAAAAAATGTCTTTTTTTTTATTTGGTTATAAATAGACAGATAAAATATATAATAAATTTATCAAAATATATAGTAAAACTTGAATTCAGCTTTTGTCAATATGAAAAATTTATTTTAATTGCCTTATTCTTACTTACTTTCTTACTTAAAATGAGAAATTGTTAATAGAATGAATCTAACGACACATAAAAAATAATAATAACAAGAAAACAAAATTATACAATTTTTCTTTGGCTCTTCACAAATCAAGGAATACCTATGTGAGAGATATTTCAGTAAGGAAGAGACCGTTTCAGCCGGTGACGCAATTCCATCCGGTTGTAAACAAAATTCGTATTTTTCACATTACGATCGTAATATGCATGCTATGATTAGTTGGAATGTGTCATTCGTTTCAGAAAACTTTTCTACAACTGGCTATAACCTCATATTTTTAAAAATATATATTTAACACCTATTTTTACATTCTATTTTCTTAATTATTGAATTAATAGAAAAAATCTCTACGTAGCGTGAATTCTGTGTTTACCAAATACCCAAAGAATTTTACAGATTGAAAATCGGACATTCCGTTCCGGAGAAATTCCGGAAATAAATTCTACTGTTTCCAACGCTTGACTGAAAGGGGTACATTTAGCCTTAAAGATCCCTATCCTAATTATACCTGGATAGGCAAAATTTAGGACTCCCACCGTAGCATCGTCCGATTAGCCATAGCAGCATAAAGTGACGTTAAACGAAATAAACAAACAATATATTATTAATAATGTCAGAACAAAACAGTTCGTTGCTATGGCCAATAACTTCTGTCGCTACGTTACTTAGCAATGATCCTATTTTTAGACCAGATAAGACTAATTAGAGTGACAGTGCTATAAAAGTTTTATCGTTTCGAAGACCCGAGCGTCCACATCTCCATAATTCATCTTGTGAGGGTTCTTTTCTCAACTAGACCATCAAAAAGATCGATATCATCTCGTTGCGGTTGACCCATCGCAGTCACCAACCTTTATTTCCTAGTCTCACTAGTTATTACACTATTATAAAGTATTTTTATTTTAATTATTCTTAATTTGAATTAGTTTTGATTGTGACTTTTTTTCTATTACTTTGTTAATTTTAACTTTCATTTTCAAGGGTAATTATTTAGTGTTTTTTTTGTTCTTTAAATCATTGCTTTCCATAATATTAAGGTTTTGTTTTTATTATAGTAATATATCATGCATATTCCTCAAATAGATACCAGGATTTGGAACCATAATTTTTTATTTTTATTTTTTATTTTTGGAGTCTCAATCAAAAGACCCAGTCAATTTTGCAGGGGCTCCAACATAAATTTGTTCATCTGGCCCGGAGGACCAAAATTATGTTGAATCCCCCAAAAAATTTACTGGGTCTTTTTATTGAGGCTCAAAAAATGAAATAAAATTAAACAAAAGAAAAACTTAATAATTACCTTTGAAAATGAAAGTTAAAACTAACAAAGTAGTGTTATATTTTTACGGAGACTCAGTGGTTCAATAGAAACACATTGAACTTGATAAATGAGTTTATTAGAACACAACAGAGAAATAGTCGTTTTAGCCAACTCGCCTCAAACTAGGAAGAGAGGATACACACAATGTATCTGTTGCCATGCCAACCAACATAACAATTCTCCCTCCTTTTTAAGCTTGTTGATACATACGTTTATAATACTTATAATGTGATACATAGAAAAATAAATCAAAATTCATGAAACAAAATACAGGGTAATTGAACATTACAATAATACATATATACAGAGTAATCAAGATTACAATAATACATATGCAGAGAAAATTAAAAATAAATACACAAGGTGCCGAATTGATTAGGGCATAACAGATTTTTCAGTAATTGCACTTAATTTAAATAGTAGTTACTGGTACATCGAAGGTGAAAAACGAATTGGTGGTCTCAGCATGGATGGAGGTCTCAGTCCTTCTCTAGCTCTTTGTAAATTTGATTCTGGGGGAGAACTTAACTCTGGATGGAGTGTTAATTCGGTGGATTTATCAACGTTTTCTGAATTCACTAAACCTTCTGGTGAGCCTTGAGTTGGCTCTGTGTACCACTGCCTTGCCGGTGGATGGCTGGCATCAGGAAGCTCACTTTTACGTAACTGGTTCAGGTGCACCTTTCTGATGGATTCATCTTCTAACTTTACAAGGTAAATAACAGAACCGATTTGTTTCATCACCCGAGCTTGTTTAATCCATTTCAATATACCTTTCTTAGGATTTTTTACAAGAACCTTGCCATTGATATTAAAATTTCTAATAGGAAAACTTTTTGTTTGAATTTCATTAAACTCGTCCCTCGATAACACCTTATCAGCCGGGGACAACATACTGAGAAGGTTTCGAGCTTTAAAACCTAAGATCATGTCTGAAGGGGATTTCTTTGTTACTGATGAAGGAGTGGACCGGTAAGATATTAAACAATTATACAATTTCCCCGTAAATCCGTTGTTGAACTTTTGGCTACCACTGACCTCAAAAGAAGTTTTTTAATAGTTTGTACACTACGTTCTGCTTCCCCATTGGAAGCAGGATGGTACGGAGGGCTTAGCACATGTAAAATGTTACGTTTTTTAAAAAATGACTCCAGTTCTTTAGAGGTAAATGGAGGGCCGTTATCCGACACCACACACTGAGGAAAACCAAAACGAGAAAAAACATTCTTGCAATTTTTCACATACTACTGAGGCTGACGTTTGGGTCAAAATCCAAGCTTCAAGCCAGTTGCTGTACTCGTCTACCAACAGGAGGATCTTACACTTAAATGTGTCTAGGAAATCTAAATGCAGTCGTCTCCATGGTCCTTGACTACTTGGCATTGGAGCATAGGCACGTGGAATTAAATCGTTCTGAGTGAGTTGACACGTTACACAAGTAGTCACTTGTTGTTCTATGTCTCGGTCCATACCGGACCACCAGACATAAGATCTAGCGAGTAATTTTGACCTAACTATACCAATATGTTCCTTATGTAACAAGCTCAAAACATTGGAGGGTCTTAGGGATGACAACCCTAGAACCAAACAATAAGCAACCTTCTTGGACTGACAAACACAATCTATTCTTTAAAAAAACAGAATACTGACTATCTACCTTGGAAGGCCAACCCTCCTTGACCCACTGGCACACTTTGGAGAGAATGTCATCATGTGAGGTGGCTTGCGAGATTTCTCTAAACGTAACAAATTTACTTTCGAATTCGTCAAAAATAATAAAACACTCAGGTACGTTTGTTGAACCCTTAAGAGGTAGGCGAGACAATGCGTCGGCGTGAGAAATTTCTGAACCCTTTTTGTATCTAATCTGGTAATTGTAGGCTGACAAGATGATAGCCTAGCGTTGAAAACGAGCATTGGCAACCATTGGAATACCCCTTCGCTCTCCAAAAATAGAGCGAAGCGGTTGGTGGTCTGTTACTAAAGTAAAGTGACGTCCTGCCAGAAAATTATGGAAGTGTTTGACACCAAACACTAACAAAAGGACTTCACGGTCTGTTTGAGAATAGTTCCTTTCTGCGGGTGAAAGTGTAGTGGAGGCGAACGCGATTGGATGCTCCACACCATCTATAAGGTGAGCCAACTTTGCTCCGACCCCATAACTACTACTGTCAGTGGTCAATATCAGGGGTTTGTCAGGATCGTACAACAATAAAAAAAACATTTCTCACAAATTGACGACTTGGCCCGGTTAAATGCCTCATCACATTCGTGAGACCAAGACCATGATACATTTTTTTTTGTCAGTTCATATAAAGGTCCAAGTAAATCAACAGACATGTTGACAAACTTGTGGTAAAAATTTATTAACCCAAGGAATGATTTGAGCTCGGATATATTTTTAGGTACTGGCGCATTTTGGATGGCTGAAATTTTGGAAGGGGAAGGGCGCAACCCCTGCCCATCCAGACAAAAACCAAGCAATTCGATCGAAGTTTTGAACCATTTACATTTATCTACATTCAATTTGACATTATACTCATTTAAACGATTGAGCACTTGTTCCACTGAAAACCTGCATTCTTCCCATGTTTTGCCTCCGATAATAATATTATCTAGATACGCTCCAGTATTGGGAATTTGACTCAGAATAGAATCCATTGTTGAGTGAAACAAGGCTGGAGCACTAGATAAACCAAACATCAAACGGTGAAATCTGAACAACCCTAATTGAGTATTAATCGTAAAATAATGTTTGCAGTTTTCATTTAACCTTAATTGCAAATAGGCATTTGACAGGTCTAATTCACAAAAAACTTTAGACCCCACTAATGACTGAAAAATATCTTCCGATTTAGGGAGAGGATAGTGATCTAAATCTACGTATTTGTTCAGGGTTACTTTAAAATCCACGCACAAGCGAATTTTACCGTTTGGCTTTCTAACACAGACAATTGGAGATGCCCATTGGCTATGCACCACCTTACTAATAATACCTTTACTTTCCAGAGAAGCAAGTTCCTCAGCCACTGCTGCTCGTTGCTCATAAGATTCTGCATATGGGAGATGGATACTGCTCCCTCTTTTAACACAACAGACGCTTCAAAATTTTTTATAGTCTCGGTGTTTGATTCATCGAAAACTTTAGAAAAATGAACCTTATAATCTCTCACCCAATCGAATCCAACAGAAGGAACACCTGAACATATTTTAATATTATTACTAGAGCTTACCACCTCCGGTCCAGGCTCAACGAGATCCACAGTCAACGGTCCCAGCGCTCGATTTGGGTTGACAAGTACAGAAGATCTCCAATTTGGATTGATCATGGAAATCAAATCACGACCCAACAAAGGACGACTTAATTCTTGACCTGTAATTATTAAGGGAAATTTATCAAACAATTATCCTTCAAAATACAAAGAGACATTAACCTTTCCCAACACTGATAACGATTCACTGTTAGCAGCCTTGAGTTTTAGGTTACTTTTATCGATTCTAAGATCTCTGAAAAATCTGTTGTACAAATATACAGGAATCAACGTGTATGATGACCCTGAATCTACTTCAAATCCAATTTCGGTATTATTAACAAACAATTTTTGTATTAGGTGATAGCGGAATAAATCAAAACTATCAACTTCTACCGCGTTTGCGGCTTCTACAATATTAGCTTTTTTTGGTGTTGGACATAATTTAGCAACGAGACCCTTCAGATTGCAATTAAAACATTTCCAATCTCTAACCGAACGTGAATTTTTATCAATACTATGAAACCTACCACAATATTTGCAATTAGAAATACGTTTTCGAATATTAAATTCAAGTTTCTTATCTGAACTTGAAGATGTCCCTGAAGTGGCGTCCTTGGACTGAGCAGAGAACCTACTTGGTTTTGTCACTTCATAACCGTGCTGATGCGGGTGAAGTTGATTGACTTCATCGAACCTCGGCTCCCCTTCCATCACCCTGGCTTGTTCCAAAACGAGTTCCATCTCGGAAACGATCTTCACTGCTGAATCAAAGGTTAGATTTTTTTTCAGACAGTAACCTTTTTTTTAACCACCGAGTCCCAGATACCTAAAACTAACTGATCTCGAAGGGCTTCGTTGAGAAAATCGCCATAGTTACATGTTATTGCCAGTTTTTTAATTGCGACCACAAAGTCACGAACCGATTCATTTACCTCCTGGTTTCGACAATGAAACTTATACCGTTCGGCTACTTCAATACCTTCCGGAGCGTAATGATTTTTCAAAATAGAGCAGAGTTGGTCAAATGACTTGTCCTTAGGTTTGGCAGGAGAGACTAGGTTTTTGAGTGTTCCGTACATTTCAGGACCAATAAGTACCACAAGAGAGTTTACTTTATCTGACTCACCAGTGTCGTTCAAGTCGAAAAACGCATCAAGCCTGTCGAGGTAGTTCTAAAAAGGTTCGAGAGACGGCACATAGGGATCGACGCACGGTAACTAGAACAAGACGGTAGTGCTCACGAGGTGGATGCGCAGTGGATTGCCGGTCAGATGACGTCACGTGGACCGAACCTCCCTATACGAGGCACAGCACTCTAGTATAGTTAGCTATTTGAAGTCCGTTCTGTATCTGCCACTATGACGCGACAGTTGGATTTGTAGTGTTCGGATTTTATCGATACTGACTATTCATCTCGCTTTTAAATGCCGAGTTGTACAAACCTTTCAGATAATACGAAGAAACTGAAATTGTCATTTCACGTTTTTTTCAAAAGCAAAGATCATAAGCAACGGCATCATTTTTACAAGCGAAAAGATGAGTTCAGCACTAAAACAGCCCGAATTTGCTCGGAAAATTTCTTGGAAAGCAATTATGAAACATTTGAAATCGGGATTATTATAATTATTATTATATAAACCATCTTTTAGACGAAGGATTTAGTACTACGTTTGAGTAGCATGTTAAGCAAGTATCTAAGGATATTTTGTTTGATTTAGTAAACAAACAGAAAGAAGGAGATTTAAAGTATGCATATAAAATAACCGAACATCATTTATTAGTATCGGGAAGCGAAAGGCAAAATGTAAGCTGAACTATTGTCCAGAACTTTGGCTAAAGCAGTATCATATAATTTCCCAGGTAATGACCATGTAGTTGATTTTATTAACACTATTAACGTCGGGTTTGATGTACATGTACTAAACTCGAGACTTCCTCACCATCCTACTAATAAATTAAAAAGTGCGTACGGTACTAGTTTACAGGACCAGGATGTTATTTTAAATAAGTTGTATGGTCTTTCTTCTGGCAGAGTAATTGGTAAAAAAGAACTATTGCCTTTTCAAATAGGCTCTATGGTTTCAATTCGAAGTTTACAGGGCTTATTCAAGGAGTTAGAAGCCGAAGGTTATTAATATTTATTAGGAGCAAAGTGTATTCAAGATGTTTTGGAATCGTAGTTTTCTCTAATTTGAGGATTTGGAAAGTTTTACGACCCTTCCCACAGCGGTGACACATCGAATAAAATATCTGTTATTGAGCAAAAGTGCATGTGAAACATTAAAAACAGATAATTTTATTGCTGAGCAGTGTGAAACGTTAAGTGTAGAAGTTCTTAAAAAAATTGAATTGGCAGAACCAGTATAAGATTGAGAAATTTCACTAATAACAAACTAGTTTACCCCAAAGAGAATACAGATTTACTAAAAATGTTAGCTGGTTATGTAGCATACCGTGCTAATAAAAAAGGCCTTGAGACTGATTTTCAGTATAATTAAAAAAACTGGAAACTCAGTTCTGACTGGGTTTCGGTTTTGTCAAGAGGTGCCCTAATAAATCCGTCATCAAAATGGTAAACCAATGTTTTAGAATTTGAAAAAGACTTACAAGGATTTCACGGTAATGGCTTGAATAACAGTCCTCAAGTGATGAAGAAGCTGATCGGTATAATAAAAGGAAAGTTAAGTGAAGTGGACGATTTAGCTATTGCAACATGTGATATAAACTTTAACTTCTTAATTATTAATTATAATGGCATGTGTATATAACATATGTTAATTGTCAGTTATATATAATGTGTTATCAGTTATATGTATTGGTTAGACAATGTTCATTGTAAATGTTGAATTTCCATGATTATTAAAACCTTAAGTAAGAAAAGGTGTTAAAATCATTACAATTTAATAATCATCGTTTATTCTTTGAGAAATGGATAAGTACTTTAAACCTGAAAGATTCGAAACAGAACATACTTCTATCAACAGTACTTCGAAATGGATTCATTGGAAAAAAACATTCAACATCTTTATCACATCTATTAAGGCAGAAGACGGAGAGAAGTTAAATCTACTATACAATCACGTGAGTCATTTTATCTTTGAACTAATTAGTGAATGTTCATCATATCAAGATGCCATCACTCTATTAGATTCTCTTTACATTAAACCTAAGAATGAAATCTTTGCAAGGCATAAATTAATGACTCGACATCAACACTCAGATGAATCTGTAGACCAATTCCTTCAAGCGTTACGTATTCTTAGTGCAAATTGTAGTTTTCAAGATGTCAAAGCAAATATTTACCGAGACGAGTACATTAGGGATGCATTCATTAATGGCCTTTCATCGGCAAGCATTAGACAAAGATTATTAGAAAATTTTAATTTAACTTTAGATGACGCCTTTTCAAAGGCCCGTGCTTTTGAGTCTGCCCAGGCCTTTTCAGAATCGTATACATCAAGCCCATCTCAACTTGCATCTACTTCTTCTCAGCGTACTTCGGATCCACGTAACTTATCTCCATGTTCCTCACAATCATTCAACGCCGCAGTAAACTCGCAAAAATTCTATTTTTGCGGTCTTACGAGACATCCTCGTTCTTCTTGTCCTGCTCGAGAATCCCTTTGCAAAAATTGTAACAAAAAAGGTCATTTCGCTAGGGTATGCAAATCAAAAATCTCAGCTTCCGCTCAAAATCATGATGATGTTTCAGGTAGCTGGGCGATGACTGCTGCTGTCCGTCCTTGTCCGATTTCCTCAGAAATTTCTGCCGCATCGCCTCCTAGCTTAGCGAGATCAATCATTCCGGTAAAAATCGATGGGTTTTCGGCTGATGGCCTGATCGATACTGGAAGTACAGAGAGTTTCATTAGCGACGTTTTTGTTTCCAAACATAGACTCAAGCTCTATCCGACTACCTATGCTGTCTCTAAGGCCTCATCCTCTTTGGCTGTCCCCATTAAGGCCTACTGCAGTGTAGACTTAAAAGCACTAAATAATTCTTACTCCGGCGTAAAACTAAGCGTCCTACAGGGCTGTTGTGCAGACGTCATACTGGGTCACGACATTCTAAGACAGCATTCAAGTTTATCTGTATCTTTTGGGGGCAATAGGCCTGTTCTTAGTGTCAGTAGCCTTGCATGCTCCAAGGTAGGACCCGTCTCACTTTTTGAACATTTAGCTCACAACTGTAGACCCATAGCAATAAAATCAAGAAGGCACTCCTATGAAGACGAAAAATTTATACGACTCCATATCAACGAATTGCTAAAAGATGGTGTCATTGAAGAAAGCAATTCTCCATGGAGAGCACAAGTCCTAGTCGTAAAAGGGACCCATAAGAAGCGTATGGTAGTCGACTATTCCTTAAGCATCAATAAATACACCTTACTTGACGCTTACCCAATACCGTCATTAGAGAAAATTGCTTCGAATATAGCCAAGTACAATATCCACAGTACTGTGGACTTAAAAAAAAAACGCTTATTATCAAGTCCCTATCCGAAGAGAAGACCGACCTTACACGGCTTTTGAAGCTGCTGGAAAGCTATGGCAATTCAAACGGATTCCAATGGGAGTAACCAATGGAGTTGCGGCATTCCAAAGGAAAATAGATGAAATTAAAACTAAAGAAGGTCTAGAAGGCGTCAACATATATTTGGATGACATAACAGTCAGTGGAAAAGACCAAAACGAACACGACCAAAACTTAAATAGATTCTTGGAAGCCTGCAAGAAATACAACCTAACTATTAACAAACAAAAATCTCGATTCAATTTGAAATCCATAAAAATTCTTGGCTACCTAATTTAAAATAACACTTTACGTCCTGATCCCGATAGACTCAAACCATTGATTGATTTCCCACTTCCAAAGAACAAAGCATCATTACAACGAGCTCTCGGAATGTTTTCGTATTACTCTAAATGGGTACCACAATTCTATAAGACTTCAATAAATAAAATAAAAATTCAGAACCTCCCTTACACCATCGACGAGATAAGGAAAGTAACGTCCGCCTGTAGAACCTGTGCATCTATCAAACCTCGATTTTACAGAACAAAAAGCACTCTCATTAAAGCAACAACTCCGTTTGAGAGACTAAGCGTGGACTTTAAAGGCCCCTTGCCATCTGATACACGCTACAAATATCTTTTAACTGTCGTTGATGAATATTCAAGATACCCATTTGCTATTCCCTGCGAGGATTTGTCATCAAAAACGGTTATCGGAGCAATGAGCCAGATATTTTCCATCTTTGGATATCCGGCATATATTCATTCGGATCGGGGTACATCATTTGTTTCAAAAGAAATTGAAACATATTTACATTCGAAAGGAATAGCTACGAGCCGTACTACACCTTATAACCCTTGTGGAAATGGTCAGGTGGAGAGATACAACGGAATAATTTGGAGGACAGTATCTCTTGCACTGCATTCAAGAGGCTTACCTATAACACAATGGGTAAAGGTTCTTCCTGAAGCATTAGAATCGATCCGGGCGTTACTCTGTACGACGACCAACGCTACACCTCATGAGAGGATGTTTGTCCATAAGCGAAAATGCAAATCTGGAGTAGCCCTACCGTCTTGGTTAAGTACCCCAGGTAAAATATTGGTTCGGAACTTCGTTCGACGGAGTAAGTACGATCCTCTTGTCCAAGAAGCTGAACTTCTAGAAGCAAATCCCAACTATGCATTGGTTCGCCTACCAGACGGAAAGGAGACTACGGTGAACCTGCGGCACCTCGCACCAGCCGGGGGTCCGGAATCGTGTTATCAATAAGAGGATGAGGACGACTCGGAAAAAGACGATCGCCCTGAGACAGCAGAAAATCGCCAAACTCTACAAGCTATTGACCCTATCAGCACGGGATCCGAATCTATCGGAGAAAAACTTCAGCCAGCTAACAGCCGTAACCAAGATAAAGCAAGCCCTCAAAACACCCGTCCAGAACAGACTCCTTCGAACGAATCAAATCCAAGCACACTTCGAAGATCTTCTCGTCTCAAAGGACCTCCATTGTACTTGAGGGATTATGTTCTGAAATGAAGGGGGGAAGAGTGTGATATAAACTTTAACTTCTTAATTATTAATTATAATGGCATGTGTATATAACATATGTTAATTGTCAGTTATATATAATGTGTTATCAGTTATATGTATTGGTTAGACAATGTTCATTGTAAATGTTGAATATCGATGATTATTAAAACCTTAAGTAAGAAAAGGTGTTAAATTCATTACACAACATATGTCAGAACTTGATCCTTTATAAGAATGAAAGAACTAAACAAGAAGAAAGATGAAACTTCTGACACTGCACGAAAAAAAATAAAGAGTTAATTACCGATTCTCATTTTCTTATTATTTAACCCCTGAACCTTTTTAAAATACAGTTTTGTTGGGACGTTTCACTATTAAGACAAATTGAGTTCGATTGTACTTGTAATACCGTTTAAAGATATCAAAAAACCAATTATTATAAGTAGTTCTTCAGTAGTAAATTAATTTAGCCAACAAAACTTAATAAAATAAAAAAATTCAAAACAAATGCTTGGCATGTAAGTCATTGTTATTGAGAATAATATTAGTCTAAGTACTGTAACAGGGATTGCCAACCATAAGCTTGATAAAATCGAGGCGGCCGGCTTGGTGCAGATGACGTCACGGCCTCACACCCAGATGCGCGTGAGCCCTACCGTCTGGTTTTAGTTACCGTGGATCGACGTGTCCCAAAACAGCATTTCGACGAGGATGACGCAATTCGTATTTTGCTTGCTCTTCTTCACCAGAGTTCTTTTCTTTAGAATTCATTTGAAACAGTATAAGGCACTAGAATATGTTGATTAGAATAACGTTCAACAACCGACACCGTTTTAACTATCACACGTGAGTTAACAAAACGGTTCCAATTTACTCGTCGCCAATGTTATGTTTTTACGGAGTGGTTCAATAGAAACACATTGAACTTGATTAATGAGTTTATTAGAACACAACAGAGAAATAGTCGTTTTAGTCAACTCGCCTCAAACTAGGAAGAGAGGTTACACACAATGTATCTGTTGCCATGCCAACCAACATAACAAGTAGTAGAAGAAAAAAGTGAAAATAAAAACTAATTCAAATTAATTAAAGAGGACTATACAACAAAATAATAGCTATAGGCAGGGGCGGATCGGGCCACCGGGATACCGGGAAATCTCCCGGTGGGCCGGACAGGAAAAGGGCCGGTGGGCCGGTGGGGCCGGGAAAGAAAGAAACAAAGTAAATATTTACGTTTTCATGATTCCTTTTCAACCAATTGAGAAATTTAACTCTTTTAAATCTAGTCTTTATATCGCCAATTGTAGTTGTTAATGTTAAAGTGTTTCACAATACTAATTCTAGTCCTATTAAAATTTTTGATATTGAGAAAATTTAACTCAATAACCATAACGTTATAATCATTCGGAAAAGGCGGTGCAGAGAAGGCCAGAGAGAAAAAAAGGAAACTTTTGCAGTTGGAGGCAACATTTTGTCAGAAGATAGATGCAATTTTAAAAAGAGCTGCTCCTGGTACTGGCGATGAACCATGAAGTTCAACCATCAACTATCACCCCTACTGAACTATCAGCCAGTAATCAACAACATTCAACTTCAAGAAATATCTCCCGATTAGTTCATTTTCCATCTGAATCATCAAGAGAGCCATTATCTTCAGAAACTATTACTGGATCAATTGCATCTTATTTTAAACTGCCAGAACCTCCTTCAAGTTCTGAACCTTCTGCTCAGCCTTCAACATCAACTCCAGGTTCTAGATTATCTAATATTTTTCATAATGAACCAGTCTCAGAAAAGCCTTCTTTGGAGCCCAATCTACCGTTGATTGACATCTCATCAAAATCTGATGAGACCGCGCCAGTTTACAACTACTTTAAAAAGCCTTCTGCTTCCAGCTTAAATTTTTTTTTTAATTTCATCCTCAACAACCTAACAATATAGTAAATTACAATAAAATATTTTTTAAAAATGATGTTAAACGTCTTTGGCTGACATATAATTCAGATGACAAACTTTTTTTTCTGCACCATGTGCCTAGCGTTTTCCAAAGATAGCAATTCTAAATTTGTCTCTGGGCTAGAATTATCATCGAAACACCTGTACCAAAGAATACAGGAGCATGAGGTATCCATGGTGCACAAAATTAGTGTAGATGCTTACCTAACTGATCAGTCCTGTAAGTCTGTTGATGTTTTGATCAACCAATCACACAGGCTCAGAAGAAATAAGTTGGTGGAAGAAAACAGAGAAGTTATAAAACGAGTAATTGATGTTGTCAAATTAATAGGAAAGCAATGTATAAGCTATAGAGGAAAAAGACATGAAGCGGCATACAACTTCAATGATTCTAGCATCAATCATGGAAATTTTATAGAAATTATTCTCCTTTTATCATCTTATGACCCTACTTTGAAAAACCATTTAGATAAAATTATTAAGAAAAGTGAAATACTTCATGCCAAAGGAGTTAAACATGGAGGTAATATCACTACATTCCTCTCGAAGACGACCATCAATTATATCATTAAAGCTTGCAGTGATGTAATAAAAAACAAATTAGTTGAGGAAATTAAAAAAGCCAAAATGTTTTCCATACAAATGGATTCAACACAAGATATAAGTGTAAAGGAACAGTGCTCCTTAGTCATTCGTTATGTAAAGGACAACAAAATCAAAGAAACATTGATTTCAGTTAAACCATTACACTCTACCACAGGGCAGTCTCTTGTTGATTATTTTAAGTCTGAGATGGCTGTTTTGGGGTTGGATTTAAAGGATTGTATAGGTAATTCGACTGATGGTGCTTCAAACATGCAAGGCACATACGAAGGATTTTCATCTTTGATTCTCAAGAAAATCCCCATCAAATCCACGTATGGTGCTATGCCCACATACTTAATTTAGTAATTATTGAATCGACATCTGCAGTCATAGAAGCAGCTTCTCTTTTTAATATGATAAATTCTTGTTTTAAATTATTGAAAGATTCCCATTTACGGATGAACATTTGGAAGGATATCTCGAAAAACCGAGGTGTGTCATTAATCGGGGAAACAAGCTGGTGGGCTAAATCTGTTGTCTTAAAAAATTTGTTTGGGGAGTATGGAAGTGATAAGGATAATTATAGTTCACTTTTAATTTCTTTTTTAACCATTTTAGAAGACTTGGTTCTAAAACCAGAAACAGGAGCAACGGCACAAAGCCTCACCGAAACGCTGATTAGCTATGAGTTTATTTTTACAGCTCATATATTTTTATTAATTTTTAGATATACGACCCCATCACCAAATTATTTACAATCAAAACATTGTCATATCTTACAGGCGTATACAATGATTGAAAAAACAGTTGAAGATTTAGAAAAAAATCAACGCAGTTTTGTAAATGTAAAGAAAGTTGTCGATGATTTTATTGACCGGCAAACACAATATTTTGATTCAAAGAAATTGAATTATCAAAACATTTTAAAAATAAAAGATTCCGTAAGAAAAAGAAACACTTTTCTTATGAAAGCGAGGATGAAATCAACTTGTCTCCTGAAAAATATTTTGAATTGAACATTTTCAATACTATAAATGACAGGACTATCAATACCTTGAAACTTAGATTTTTCGGACACAAAAACATTTATCATACCTTCCATTATTTTGATCCAAAATTTTTTCCTGATGCACCAATTGACAAATTCGACTTCACCCCTAATAGAAGCTCTAAAGCAGTTTAAACATGATATTACTGTGGAACAAATTAAGGAGGAGTTAATCGATTTTATTAGTAAGTGGCAGAATATTAGGAAAGTGCAATTTCCAAATTACAACCAATCACCAACTGAATCGAAGGAGATGTGTGAGGACTCTGATTCTGAGGAAGAGTTTGCATCAGTGACTTCATCGAAAGATGCAGAGTGTGGTAACTGTGTCATCTGTGTAATTAAAGTCTTGAATAAATACAATCTCTATTCCCAAGCATACCCATCTCTACACTTATGCTACCAATATATATTGACTTTGTCAGTCACCCAGGTGTCATGTGAGCGCACATTTTCAAAATTGAAAAGTATCAAGACTGCATTAAGAAACAGTATTAGTGATGACAAACTGGAAAGTTTTCTATTAATGTCAATGGAACGAGAAATAACATCAGCCATTCCATATGAAGTCATACTTGAAAAGCTGTGTGAATCACAGCCATCTTTAAAAAAATATTTGTTTGTGTGACACTTTCAGATTTAGTTAGTTCAGATAAACATTCTTTATTTTAATTAGTTGGTTATGTGCAATTTAGCTTCTTATAAAAATAGTTCCTATAGTCTTTATAGTATTTTTATTTTATATTGTTCATTTTTGGTATTTGGTTTTGTGAAATTTAGGTTCCTGATAAAATATAGTTCCTAAAATTTTTATTGTATTTTTATTTTAATCAATTTTTGTTTTATCTAGTCATATGGTTTTGTGCAACTTAATTATGTATAAAAAAAAAAGTTCCCAAAGTTTTTATTGTATTTTGTTTATTTTAGTTACTTGGGTTTCGCAATTTATAAAAAATAATTCCTAAACTTTTTATTGTATATTTATTTTACTGAATTTTGTTTAATTTAGTCACCTTGGTTTTGTACAATTTAGTTACTTATAAAAAAAAAATTCCTAAAGTTTTTATTGTATTTCTATATTATTTCGTTTATTTTAGTTACTTGTTTTTTTTTTTTTTTTTAATTAGTTGGTTATGTGCAATTTAGCTTCTTATAAAAATAGTTCCTATAGTCTTTATAGTATTTTTATTTTATATTGTTCATTTTTGGTATTTGGTTTTGTGAAATTTAGGTTCCTGATAAAATATAGTTCCTAAAATTTTTTGTATTGTATTTTTATTTTAATCAATTTTTGTTTTATCTAGTCATATGGTTTTGTGCAATTTAATTATGTATAAAAAAAAAGTTCCCAAAGTTTTTATTGTATTTTGTTTATTTTAGTTACTTGGGTTTCGCAATTTATAAAAAATAATTCCTAAACTTTTTATTGTATATTTATTTTACTGAATTTTGTTTAATTTAGTCACCTTGGTTTTGTGCAATTTAATTATGTATAAAAAAAAAGTTCCCACAGTTATTTGGGTTTCGCAATTTAGCAACTTATAAAAAATAGTTCCTAAACTTTTTATTGTATATTTATTTTACTGAATTTTGTTTAATTTAGTCTCTTGGTTTTGTCCAATTTAGTTACTTATAAAAAAAAAAAGTTTCTAAATTTTTTATTGTATTTCTATATTATTTCGTTTATTTTAGTCACTTGGTTTTGTGCAATTTAGTTACTTATAAAAAAAAAGTTCCTAAAGTTTTTATTTTATTTCTATTTTATTCGGCTGTACTTGTTAATCGTGTTGTATATTTTATTAACTTGTTTTGGATAGTAATTACATTACTTATTTTATACATTTGTAATAATATTATCACATGACTTTTGAAATCATTCCATCATTTTGGTAAAATTATAATAAAATTGTTGTTTGAATTAAATTATTCAATAATTTTTAATTTTAAATTATTCAATTAAATTATATGCTCTAGCATTATAAACAACCTTTCAACGCCCTCATAAAATGAAAGAGTGAGTATGTTTAGAATTGAAGTTCATATTGTGAACAGGGTTATCTTTTGTGGATGTGATGGGGGGGGGGGGGGGGGGGTTTGGTCCCTGAGGGCCGGTCAAGAGCATTTCCCGGTGGGCCGAAAATTCCCGATCCGCCCCTGGCTATAGGACATTGTTGCATGAGGAGATTAGAAGAAGCTGTGAGTAAAGAACCCTCACAAGATATAGTAAGGAAATGTGGATGCTGCGAATCCTCTGTTTGTCAGGACAGTTCTGTTTTCGGAACCTTTGTCTCTTATATCACCAAATTCCGTAACAGTACAAGGTTTGTTATATATATCAATAATTAATTTATCCCATATGATTTTGTTTTATGTATATAAATATATGAAACCTGGCCACCATAGTGTCTTATAATAAGGTTTACATCTTTCAACTAACAAAAAGAAGAAAAATAAAATCAGTGAAACTAGAACATAACATATATCCCTTCTTTAGAAATCACAAATTAAATATAATTTCTAATGATGAAAATAGTATGGTTAACTGTATGATAAAATGTTTGAAGAAGATGATCAGGGATGCAGTCAGGTTTAATAAATTACACATCCAAGTTTAAATATCTTTATATATAATGTTGATTTTTCTTCAGGGCTAAAAATAAAAAAAAAACTAAGTGACCAAAATCATAAAAAAATGAACAAACAGAGTAAATATTAAATAGTATCAAGATCTAGTTGACTGATACAATAATTATTGAATTTTTTTTGCTTGAATGATACAATTTTTGATAACTGATTTTTCTTAAATATAAAAAGGTTTTAAATAAATATGTGAAAAGGAGAAGAGTAAGAAATAAATAGGCAATAAAGAAAATCAAGTTGATACAATAATTAATGAAAGGAGAGGTTGGGGAATATGACTAGATATGAAGAATTATAGAAACTATAATAAACCAACTTGACCAAGTTTCAATTATTTTAATTAACACTTTTGATATTCCTTCATAAATTAATTTACATTGTTTGTTCAATATCATTTTTGTCAAATCCAGTTTTTTGTAATTTTTAGCCCTGAAGAAGACCTGCAAGGCAAGTCGAAACGTCGACACTCCATATATTAAGTTTTTTTTTAAACGTGGGTGTGGAATTTATCAAACCTGATCTTCTTCAACCATCACTTCTAATAAAGTGGAAAATATTTTGAAAATAAAAAAAAAAAAAAAAAACAAATTTAATATAAAAATAAATATATATTATAACAAAAATAGTTCATGTTTATCATAGGTTTTATTTATTTAAGAGCTTTTTCAGAAATTTCCAAATATCTGCTGACAAGAGCTCTGGCTGTTCAAATGCTGCAAAGTGGCCACCTGTGGATTCAAGCTTGTATGAAACTAAATTTGTGAATCCTTCTTCCACTACTTGTTTTGGTTGTACAGCTATCTCATGTTTGAAGTAAATGCACGCGGTTGGAACCTTTGTTGGACTCCTGTGGGTTAACATAACAAAATACAATAATCAATAATACAAGGTAACAATGCACTAAATGAAATATAAAGTTATATAATACAATTCTATCACTTGAGATCACATTAGTACATCTGAAAAATCATATAAAATATTTTGATCTTATAATCAAGAAATTAGGATTATAAAACTGAAGCATCCATTTTCAAAATATCTATTTAATTAAACGAATAAACTCACTTAAGCAATCCGTGTTTAAATATGTCATCAGCGAAGAATTCTTTGTATAATCTCATTGAAGTAGTTATTGAATTGGTTAACCAGTAAATCATTATGTTATCAAGGAGTTCAACTTTGTCTAGATTTTCTAATCCACCATCTGGAAGAGATCTCCAATCTTCATTAGTCCAAGTTGAAAATTTTTCTAGGATATAAGCAGCTAATCCAACAGGTGAATCTGATAGAGCGACACCTGAGGAATATTAACAATTCTATCAGAATAATTTGAATAAAAAAATGTATATATTTATTTTTAAATGAACGTAGTATTACAATTATTCATTATTAGATTGTAATGAAACAAAATTCATCAGCCCAAATAAAAGAATAACAAAATACAGATTTGTGCATTCCCATTATTTTTCAAATACATGAATGAAAGAAAATCTAAATAAATGAATTAGTTATAAATTATAACTTTTATTTATTTTAAACTAAGAAAAATTAATACTTTTGTGGGAGATACACGAGTTAAGGGCAGAAAAGCTGTACTATACAGGTTTGTCATTTATTTCAATAATTTTTTTATTCTGCTTGATTTTATTTATGTTTATAAAAATGTGAAACCTGGCCACCATAGTGTGTTGAATATTTCATCTTACATAAAAAAACACATCTTAATAACCCCCACTCTTCAATCACAGTATGAAAGAAAAATCTAAATAAATGAGATTCATTTTCATTTAAAAAATAGTGAATGCCTCTCCCGGATTCCCCGGATTCCAAAATTCAGTTATAGCAACCACTTTAGACATTTACCTGCAAGCACTAACAGATAAAGAAATAGTTATTGTTAGGTATATAGAAGGAAAGAGCAAGAAGAACATATTTTACCTCTGGTTATCTATGAGTTTGCATCTATAAGCCAATGTGCTATCGTAATAAGGATGGACGATCTGATTGTGAAAAAATTACTTACTGTAGTGAATCCCTCTTCAGAGCTCTGATCATCAAATCAAACTAATTTTGAGAAAATGATTGAGTGGGCAGAAATATGAAGAAGTACTGTTGGTTTATAACAAAGTTTTAATAAGTGATTTGATTTAAAAGAGCATATCTTCATACTTGTATTTCTTCATCAAATTAATTAAGAACTTTCCATTAAATTTATATTAATAAAAAATATTATTTTCATTTTACTTGTTTTTGTTAGTTTCATTATCACAAGCTCTTTATCTGCACTACCATAGGTTTTCATGTTTGTTATACTATTTTTTGCCATCTCTGATTTTCTAAAAAAGTATGATCTGATTTTGTGTTTGGGAGGGTCAGATAAGTGGGGTCAAGAGGGGTACAATGTAATAAGGGGCACAGTGTTGTACTCTGCCTTTTTTTAATTTGACTATTGTGTCTCTTTATTATCTAATATAGTGTTGTTGATAATCCCCCATTTAATTAATATTGTTTGTATTGATTGTTTGTTAAATGTATTTATTTAATTAGCTTTATTATATGTTTGATTATGACAACACTGTGTATGTATAGCAGTGGCTGTGGTGTCAGCTAAGGTACTGTTGTCTTGTTGTGTTCCTTGTGTGTGCTCACAAACCAATATATCAGTTTTCATCTTGTACATCTTGTAGTTATTCTTACTTCCCTATAGCTATTACAATAGGTTATGGGCCCAGACGTCTAAGGAAACTACAAGTGGAAAATTGATAATCGTGTTTTCGGAAATAATTAGTGAGTATCCATTTTGAAATTATTGTGGTCCACAGGCGTACGTTGTCCGCAGTGTTTGTTACCGGTGTCTGTTGTGTTTTTTTTTTTTTGTTGTCGCATTTCGGTTTATTACGCGATTAAACGATGGCCAGTGCAAATATTCTGTTTGGAATCAAGCCATTTGACGGAGTCAACTTCGCTAACTGGAGCTTTCGTATGAAGCTTGTGTTGGAGCAAAATGGTGTGGCCCATGTGTTGACTGAGGAAGCCCCTGCTGAACAAGTGGAACTTAAAGAGTTTAAACAAGATGACATTAAAGCACGAAACATAATTGTTCAGGGTTTGGCAGACAGCATCTTGCCGATGATCAAGGATAAGACGACTGCGAAAGAAATGTTTGATGCCCTCTCATCCACGTATGAGAAGAAAGGGATGAAATCACTGGTGACTGCTCAAAAGATCTGGCGGAAGCTCGAGTACAAAAAGGATAAGGTGCTTCAGGATTTCTTCCAGGAATTTGAGTCCCTCGCATCTGAGGTTAAGGTGGCGGGCGGAAAACTGGACGAAGAGGAGATCGTCAACCAGTTATTGGTGGCTATGCCTTCTGATTTTGACAGAGTAGTGTCTGCATTGGATATTTTGTGCAATAAGGACAAATCAGCAATTAGCCTGGAATATGTGAAAAATACTCTACAAGCAGAAGAGGAGAGAATAGGCAAGAAAGTGAGTGCTTTTGTATCTTATAAACACCAAAAAGCCAAATTTAAATTTACCAAACCAAAGGATGCTAAAGCTAATGTTCAATCCAATTCATTTGTTGGTAAATGCTATTATTGTAAACAGCAGGGACATATGAAGTACAATTGTCCGAAATTAAGGAATAAACAAATAGCTGGAGTTTCTAAAGAGGATGAGTTCACATTTATGATGTCTTTGAATGCACAGAGTATGGATTGTTTAAACAAGTGGTCAGCAGGTTTCAAGTTTGATGTTTGTTATTGATAGTGGTGCTAGTAGTCACATGGTTAAAAATGACTATAAACCTTATTTGGATGACATTAGTCCAGAGAAAGTTAACATTAGTGTTGCCAAGGAAGGACAATGTGTTGAAGCAACACACAAAGGTAACTTATCTTGTTTTTTCTGATAACGGTGCTCGAATTAAAATTACTGACATTCTCATTTGTGAAAATTTAGCATTCAACTTGTTATCTGTTCGGAAGTTAGAAGAAAAGGGATGTTGCATGATATTTGAAAAGTCATCTGTAAAGATATTTTATGGAAACAAAGTGTTATATGGACAAGTTTTTGGACGTTTATATGTTGTAAAACTCAATGTATTTCAGGAACATGCAAATGTGACAGGCCATATTAACAATCTAATGCACCGAAGAATGGGACATTCTTCTAAGTACCCGGTTGGACTATGTGAGGTGTGTATGAAAGGTAAACAAACGAAGCTACCTTGCGCTAAAAGTATCCCAGATGTAAGAAAGGCAACAAGGATTTTGGAGAGAGTTTTAACTGACGTTTGTGGTAAGATAACACCCCCTACATATGATGGATACAATTACTTTCTAACTTTTGTTGATAACTTTAGTCACTTTTGTGTTACATACTTATTAAAACATAAATCAGAAGTGTTTGAAAAATTTAAGTGTTATTTGGCAATGGCTGAAACTAAGTTTGGTGTTTCACTGCAAAATTTAAGATGCGATAGAGGAGGTGAATACGTATCTCATGAATTTATAAATTTTTGTAAAACAAGAGGGATTATATTGGAATATTCCATGCCGAGAAATCCATCCCAGAACGGCATCTCGGAACGTATGAATTGAACATTACTTGATAAAGCTAGATGCCTATTGTTTGATAGCAATTTGGAAAAGGAAATGTGGGGAGAAGCTATTATGTTAGCAACATATCTTGTGAATAGGCTATCCACGAGTGCCCTACCCGACGGTGAAGTTCCTGCAAAACGATGGTATGGATTTGAACCTAATCTTTAGAAAATAAAAGTTTTTGGATGCCCAGCGTATTCACACATCCACAAAGAGGGCAGGAAAGGGAAACTTAGTAAAAGGTCAAAGAGACTTTTTCTTGTTGGTTTTTGTGAGAATGGTTACAGGCTGTGAAATCCCTCTACGCGGAAAATAGAGTTTGCACGTAATGTTATTTTTGATGAAATTAGAGAATCAGAAACATCTCAAGAATTGCCTGTTCCTGACATTAAACATACTGTGGTTCTGCCTGAAGAAGATAGTCCAAGGAAGTATACTACTGATGAGGAAGAAGATTTTTATGGTTTCGAATCATTAGATGAAGGAGAAGAAGAAGAAACTGAAAAAAGACCGAAACGAAAGAAAATGAAGCCTAAATATCTTGAAGATTTTGTCTCAACACTGGCATTTGTATGTATCTGTATGTGATACTCCTCAATGTTATGATGATGCCATCAAGGACGTGGGGTGGCGGGAAGCCATAAACAGTGAATTGAAATCATTAGAAGAAAATCACACTTGGGAGGTGGTGGATCCTCCAGAGGACCAACCAATAATTGATAGTAGATGGGTCTTCACCTCAAAAATTGTGGATGGTGCACCCAGGAAGAAAGCCCGTTTGGTTGCAAGGGGCTACCAACAGCCTTCAACAGAGGACGAAGACTTGTTCGCACCAGTAGCGAGGATGGTCACTCTTCGAATCCTGCTCTCTGTAGCTATTGAACGTGATCTCCACATCAACCAACTAGATGTGCGTTCAGCATTCTTAAAAAGTGAGTTATCGGTTCCTGTGTATATGAGGCCACCAGATGGTCTCAAGTGCAGTGAAGTGCAGGTATTGAAATTAGTTAAAGCACTATATGGTCTAAGGCAAAGCCCTAAAACCTGGAATAATTGCATAAATAATAAAATTCTTGATTTGGGATTTAAAAGATCTAAAGTAGATCCATGTTCATATTATAAAGGTCAAAGTTACATTTTAATCTGGGTTGACGATTTCCTAATTTTTTCAGATTCAATTGCAGAACTCGATTTAATAAAAAGTCAATTGATGTCTAAACTAGATATTAAGGATTTGAGTTCAAATGTTAAATTAGAATTTCTGGGTATGCAAATTCATAGAAGTAAGGATGGTTCTATTACTGTTAATCAATCATCACTAATTAAAAAAATTATTAAAATGTTTAATATGTCAGATGCTAAGATTAGGAAAATTCCTATGGAGCCCAAATTAAATTTAGTGCAGGGTGAAAACATAGATAAGGGTTTATGTCCTAGAGTTTCTTATAAGGAATTAATTGGTAGCATTATGTATTTAATGTTGGGTTCTAGACCTGACTTATGCTTTTCTATTTCCTATTTTGGACGTTTCCAAAATTGTTATAACGAAATTCATTGGAAACATTTAAAAGGTATCATAAGGTATTTAAAATTCACAGTAGATGTTGGGCTATTATTTAAGTCCGAATGTAACACATTAAGCATTCACTCATATGTTGACGCGGATTATGCTCATGATACAAACGATCGTAAGAGCACTAGTGGGTTTGTTGTAAAAATTAACAATAATGTTGTCAGTTGGGCTTCACGTAAACAATCAGTTGTGGCTCTGAGTACAACAGAAGCCGAATTTTATGCATTGGGTGATTGCTTGGTTGAATCAGTTTTCATTAACAAACTATTAAATGAGGTGTTTAATTCCTGCAATGTTATAAACTTATATGAGGATAATCAAGGAACAATTAAAATAGTTCAAACCTTAGAAACTAAAAGATCAAAACATTATGATATTAAATATAACTATGTCAAAGACCTAGTGAGTAAGGGAATTGTAAAAATATATTATATTGAGTCTAAAGATCAGATAGCAGATTTATTAACTAAGGCATTACCAGAAAATAAGTTTGAATATTTCTGTAAACTTGTAAATCTTGTTGAAGTGTAATCCTAGACCGAATGTGGAATTAAGGGTGGGTGTTGTTGATAATCCCCCATTTAATTAATATTGTTTGTATTGATTGTTTGTTAAATGTATTTATTTAATTAGCTTTATTATATGTTTGATTATGGCAACACTGTGTATGTATAGCAGTGGCTGTGGTGTCAGCTAAGGTACTGTTGTCTTGTTGTGTTCCTTGTGTGTGCTCACAAACCAATATATCAGTTTTCATCTTGTACATCTTGTAGTTATTCTTACTTCCCTATAGCTATTACAAAATATAGTTCTTAAAATAACGTCTTAATCGTTTAATTCAGACTTAATTGCCATTTATCACAATGTTATAAAGCTTAAATATGATAATTTAATAAACTCAAAATGTAGAAAACAAAAAAGACTAGTAGGTACAAATGCAAAAAATAAAACGATTATCTTAATAATATATAACAAGATATAAATGTGGCGCCTACAATTTAGTTAATAACATAATATATAATATAACATACAGGTAATAACAAGAATTTTAAATTATTTAGCTTATTTTTTTTATTTTTTATTTTTTTGACGCGAAACAGCCCTAGGACTACGCGACTACAATGTAGGTTCTTTATTTATTTTTTAGTTATTTTCTTTTTGCCTACTTTTGCTTGAGGATTTTACTAAACTTTTTTCTCCTTTCTTCTGTCCATCTCTTAGACGGAAATTTCTTCTTGTCCACCACAAGCACCGCGTTTTTCAGGAACTTTTTTAATTCGGCTCTATCCTCGCACATCTCTCGTGTAATCCCGAGTCTTTGTGCTTCAGATTTAATTTGGAATGTATAGCCCTGGTTAAATTTGTATCCTATAATTATGCTAAAAATTTGTTTGTTCAATCTTTGTTCGTCCATCCTGTGCATATGTCCATAAAACCTGAGTCTTCTAACTCTCATCTCTGTCTCCAGATCAGGGATTTCACAGTAAATTTCTCTGTTAGATTTTAGCCTGTGTCCTTCTGGTGTTATTTTGGTCCCGTGGATCCTCCTAAGAATCCTTCTTTCTATTTTTAGCAGTTTCTCCAGACTGGGGAAGCACATGGTTTCTGTTCCGTACAATATCACTGGTTTTACCACTGTATTGTAGTGTCTGATTTTGGCATTTTTGGAGAGGTATTTTTTATTATACATGTTACTCGTTAGGTAGTATCAATTCTCCAATCTTTTAATCTTATACTCCATGCTTTCTTTCTCTGATAAATTTCTGCTGATTATTTCGCCCAAATATTTATAACTCTTAACCACCTGGATTTTACCAAATTCTGTTTTCACTTCCTTCTTACTAAAGTGAGTGTCTGTGGTCATAAATTTGGTTTTCTGGATGGAGATTTTAAGCCCGGTTTTTTCAGCAACTTTCTTAAGGGAATTAAGCTGCCTAACCATATCTTCTTCTGAATCAGCAAGTATAGCCAAGTCATCTGCGAAGGCTAGACATTTCACTAGGATGTTACTCCTTTGATTTCCTACTTTAGCTCCGATGTTTCCTTTTCCCATAAAGTCCTCATAATTTTGTCGAGAACAACATTGAAAGAACAGGTGAAAGTCCATCCCCTTGTCTTACACCGGTTTTATCGGGAATGGTTTGCTGACATTTCCTCTTAGTTTTATTTTAGAATTGGTTTCTGTTAAAGTTTCCCTTACTAGGTTTATGGTCTTTTGATCGACTCCGTATTCCCTCAGCGCCCTCAGTATAGTATCTCTGTCTAAGGAGTCATATGCTTTTTCAAAATCGACGAAAGAGATATATAAATTTTTTGCGGTCTATGAAGATAATATTTTATAAGAAGTTTTAGGCTTAGTATCTGTTCTTGGCAGGATCTATTTTTTCTGAACCCTCCTTGGTATTTTTCTATTTTGTGGTCTATTTGTGGTTCTATCCTGTTCAATAGGGCATTAGAGAAAAGTTTATAGGTGACCGGCAAGAGAGAAATTCCCCTGTAGTTGTTTACATCTGTTTTCGTGCCTTTTTTGTGAAGAGGATGGATCAGAGCGGTTTTCCATTCTTTTGGTATTTTCTCTTGTTCCCAGACGTCCATTAGTAATTATGTGAATTTTCTCTTGAATTCCATACTGGAGTTTTTCCACATTTCGGCCAGGACACCGTCTTCACCAGAAGCCTTATTTAGCTTATTATTTATAAAACATTAAAATTTATTTACTCTTCTAAATCACTATCGCCTTTACTTTCAACGGTTGCCCAAACATTAGTCGTCAACATAGTATTGTTGGGTTTAAAAGATTTTAACGAACTGCCTATATTGTCCTTTACTTGCAAAATTGTTGTCAGTGTCTCACAACCTAAGCTATTGCGGTGGAGATTTTTTATATTTTTTAAGTCGCTAAAAACCCTTTCCACAGCAGCATTCGAAAAAGGCAGTGACAAAAACCGCACTCAAACATTCAAGTGAGCATCGAAGAAAGGTCAGCAGCGCTGGTGGCGGTACCTAACATTCACGTGGACATCTGAGGAACTGAACGGCTTTCATCCCCATGATTGTCGTCGAAGACTGACTGACCTTTTCGATTCTTCCTTGACCGAAAAATATTACAATCGCTATTGAACTTTTTGACGATAATTGTTTTTATCAATTTAGAAAAAGATAACGATGTAATAGGTATTAACATAATCAGTTATGGAAAGAAAAAATATCCGAAATTACCCGTTTTTCGGAGATACTCGTTAAATTCCCGCCGATGCCAAACATTTCCCGATTTCGGAAAAAAAAAACCCGCATCGGCAGCACTGGTTACACTATACTCCACTTCTGAGGCACACTGTAACAAATTTCTGATTTCAGATAACTAAAAGAATAAGTAGCTTCTCAATATAATTTTGAAATTATCTCAAGGAAGGTTAAAGACTATTGATTTTATGGTCAATAATTAAAATAAGATTCATTAAACTTTTTTGACGTGAATACGTTTTTTAATTTGCTACCATATGGGGCCAATCCAAAAAACCTAATGATAACAAGATCGGGGGATACTGTTTGGCATTGTAGTTTCGAATATATCCTCTACATCCAAAATTAAATTATACCACTGGATAGCTAAGGGATCAAAGAAAACATTACGATAAGAGAGAACAGTGACGCAAAGCGATAGGTGGAAGAAGAAGCGCCGCAATTTTGAGGTTATTTTGTTGCGTTTAGATATTTGATATTAGTATAACTTTTGACTCGGAGATGCTACGAAGTTCGTTTAAGTTTTAATCTTCAGCTATCGTCAACATCTATCGATTGTATATAAAACATTAGTTTAAAGTAGTGTCAGTGAATATAATGAGGTGTTAGAATAAAAAAATAATTGTCAAAATTACATAAAGTCGGCCTATATGGTCAAAAAGCCAAAACCAAATACAGAGATCGTAAATGGTTAGAAAGGGCTTCTCTAGAGCAATCGAATGGTAATAATAAAACACTATATGATCGAGTCAAACAGTGCCAGGAAAGTACATTTTGAAGTATTTTGCTGCGTATCGAAAATTGCAATTAGTATAACTTTTAAGTCGGAGAAGCTACGATGTTCGTTGAAGTTTTAATCGTCAGCTGTCGTCAAAATCTAACGATTGTATATAAAACATTAGTTTAAAGTAATGACAGTGTATATAATAAGGTGTTATAATAAAGAAATATTACTTAACATTTTGTGATAGTGTTCCTGATCAGCAATTGTTTTATACTTATTACCGCAATTAATGCTCAAAGCTTGGTCACGCACTCAGAAGACATCTCTATTGATACAATCATCAATCCATCTGATTATTTGGCAATCGGCGAAACTTGGAAAATTCCATGCCAGTGAATATCCTTAGCTTTGAACTGAGATTATACTGTAATACCGCTAAGAACAGACAAATTACATCATCGGTAGCAGTATCATCATCAAGTCGCAGAGCCGGTGGAGTCACCATGTATCGCAACATCAATAGCTTAACTGATTGTAATAGAGTTAACCTTGACTTTTCGGAAATATTTTTGGTAATGAAAGACGCAACACCTGGTGATGTGTGTATAGTACGCTCATGGGCATCTTTAAATTCCTACTCGGATGTGTGTATATCTACCGGGGCACAGCGTTTGCAGAAATTAAACTCTTTATGTTACGGTCGTTGTTTAAATTTTCCAAAAACATCGATAAAATTTTTACCGATTACGATCCTGATCTTACTACACCAGTTATGATAGTTGGAAACTTAAATGTTGATATCACACAAAACCGCTCTTCATCCTCAGCGAGTTCAATTTTTCATATATTGACACAGTTGCCTGTTACCCTTCGAGGGGTTCACATGCCGTGCGCTCCCTTGACGTGTGTGAATAGAAACATTATCGATTAAAACTTTAAAAATCTTCAAGTTTTAGTTTTTATTCTCTAAAAAAAAAACACTATTATTTTTGTTCTATTAATCGCTATTCAAATAATTATTCCATCGAAGAAGAAAAACTCAAAGTGCCCCAGAGAAGGGGGGCCGCGGAAAAAATGGATGTACCTACACCAAGTACATCAACTGCAAATCATCCATCGAAAAGAAAAAGAGGTGAGAAAATTAAATATAATATAGATGTAGCGAATAGCTACGATATTTTTTCGGATCTCGACGAAGAAGAGATTTCCGATATATCCAGTAATTTAAATAGTTCTAAAAAACCAAATCAATATCCCCCTGTAATAGTAAATAGCTCTTATAATGACATCACAGAAATAATTAAAATCCTTAAATCAAAAATAAAAGAAATGAACATAAAATATCAGGGCAATAGAACAACATTTTACACCTACAACAACCAAGATTTTACTTTAATCAAAAATGAATTTAAAGAAAGAAACATCGGCTTCCACTCGTACACTCCAAAAAACGAGATAAAACCTAAAGTTGTATTAAAAGGGATGCCCCCACAAATATCAACAGAAGATATCTCAGCCGACTTATTTAATCAAGGTTTACAGACTTATAAAATTTATCAGATGGAGAAAAAAACAGAAACTGGACCTATAAAACTACCAATATCAGTTGTTATACTCGAAAATAAAGAGCAATTAGCAAAATTAACTTCAATTCAATATTGCTGCAGTGTGGTGATAAAATGGGAAAAATATAAATCAAATAAAGTAGTTACACAATGTTATATCTGCCAGGAATTTAATCACGTGGCACGAAATTGTTACAAAAATCCTAAATGCTTAAAGTGCTCAGAAAATCACTTATCTAAAGATTGCCCAAATGTCCTAATTGATAGTTTCACTCCTAAATGTAGCAACTGCTCTGAAGAACACTTTTCAAACATACCTCAATGTTCAAAATACCGAAGAAATATTGAAATACAACTAAGTAAGAAAAACCCAGTTCTAAAAGCTATACCTAGAAATACTTTCAAGCCTACAGACCAAGCATTTCCGACATTACCAACCCCAAAATCGCAGTGGCCTCAAAGCACCTTCTCTCAAAATGATCAACATAATCCTGAACCTTCGTTCACTGACTGTTTTAAAGAAAAATAAAGAATATTTTCAGCTCATTTAATATAAGTAAAATTATCTCCAACTTTAAAAAAATGATGTTTCAATTAAAAAATGCTGATGACGGTATGTCAAAAGTATTTATCTTAATAGAAGGTCTTCTGTCTTTTATTGATTAATGGACTTTTTAACAAATATTTTCATATTTAATATTTGCATGCTAAAATATTTTATAATCATTATTGTTGTAAAACTACTCACAAACTTCGACTTCTCTAATTCCATCACCATAATTCCACTACAAATCACTGACACTCACAATAATAACATTTTATTAAGGGTACACTATTTATTCCAAAATATGTATTTTTTTCTACCGCATACTTCCTTGAACTTCACCTTACGGATACTAAAGTGACATTGAACCATATCTCTAGCAAACCAAACAACTTAACCACGCTTACTATCAACATAAGTACTGAACTAACTAATAAACATATACTCTCATATCTGGTATTGTTATCATTTTCTTTCAATTGTGTTTATATATGTGTGTATGTGTGCATATATGTACATATATATATATATATATATATATATATATATATATTTTTTTTTTTTTTTTTTTTTTTTTTTTTTTTTTTTTTTTTTTTTTTCTTTTCTTCTCTAGCAATCTTAATTTCACATCGAAATTAAATGTTTACTAATAACGAGAAAATTAAATTCATGATGTGGAATGCACAAACAATTCGTCGTAATGATGTAGAATTTAAATTATTTCTACAGCAAAATCAACCCCACATCATTTCTGTGTGTGAAACCCGGCTTTCACAGCAAGACAGGTTCACGGTTCCGGGATATAAGATTTACAGAAACGATTGTAACAGAGCGGGAGGGGGCGTCATGATTTTAGTTCGCTCCGATGTCCAACACCATTTTCAGCTCGTGCCCAACTTGAAATTCACTGAAGCAGTCGCTATTAATACAACCATTAACAATAAATCAACTACAGTAATTTCCGTTTACATTCCACCAAATAAAATAAATATCGTTGATATCAACAAACTATTTCGTTTAAACAAGCATGTATTAATTTTTGGTGATCTAAACGCAAAGGACGTTCAATGGAATTGCCATAGCACAAACAAAAATGGAAAACTCATTTTAAACTACCTATTAAAAAATGAAATTCAATTACATAGTCCTTTTGAACCAACCCACATTCCTACTCAGGAAAAATACAAACCTAGTATCATTGACCTAGCCCTGACCAAAAATATTCAAAATTTATCTCCGCTCATCGCTTTAAGTTGTCTCAATTCGGACCACAACCCCGTGATTTTTCGTATTGGGTCATCACTAACCTTTTACCCTTCTAAAAAAAAATTTATATTCAAAGAGGCTGATTGGCCAAAATTTCGTAAAACGTTAGATTCACAAATTAGCATAAACCCTATAATTAAAAACCCTCACGACATTGATTGTAACATTAAAAAACTAAACCAGCACATCAAACTCTCGATGAGTGCTTCTATACCTCAAAAATCGTCAAAAACATTACTTTGCAACAATTTACCGTTAGTTCTGTTAGCACTAATAAAAATTAAAAATAAACTTAGGAAAAAATATCAACAAAATAAATCCATTATACCAAAGACAGTTTTTTATAAATTCAACAATTATGTCCGATCTCGCATCAACAGTTGGAAAAAAAAAAAACGAAAACTGGGCAAATTCTCTGAACTCATTTACACCCGGTGACAAAAATATTTGGAAAATACATAGGATCTTTACTAAGTGCTCTTCAAATATTCCTCCATTAAAACAAAATAGTTGTTATGCCTATCTGGATAGTGATAAAGCCGACCTACTAGCCACCCATTTTCACTCGACTCATTTAATCACATCAAATTTTGGCTCAAATCACCATCAACGGAAAATTCAAAAATCAGTCCGTGACTATCTAAATCTCCCACTTAATCACAATTTCCCTTCGATCTCACCCAGAGAGACTAGTAGAATAATCAGAAACCTGAAAACAAAAAAAGCCCCTGGTGACGATGGAATTCCCGCAATAGCTATAAAACACCTCAGCAGAAAAGCCATTTTCCATGTAACAAAAATATATAACTCCATGTTAAGGTACAGTTATTTCCCTAAGGCTTGGAAAACCTCAAAAACCATCGCGATTCCCAAACCAAACAAAGACCCCAAGCATTATTCAAATTACAGACCTATAAGTTTATTAAATATAATTTACAAAATATTTGAACGATTATTATTAATCCGTATCCACAATCACACCAGACAGAACAATCTAATTGCAGAAGAACAGTTCGGATTCAGGGCACACCACTCCACTGTTGACCAATTAGCTCGACTCACCGACTTCATAACGAAGGCATTTAACGAAAAAAAAAAACATGTTGGGATGCTTATGCTAGATCTTGAAAAAGCATTTGACACCGTCTGGCACACCGGTCTCATTTATAAATTGATTACGTACAAATTACCTCCTTACCTTATTCACATTATCTATTCATTCCTATCCAACAGACAATTCTATACCCAAATAAACTCATCATCCTCCAAAATACATACCCTTCCCGCTGGTCTTCCACAAGGTTCCTGCTTATCCCCAACACTTTTTAACCTGTTCCTATCTGACTTACCAACGCACCCTAATGTAATAACATCCCTATACGCAGATGATACAGCATTATACACAACCTCTTACCGAATGGACACAATAGAAAATAGGTTACTACAAACTTTCAAAAAAATCAATAAATACTGCCAAAGATGGAAACTGAAGGTAAATACAAGTAAATCAGAAGCCATTATTTTCACTAAACGAAGGCCACTCATAGGCAAACATATTACTTTAAACGGTGAAAACATCCCTTGGTCCAAATCTGTAAAATACCTTGGTTTAACGTTAGACAGATCCTTAACTTACACTGCCCACATAAACGATAAAGTAGACAAAGTAAAAAAAATCATATACAAGATGTTCCCTTACTTTCACAAAAAATCTAAATTGAGTCCAAAAAATAAAAACTTATATTATACAAAAAACAGTTATTCGATCCCAAATCACATATGCTTCACCCGTGTGGAGCTCAACTTGCACAACCAACTACCGCAAACTCGAAAGAATACAAAACTTGTGTATGAGGATAATCAATGATTACCCTCGGTATACAAAAATATCAACAATGCTGCACGATCTCAATCTTATCCCTATCCAACTTCACATCCACGATCAAACAAAAAATTACTTTGGTAAAACAACAATCTCGGAAAATTCACTTATACGAGAAATCGGTAATTACAACAAATCATCGTTAAAAAGATATACACACAAAAGAACAAAACATATACTCCTCACTTAATCTAATTTATAGATTATTATTATTATTATTATATTATTATTATTATTATTTTATAGTGGTGTTCAACATTTGTTATAATACATTCTTTAGTTTTCTTGTTGTTTTTTTTTTTTTTACTATTATATGAAGTAAGACATATACTTATAAGCTATATTAATTGATTTTATTTATTTATCAATATTATATTTTTTTTTTTTTTTGTTGTGTAGGTTTTTTCTATTTTTCCTGCTGTTAAAAGATAAACTTTGAACTGTAAAGCCTATTCACAATTATAAAATTATATTATTCATGTAGTGGACTTATACTGGAACATGAATACTTAATATGAATTGTAAATTGTAAAAAAAAAAAAAAAAAAAAAAAATGTAAATAAAGTATTATTATCTCTCATATATTGAAACTTCTTCAACAACGTTAGGTAATACCTGTATTAATTTAACGTTTATCAGATATCTCAATGTATCATGATTGCCATTTGTGTCATAATTTTCGTATCACTGACCTATAATTGATAGAGTTATATTGTAACTCAATAATTATTAGTTTCCTTGCTTTTATTCTAAATTCATTAAAAAAAATTATTCAGAAAATATAACCCCTTACATAAACGTATTCACGTCCAACACATGGCCGTTCCTTTTCTAGTAGAGACTTTCTTTTCCGATTGTCGGGCAATATATTTCATCCATTTCCACTTAAGCATTTCCATCTCCTGATAATATTTTTAACCTGTATGGCGGTATTTTATCGTAACCATGGTCTAATTTACCATAGAACGCGGATTTAACTTCATTTTCACTACTCTCGGTAGAAGAACGAATATTAATAAACGCAATTTTTTATCACCAACCATAAAAAATGGCCACAGATATTCTGTTAATAGGAAATTGTACGTCACTTGAAGCTGAAAGAAATGTATTCTCTATCAGAAACCCAGAACGTAAATAACAAATACAGCTTCCTCGTTTTAAATAGTATACTTCACTTTCTTTAGAGAAACTTCCTTTGGCCACCGAAACTCTTGCAGCGCAACAATATCTACATCGTACATCTTAACATCACTACTGCCGATTTCTATCCACCTGCTGTATTATGAATACGAAAATTCCCTGCCCCTTTATTTAAATATCTAATTTTCAACTAGCACAATGAATCCCCTGAAGTAGTTCCTAATCCGATACACAAACGGGGAACTAGTTTACCAGGGATAGTGAGTGTTTTACTTCAGAGATCCATAACTGTTTGGGAGTGTTCCTGTTGGTGTTCAAACCTAAGTAACACCTTCCAGCAAGCCTATGGGAACGGGACTCATTAGTTGTTTAGCAAGTCGATCCGACTATTTTCATTTATTTTAGCTGATGGTAGATAAAGTACATGTATTAATTTTTTTCTGTGTAAAATATAAAAAAATAAACTCTTACCAACTGTATCTGGTTTTGTAGCTTGTAAATGAAAATATCCACTTTCATGAATTAAATATGGAAATTGGGTTACATATTTTTCTTGTATTGACTCTTCAACAAACAATTTAGGAAACAAATAACTGAGTACCATAAATATTCTTGCTTTAGGGGTGTTAATTGAACACATATTTGAATGATAACCAAGTACTCTGTAACATAAAAAGTAAAGAATAAAGAAATGGGGCAAAACATAAGAAAAAAATAACTCTGGGGTTAATTTTAATTTTTGAAATAATGAGATAGTGAACAAGACATTAAAATTTTACATTCCAAAAATTGTTAAGCTTAGGTTAATAAACATGCTGTCGATATGTTTGCAGACAATTTATTACTAGTTGACTTGATTAAAAGGCATTAGTTTTTTTAAATTCCATGTTTCTCCTTTAACAGAACATCTGTAAGTATATTGTCATTTAAGCATACACAAAATAATGAGAACTATAAAGTTAAGCCATTCAAATATTAATGAAGCTCTACAAAAATGGAAAATGGAAAAACCTTAAGACGTTTGGTTACTGAGAAGAAGATTATTAAAAGCTGTTTGTTTAAATGTTACTTTAAACACAGTACTCAAATATTCCTCTAAACTCAGCTTTTAATCCAGCCTGAGGGTTGGAATAAATTTTGTGGCAAACCCATGGAGTTGACCTTTCCACTCTGGCTAGAATAGGTTTGTGATCTGCAGGGTAACCCATTCTCCCTGCTCTAGTTGAAGTACATAAGGGTGTTAAAACTTAACAAATAACATTAACATTAAAATATCAGAATGGAGGTCTCATTAGATCGAATAGTGCATGCTGTGTAAGGGTAATATTAACACTAAACCTACCATGAACAGATTCTTCTGAATCCATAAATGAGTAGGAGTTTTCTATTCTAGCTGAAATATCAGTCTATTTTATTTTAATTATCTATGATGACAACTCTAATGGAATTTTATTTGAGGGGTTGATCATAAAAACAGTTGAAATCAGATCTCAAAACATTTCATCCTAAATTATTTTGCATCAATTACATTATTTTTCAAATATCTGCTATTCCCAACTAACAACAATAAAGTTCATCTATACATATTAAAATGGAAATAAATTAGGATAATGTTAATGATTTACTCTCACCTATTAGGCTTCAAAATGGCCATGGCATGGCCAATAAAAGAACCCCAGTCACCTCCTTGGATATAATATTGTCTAAAGCCAAGTCTTGTCATCAACTCATTGAATATCAATCCTATGTGTCCCAAATGAAGACCTGGCTTTGTAGGAGCACCTGAGAATGCATAACCAGGAAGCGATGGTGCAATTATTTCAAAAACAAAATTAGCATCTGGCCTTGGATTTGTCAACATTGGTATTATTTTATAAAATTCTACTACAGAGCCAGGCCAGCCATGTATCATCAGCAAGGGTAGAACTTGTTTTCCTGAAATTTTTTCTAAATTTTAGAATTTAAATCTTCATTATTAATTATAAATATCAGGTTTGATATTTGTAAAGCTATATTTTCATATCTACATAACCTCATAGTACTTAACTAACTCATACTTAACGTTTTTATACAGATTGGGATATGATGTACGAATAAATAGATATATGACCATTTACACAATTAAAAAAATATCTAGTAATTGTTATCATAACTATAAAGTTTAGGAGATAAAAATGTTCAATACAGATAACTGATAATCAATGCCTACTTACCTCCAAACCCCATAGAATCTACAGAACATAGAACATTCTTCCCAAAATTAATCAAGGAACATTATACCATAAATGCTCAAGAGAAACAAATATTAAAACTATAAACGAAGATCAGCAATACTCAGGACAGCAAACAATAACTGCTATTCTCAGTAACTCAAACTAACTGCCACATTGAAAGGATAGTATACAGTATTTTTTACTAATTAGTGCTATTTTTAATCATATTAGTTTGCTTAGGACAAGACTAAACATGTTCTCTTGCTCAATTCTATGCCATTCTTCTGTTGATTGTGCGGATTATTACTGGTCCTCTGTGCCTCATTATAAACTTGGCTGATGGAATTGAATTTCATGTTAACAAATTGGAAGATGCTTAGTTTTAAAAAGAAAATGGACAAATTTAAGGTATAATAATCGTCTTAATGTTGTTCAATACAGAGTGACTGTTCTTTTTAATATGTATATTTTAAATTCAACAAAATTTTGAAATATATGATATTATGAATATGAAAGCCATTTATAAAACTAATTACATATTGTTGTATTTATGGATAATGCAATTTTAAAGGAGTTAAAGGATTTCCATTCTTTGTTACAATATATTTTGCGAAATAGATAATCAAGAAGCTCTCTTAGAATAACATATTGAAAATAATGTTATAACAGATTTGGAGCTTGAAGTTGCCATTGCTAAAATTAAAAGTAACGGCAGCTAGTACCGACAGAATCATGTTATTTATTTTATTTTTAATATTTATTTTAAAATGTTGAAATATAGAGAATATCATTCACAAAGGTGGATTGCTAAGTATTCTTTGAAGAAGGCAATTAAGAAGATTCTCTTTACATGGAACCATTGGTGCAACCAAGGGGGGAGCTTGGGGGCTGAAGCCCCCCCAGACGACCGAAACAAACTAATTTTTTTTATTTGACAACTATGATTTTCATTTATATAGACTCAAACACCTCCCATTCCTTTGGGATGGGAAACATGAAAAAATATCTTCCTCTCTCTCTCTCTCTCTCCTCTCTCTCTCTCTCGTCTCTCTCTCTCTCTCTCTCTCTCTCCCTCTCTCTCTCTCTCTCTCTCTCTCTCTCGCTCTCTCTCTCTCTCTCTCTCTCTCTCTCTCTCTCTCTCTCTCTCTCTCTCTCTATCTCTCTCTCTCTCTCTCTCTCTCTCTCTCCTCTCTCTCTCTCTCTCTCTCTCTCTCCTCTCTCTCTCTCTCTCTCTCTCTCTCTCTCTCTCTCTCTCCTCTCTCTCTCTCTCTTCTCTCTCTCTCTCTCTCTCTCTCTCTCTCTCTCTCTCTCTCTCTCTCTCTCTCTCTCTCTCTCTCTCTCTCTCTCTCTCTCTCTCTCTCTCTCTCTCTCTCTCTCTCTCTCTCTCTCTCTCTCTCTCTCTCTCTCTCTCTCTCTCTCTCTCTCTCTCTCTCTCTCTCTCTCTCTCTCTCTCTCTCTCTCTCTCTCTCTCTCTCTCTCTCTCTCTCTCTCTCTCTCTCTCTCTCTCTCTCTCTCTCTCTCTCTCTCTCTCTCTCTCTCTCTCTCTCTCTAGTAATCTCTGGTTGCTCTCTATCTCTCTCTCTCTCATCTCTATCTCTCTCTATCTCTCTCGCGCCACTGCGCCACTGCATGGAACAATAATGATATTGAAATGTATATGGAGATATACAAACTGCTGAGACAGTCTTATAATTTGTAGAAGTTTTTTCTTGTATTCAGAATAAGTCATCACTTGCTTATCAGTATTTAGTAACTTAGATGAATATTCATGGCAGGTCAGTACTCAAAAACAAATTAGTTCTTAATCCTTATTGCAATAATAAGACCCCTAAAATTTGATGGTTGGAAAAAACGAAAACAATTTAAATAAAACCAATTCAAATGTGTTAAAAAGTGAGGTTGAACAAGACTAGATCAATTGAGAAACCAAAAATAGGTGAAACGACAGGACAAATAGGACAACTAATAGAAATTATACAATCAAAATAACAAATGATGTTTGTAGAAGGAATTCTGATTAATGGATAACTAAAAACTTATCTATATTGTTTTAATACAGTAAATAGAAAGGGAAGGGATAAAGAAACGGTTGTAATACTAAAAATAAAAAATTCATACAGTATCTAAACATATTATTCATATACATATATCATTCTTTATACCCTTGTTGAGGACATATCAGTTTCATTTGTGTAAACATTAAAAAATAATGTATATTTATACAATTTTTTACTGTTTTTTCAGTAGTATCATAGATATGACAGTAACACATAATATCAAAATCTTGATGTATTTACAAACTGCATTATCTGTCGTATGATATATGCTTTATATATCAATTAAAAAGGTTCTTCCTTTTTTTTTTTTTTTTTCTACTAGATCCTTATCATAGTTTATTATAACACATCTTGTAATTTATTGGTCTGTAAATAAATTTGAAAAAAAAAACAAAGCAAAACAAAGCAATGGAAAAAAGTTAATTAACATTTTATTAGTACTTCTATTTTATTTATGATTTATTTTCTATAAAAAATAATAGTGCTTTTAAGTTAATTTTAAAAGGTTTTATGGAATCGCTGAAGATAATGAAATTTATAACTTTTTTTTTTAAATATGTATAAATATATTTTTCTATCTGTCTATTGGCATTACAAAATTTCTCTTTCAAAGCCGAACTATTTTTTTTTTTATAAATATAAGATGTGTTAGTACCTTAGCAGCATTGTTAGTATTATTAAGTGAAAAAGTTACCCTTTGCTTGTGCCTTATCAGGTTTCACATGGATAAAATGTATATCTAATCCTGCAATTTGAGTTTTAAATTGAGGGTACTGGTTTAGATAATCTTCCCTTTCTGTCCAATTGTATTTATTTTTCCAAAAATCAACAAATTTATTGAGATAATCTGTGTTGAATCCATAAGTGAACCCATCGACTAAAGGAGGTGTAAATGTTCTAGTATTATCAATCCTTTCTTTAAGATCTTCCAAATCCTGCATAAAAAAACATTAATAAAAAATAAATGTATAAATTAACAAAACCTTAATTTAGAGGGGAAAAAAAAAAAAAAAAAAAAAAAAAAAAAAAAAAAAAAAAAAAAAAAAAAAAAAAAAAAAAAAAAAAAAAAAAAAAAAAAAAAAAAAAAAAAAAAAAAAAAAAAAAAAAATGAAAACCTTTGATTTACTCACAGATTTAGGAATGTTAATTTTAAAAGGTTTGATGGTTTTGTCATCTGGTTTTTCTTTCCCAGGACCCCAATATGTCAATTTAATATTTGGCACTGGTGGTGGCAATGTATAATTATACACAAAATATCCAATTATAATAGAAACCAAAAGCACAATGATAGATAAATTCAAAGCACATCCCATCTCTAAAACAGAAAAATAACATTCTTTTTAATAAGAAAAAAAAAAATATGTCTAACATTTGCACACTTCAATAAAAATATAATAACTAAAAAATGTACTTAGATTCTGTGTTTTTCTTGAGTGTTTTCTCTGGCCATTTTGTGATATTCACCAGGTAGCGTTATATGGCTGTTCTACTAGATGGCAATATAGACTAGGGAGTTTGTGATTTCTGAACCTGATGACCAGGAGAGGCTGGTGTTGGTCAGTAGGAGCACTTTTAGCATCCAGTTTTTGCAGGTTCACCAGGATATTAAGTAAATCCAAATATTTAAGCAATCTTTTGGCCCATGGTTTTGGCCTAGTTTAGTGTTCAGGTTGGGCTTTGATTGCTGCTATGTATGGCTATGTTATCAGCAGTATCAGTTGAACAGGACAGAGAAGAGTGCTATAGCTTGGTTTTTCATTGCTTTAGGTATCAATTAACTATATTCTATACAACTATATCTTATCTACAACATTAAACACAGTTCTTTTATTTGAAGATACCAATAGAGTCCCCATAGTGGCCCAGCAATCATAGTGACATATACACAGACAGCTGATAGATAGGCTTGGGTTCAACAGACTGTAAGGACATTACAAAACATTCTATAAATTATTTATTAAGTTTGATCTTGAAACTGAAATCTGGAAAAAATTGGACTGAAATCAAATAGTTTCACCTGATTTGTAAATGCAAAAACATTGAATTTAATACAACTAAGAATTGATCTTAATATACTATAATGAATACTGCAACAAAACGGAATTTAATAGAATTCAATAGAATCTTTCTTCAATGTTTGAAAGACTATGGCTCTAAGAATATTATTAATAAGTCTTGGTGGTGAAAAGGCTCATTAAAAAGACCTTCAAGGGACATTGTATTTAATTAAAATCAAAACCAACTGAGTTGTTCTAAAATCTTGTTCTAATATTTTAGAATCAGTATAGGATTCCATTGAAGTTGAATTTAATGATTCAAAGATGTTGGTGAAGGGCAATTTCCTGGGTATTGAGGACTGTACACTACAGAGATGATACTTTCCACAACAAAAAATACAAACAGTTGTTGAAGGGGCAGAGATAACTCCTTCAAGGGGAAAATACAGTTCAAAGGGTTGTCCACTGTACTCCGTTCAGAACTGAGGCTAGAGGAAACTGGTTTTTAATTAGTTTTTAGGAGTATTCCTGGGGTTGTGTACTACTTTATAATTACCTATATTGACGATTTTTCTACTTAGATTTCCTCTGTTAACAGGGGTAGACCAAGAAACACTGAAATACTCTCACCTAATAGTGGATTGCTAAAAGATAAAATGGTTGTAGCTGCTAAGACTAAGTGCATCCTCCTAAGAACTATAAAAATAAGAATATTGACCTGACGAATGATTCTAAATATTTAAGAAGCAGCGTGGTATCTAGTCTGGAATAGAAGTCTCAAGGCGTCTCAAAAATTCAAAACGATAGTAATCTTCTCGGAAGTTATTCTGGGTATTCTGGAAATAAGCAAACCAAACCTGGAGAGATTAAAACGAAAGAACAGGTAGAACACGTTACTGAGGACTATATCCAACTACACAGTAAAGGTATTAGCGATGATGGTGCTTTTCCACAATATACAACTTAAGAAAGACGTAATGGAATTTGACTTCAAGCGGCAAGGTTCCGAAAGACTGCATCAAATCTCCAAGAGAGGATTTAGTGACAATTTTGGTGAATGAGAACCCAGAAAGAGTGGCCATTTTTGTAAACAGTTATATCACAATTGGTGGCAGACTGGATCCGTTTTTATTATTAGTTTCCTCTGGTAAGAATGCCAACCAGGTCCGGCTTGTTCAGCTGTTATATTAATACTGGAATGTGGAACATACCAATCCATGCTTCAGGCTGTTTGTGTTCGGTTGAAAAGAGGTCGTGGGAGCACAGCACTTCATCCTGGTTCAGGAAATCAACAAGATGATGACGAGGAAGAAGACAATGAAGACTTAAAACAGAAGAGGCCATAAGGTGTAGACCCGGTGTTAATTGTTCAGCAACTAAAGATACTTTTATTGGGAGCATTGGTGTAACTACATTTCCACGTACAGTATCCCACTCCTGCCCAATATTCATATCACCGAAAGATGAAGTAGAGAAAGGAATGTAAATTACTCTGACCATTATCAATGTAATAATAGCTTCGTTCGATTTGTTTTCAGAATACCAAGGCGTTCCCATGTTTCACACCTCTACACTGTCTTGAAATGGCTCTACCCATTGACCCGTAAACTATATTTCCTGGGTTCATACCTTTATCAGGTCATTATCACCATCGCCCATCCTGGATATATAATCTTTTGAAATCTAAATCTTCGGTCCATTCCCAATTTAAAACAAGATCACGTTGCCTTTCGAACAACTTTAAGCCAGCATTCCTTCCTAGCAAGACATGCTCCTTCCTTAAACTCATTTAAAACACTCCTTTTCCAATATCTCCTCACATCCCATTCAGACGCCTGTCAATATGTCTAATAATTAATATTTAATTTGGTCAAATCTGATACCGGTGAATTATTTTATAAAATTTCTTTTATATAATAATATTAAACCTTTATTTGATCAATAATGGTACATAATCTTTTCTTTTATAAAAATTTAAATTTGTTTTTACTTTAATTGTTATGTTTCTATACAAAGAAATAATCACTTCACTTACTATCTATTAACTTGACAATTCATATGTGTATGGTTGTGTATATGGGTATGAATATGTGCAGTATGTATACATATATATCGTGGTATGTGTAAATATATTATTTTATTATAATATAAATATATTATTTATTTTATTATTTATATATTATTTATTTTCTGTATATATATTTTCTTATTTTCTCATGTTTATTTTTTATTTTATTTCATTTCTCCTTCTTATGTCATTATATTTAATTAAAGTTCTTCATACAATTATTTACAGTTAACCGTATTTACATGCCTCATGTTCTTCATATATAAATAGCTTTGTATGTAATTATGTAAGCCAGACCATTGTTCTAACTTGTGATATAATTTTGTTATTCTTAGCGGGCAATATGTCCCAGAAAAAAGATTATTTTTTCATTTCATATCAATAGTTTTGCCTATTTGCTCAAATTGTTGACCTGAAGAATCTTCAAACGTTCACGTATTGGCAATCAAACAATCCTTCGAATTTTTTTTTTTTTTTTTAATTAAGACCGAAACGCTAGGATAACACTATAAATTTAACTCAACTGAACAAGAACTATGTGGACAAGGAAGAAGCCTGAGATAACGTCTTTATCTTATAATCAGTTTCTCTTTATTGCTCAATAATAATTATGTCAGTACTTATGTAAGTATTGCTCTAATCAGAAAAATGTCAGCCCAATATAATCCAATCCAATAAAAATTGCTTGGTTAAAGGAAAAAAAAAAAATTAGGATTAATCGGAGAAGAAATGAAACAGACACCCATCTTCCCTCCCATTTCGATCTGGTTTTGTCAGTAAGTCAGCCTTACATTGCCTCTACGTAAACCTGATCTGGACGATAATCTGATTCCTTGTTTTATTTTTTCAATACTCATCTCATATAAGTATGCAGAAAAAGAAAAGTATTTAAATATATAGACATACAGAAAGTTGCATAATGTTTATTCTCTTCAATGAAAAACAAATTTAAACAGAGAATTAAAAACACCTTCAACTAATTATATTCAATCAGAATTTACGTCCATATAATATATATATATATATATATATATATATATATATATATATATATATATATATATATATATATATATATATATATATATATATAAGAAGTCAAAGTCATAACAAACTTTATTACGCTGACTGCTAAGATCAGAAAAGTTTGTTGTTGTTTTTTAATTTTTTTTTCCTACTGTTATATAGTAGATAAGTAAAAACTATCTATTATTGAATAAAACAATTATGTAAAGTAATATCTGAACTATAGTAAACAGATTTGGTAACCTGTAAAGATACAAAAAAATCTTTGTTATACTAAAAAAATGTTTATTGTAAAATAAGTGTTTGCTCTGTGTTTCACCTATCTAATTCATTTGATGAAGCGAAAACCTGACATTTTTGTGAATATATTATGTCTCATGCAGAATATTATATAATATTTTAATCATTTAATCTGCGATTAAAGAAAAAGAAAAATATCAGGTAGCGATTATTACTAGGGTTGAAAAAAATCTCGTACTTCCGCTTAGGAGCAGAATCAAGAGACTTGGACTTTGCACTATCAGAATCAAATCAAACAATTCTAATTAATTATCTTATCAGCGAAGATAGTTAGGCAATTATCTTTTTCTAAATAGAAGGGCATCAGGTTTACTTTTTATGAGATGGAATGTTGAATGTTTTCTGAGTGAAATTCTTTCCAAATTAGTTTGATCTCATCGTTTATAACAAGCTAAAGCAATACAAAATATTGCACAATCTTAATATGAAATTAATTCAAATAAATAATATTTATAATATTTATAGAACAGTTGTATGTATAAGCACTAACATTTTCATTTTTATTTTTTTTAAGCTATGTATATAACTAGTATTCTGTTTTATTTGTTAAAAAAATAATTTATTGAAACATTTTTATTTTTTATAATGTTATAATTGTGTGTGATATATAATGTTTAAAATAGTGTGTTTTGAGTATTCATAGATATATTCCACTGATTAATTGTACATAGCACATATCAGTAACACTTGTGAATGCTCGGTCAAGTGCATTTTGTATCGTAGGAAAAACGCATTTTTTTCACAATGTTTCAAATTTGTACAATAGCCTCATAACTAAGTCCAATAGATACAAATAAAGAGAAAAATATAAATACCTTTCAGGTGAAACCCATAGCACAAAAACTCTTAACATAAAATATGCACTCAATCGAATATACACCAGAGGTATATCAATAGAAATTGATTTTCTATGTTTTTTAATTCCAATGCCTTAGAATAATGATGAAATTTTATTTTATATATTTTTTTTCTTATTACGATAGTTTTTCTCTACAAGTTTACTATTTATTATTATGGCCAACTAACTGCCTGTCAATTCCCCCGATTCAAACTGTTCTTTGTATTAAAAAACTGAACTTTTTGTGTTTAGAAAACAACCAATTTTTCCTTTACAATACAACTATTCATAGGTGTTTAAGCATATTAAAATAAAAATATTGTTTTTGAATCTGATACATCCGAGCTAATTTTTTTCAACATTCATAAATAAATATTGACACCAAGGAACCAATTATGTTGACAGTTGCTATAAGTTTAGGACCTAAATTAAAAATAAATAAGGATCCACGGATTTCAACCTAAATCTAAGAAATCAAATTTAAAACAGAAATTTCTTTACCTTCAAAATTAGTAGGAATTGTTTTCGAGGAACCCAATCCACTACAAACGACCGTGAATGACTGGCCCCTGTTGAAGGTCGAGTTAACTACCAACAAAAATGGAGGGGATTTCATTTTGATTATCTAATCCAACTGCCTAGTGGTTGTCTTCAAGGGTGAGACATTCTCACATATTCATAAGATGCGGTTTAATAATAGTTGTAATTGTTATGAGAGAACCTAAAGGTTTAATTACGACGTTTACAAAAAATAAATTATTTATTATTATTTGATTTATTTTGAGGAACTAACTATATTTGTTCCAGTAGTGAATGATGTTAAATGATATATATGATACTTCGTGTGTGAGAAGAAAAGTTCAAGGAAAAGAAAGTATGGTATACTGTGGTGGAGTCTCGAGCTCTATATAAGCTGATAGTATGAATAAACTTCCATTAAACTCTGGTTGTGTATCTTTTATTTCTTTAAATTATTTAAAAAAATAAAAATAAAAAATTGAGGAAGACAAATTATTTATTTGGGACAAAAAAAAGATGAAATTGGTTTGGGCTAAATCAGCAACAAATGGAACATTAAAATCTTTATATATTGGTTTATTTGTTACATAAGTAAAGAGCATTGAGGATTTTGGATTGTAAGGATTGGATACGAGAAGAATTGAAAGGTTTAGTTGAGCCTCAAAGTTCAACGCCATATCTCCAAATAGTTCTGATTACTGTCAAGTAAATGAGACTTTTATTATTAACTGAAAGCTTTGAACGTCTGTCTAGTAAATGTTGAAGTAGTTTATAACGTCGAGCAGTTTCGTATCATTTTAGTCTTGAAAATATATGGATTATATGTAGGAAGTTTGTCCAGATGGAGTCCTCGGCTCCGGAACTGTTCTACAGGAATTGATGGAATATTATTAAAGGATACTGTGGGATGTGTTTACGGCGTAAAATTAAGGTTACTTGTTTAGATTTGTTTGAGTCTATCTTAATTCTCCAATTTAGATACCATTTTTAAAGGTTTGGCTTGGGGTTTAATGGGCTTACTTTTATTTTCAGTAAGATGAAAAAATAAAAAATACAAAATAAATATATTGCTTGTCCTCAGTTAAATTACTGCAATTGCTACCATAATGTAATAAAATTGTTTAAGAAAGTCGTTTTTAAGCTCATAGTGGACTAACCATCCTCCAATTTAGATTGGAACATTTTGTAATATAATTTACAATAAACATGTTAAGTTAATATCCTTACCAACGTAACCAATAAAATGACGATTATATAGCCATAATCAAGAAAGCTATGTATATTAAATCATAACTCGTTTAATATCACGACCCATCATCATAAAATGCAAATCAAACAGGATTTATTGTAAACCCTATTGGTTATATTATTGTTTATAATTGTATCAGCTTCAATGTTTAGTGTTTTTTTTCTTTTTTGACTTTTTTAATAACTTCAAGGCGAGCTAGGAGAATGCAGGAAGTAGAATCATGTTCAATGAGCCATTAAAAAGATGGCGGATATGTTTGATTTATTTTTTTTAGTTCATCGGATAGAACATTAGCATAATTGTAATTTAATCTGTAAAATCAATTATTCTGTTATTACATTTCTAACTGTATATTCTAAAGATATCTTTTCGCTGCCGTGCCACAGTGCAACTTTATTATAGCCCTCCTTTTGATGAGGATTTATCGGGGTTTTTTTCTTAGTCTGCATAGCAAAGCAAATATATTCTTAATAACGCTGCGATTTTTTATATTATATAATTTTATTTTTTTTAAATTTTTTTTCTAATTTACTCACTCACCTGTATATATCAAATATACATAAATCAAGTATACATCAAAAATATATATATCAAAGCATGTAATTCTTTTACTCCAGTCATATGAAATTCAAAAATCTCTACGAAATATATAATTAATAAACTCAAAATATAGTTTATTCGGAAGTCTTAAAAATTTCTTTTGTCCTTTTTGCATGCTTTCTATATTTATTCCGAACTGGGAAAAACAATTTACCATAGATATGTCTATTTATAATTTACTGCTTTTATATCTTCTGCTTCGGATGTGGAAACTGTCGTCAAATTTTTGATCCGAGCAACGCCAACAGAACTAGAGCATATCAAAGCATCCCCCAAACTTAAAAAATGTTAACAAAACGTGACTTTTTCCATTTAAACCAATTTAGCTCCTAAACGGTAGACCCAAGCAACAAGTGTTATATAACAAAAATATTTTCCATTAAATTTCTGATAAGTGACTTTAAGCAAATTTTCGATCTGAGTAACGACAACAGATCTAGAGCTTGTCAAAATGTTACATTTTTGAATTTGCAAAAAACGCTACAGGATAAAAGTATGGATCCCGAGACAAAAGACATATCCATGACAAAAAAGTAAAAATAACATAGTAGCACAAAGATTGTCTTATCATATTGTACTTTTCTACATTCCATATTTTGCAAAAACTGTTCGAAAATGTATTTCGTGTTTCTTCCTGACTAAAAAAAAACAATAGGCCATGGATAGGTCTATCTACTACTTCTCCCAATTAACATTTTAGAATTAAAAGGATCAAATTACTCAAATCAATAATTAAATTAAATTAACAATTAAAGGTTATACGAAAAGAACTAAGTCGAGGAATTTTTTTGTAAACAAGGAAATATTCAAAAGAAAGATTAAAAATAAAGAAAAGGTATATTTGGTTTTATATTTCTTTCAACTTGCATGTTATATATAATGTAAACTTTAGTTGAATATGATATGAGTATATATATATATATAAGTCAAGGACCGAAGCAGGCTAGTATTAGCCTTAATCCTATCACTAGTCAATAACAAACACTGTACCTGTATAAATAAAGCTGCCTCAGAGCAATAAATCAGTTATATTCTAACAGTCATACTGCGTTGTTCTTCACCCTTTTATTTCTTTTTTTTAAGTTATTTTTCGTCAGCTTATTTAACTGGTGCCGAAACCCGGGAAGACGAGGAGAGAGGACCAAAGGTAGGAAAATTTTTTCCTTTCTTTTTCCTTTTTGGTCAGGAGTAAGTGGTATTTATGGAGAACATTTTGAAGCCAGCCGTGCTTCAAATCAACCCCGAACAAGAAATAGCACGTGAAACCATGGCAGAAGCACACGCCAACACCCTGGCCTGGCTGAAGGTGAGGACAGCTACGGCGCAGGATCTCAGGAAGGCGGTGTCAGACATCGAGCGGTTCACGGGAGAAATAGGCGAACTGAACCACTTCTTGAAGAGTATAGACCGCGTGATGTCCAGAATTGATGTGAAAAGAGCCGAAGGACTCCTGGACGCGCACGACGCGGAATCCCTGAGGGCGGACTTAGTATGCCGCATAAGGAGGAACGTCTTGAACCACATCCAGGCGGATGAAGAGACGCCCTGGGACATCATCAAGGAGAGGTTAAAGAAGGCCTACGGAGGAGGGAGATGGACGCCGGAAGAGGATCTCTTCCAACTCTTCAGAGAGAGCAGGCATCCTCGGCAGAGCAGCGGGCGCTATGCAGGTGAGCTGCTCATGAAATTTAATAAAGTGACGGAGAAAATGAGGGAGACAGCGAGCGCCCAGGAGGTAGAAGCAAGGATGGCTTTTGTCGCAACCATCCTTAAGGTACAGCTGGCCCGAGAAACGGGGAAAAAGGATAACTTCCCCCGAGACAAGGGATTCGTGGAGTGCGCCCAGGAACTAATGGACATGGGTGCCCGCGAAGAAGAAAGCCGGCCGGAACGGGAGGAGGAAAGGAGCTGGACCGAGGTGGTGCATCGAAGACCTCGAGGCCCACCGTGGAGAAGCAGAGAGGCCGAAAGAAGAACCGATCAGCCAAGGAGAACCGATCATAAGAAGCCGGGGCCAAGAAGATCTGGTAGTAAGAGGGAGGACCGGCGGTGCCACGGGTGTGGCAAGCCAGGGCATCTGGTCGCACAATGTCCCCGCACAAAGTGCTTTGAATGCGGGAACGAAGGCCACATTGCGAGGCAATGCCCCTACATGTTTAGACGGAAGGAACATCCACGAGGTGAGCCCATGGAGATCAACAGGGTCTGGAGGAGACAGAGGCCACGACCAGAGTCTCCGGGATCATCAGGGACATCCGAGGTGTCGGATACTGAGAGAGAGGACCCAGGACTAGGGAGCAGCGGAGACGAGGGAACTGGCAGACGGGAGCGGAGCGGCCGGAGGAGGGCGGCACAACCTGGACGGGTGGCGGCCTGAGGAGGGTGTCAGAGGAGAGGCGACCGCATCTTAGAGGTAAACAATGTGAGGGCGAGAAGCGGCGGTCTGCCTATCATCCGAGTGGAGCGAGGGGTAAGGTGTCTGGTGGACACCGGGAGCTCCAGCACCATCCTGAGTCGGCGAGCGGCGGAGCGTTTGAGTGGCTGCAATGGAGCACTCCAGGTAAGGGTATGTTCTTGTAACTTAATTACTCTGGGTGGCCCTTGTACCATTGAGGGGGAGATCGAGATGGATTTAGGGAAATGGTCGGACAGAGGGGGAAAAACTAGTGTGCCATGTAATGGGGGAAATGTCCAACTCATACAATGCCATTATAGGGTGCGATCTATTAGAAAGGGTAGGGGCCAGAGTGAGGAATAAGGAGGGAAGGTGGAGCGTTAAGATTGGGAAAAAGCAATACAGGTGTTGCTCGGTATTAAAAGGGGAGAAAGGGCAAATTGGGGTGGTAGACAGAGCGGAAGACTGGAGGGGGAAGATTTTAAGAGAGTTCGATGACATTTTCTTCAAGGAGGGCGATAGGTTGGGCGTCACGGGTAGGGCGGAGCATGAGATACCGCTGAAGGAGGAGCGGGTTACATATGTAAAGAAAGGAGATACCCACAGGCGCTCCGCAAGCATATCCGGGAGGAGATCGAGGACCTGAAGCGACAAGGGATCGTCGTCGATAGCACTTCCCCCTACAATAGTCCGCTCTGGGCCGTGAGAAAGAAGAGTTCCCCCGGGGAGGAGAAATATAGGGTTGTCATAGACTACCGCAAACTAAACGAGAACACCCGGGACGAGAAATACCCTATCCCCAGATTCGAAGACATCTTAGATAGGTTAAGTGGGGCTAAGATATTTAGCACATTGGATCTGAAAGCCGGGTACCACCAGATCCGAATGAACCCCAGGGACCAGTGTAAGACGGCCTTCACCTTCGAGCGAGGGCACTACGAGTTCACCCGGATGCCGTTTGGGCTTAAGAACGCGCCCATTACTTTCCAGAGGATCATGGATGAGCTCCTGAGGGGTCTGGATGAAAGTATGTGCCAGATTTACATGGATGATCTCTTGGTTTTCAGTAAATCGGAGGGCGAGCATCTGGCACATCTCAGGGCGGTATTCGGGAGAATTCGGGAATTTGGCCTGAAGCTTTCATTGGAAAAGTCGCGGCTGGGGGAAAGCGAAATTAGTTTCCTGGGGCATACGATATCGGAAGACGGTGTGAAGCCGGATAGAGGGAAAGTGGAGGCAATCGCGAGAATGGCAATTCCGCGGGACGTTAAGGGCATACGGCGGCTACTGGGTTCCCTGAATTACTACCGTAGATTTATCCCCGAGATGGCGAGGTTCCTAGTTCCGTTAAACAACTTATTGAAGAAGGGCAGGAAAATTTTTATCACTCCGGAAATGGAAAATAACATCAGGCGCTGCATGGAGGAGCTGCAGAGAGAGCCGGTATTAGCCTTCCCGGACTTCAATAAGGTGTTTACCGTAACTACGGATGCGAGCGAATACGCGTTGGGGGCGGTGTTATCGCAAGAGAACGAGAAAGGGGAGAGGCCGGTAGCGTATGCGAGCCGAAGGTTGACGGACGCGGAGACGCGGTATAGTGCGTTAGAGAGGGAACTGCTCGGGATTGTATGGGCTGTGGACCACTTCCGTCCGTATATCTTTGGAAGGAAATTTAGGGTCCACACGGACCACAGACCATTACAGTGGATTGGGAAGTTAAAAGAATCTTCCGCAAGAGTTACGCGATGGAAGGAGTTCCTCAGCCAGTACAATCTCGAGATAGTGTACAAGCCTGGGAAAGAGAACGTGGTTGCGGATTGGTTATCGCGCGCACTAATGATAAATGCCGTTGAGGGGGACGAACCGGGACCGTCGGGGGATATACGTCAGTTCCTTAGGGAGTGGACACCGGAGGGAGAAGGTGAGGATGAGACGCGCAGTGGTAGGGAGGATTCCCAAGAAGATGAAAGTTCCGCGGATGAGAGGCCCTCAGACATGGAAGAAGTAGATGAAATAGTAAACGATAAGAGAGATCAGATCATCTGGAAGACCAGGACTGAGGGTCTCCCAAAGGCGGACTTTTCGAAATATGGAAAAAGTAATGTCGTCACCATCTGGACGGAGCCTGGGATTAGGGAGGAGTCGATGGTGAAACTACTGCGCGGGGTGACTAAGGAGGGAAAGACGTATCACCTCTATATCGGGAATACCACTATATGGGATAGAGTTAAGAGGCTTTGGAAGGAGGAGAAGATCGGGATCGACCGAACTTTTATTAGGTGCTTGAGGTCGGTAGAGGTGGTACAGGACGTCGAACGGCAGAAGGAGGTAACCCTATCATACCACCAGGGGAAGACGAACCACCGTGGGACACAGGAGACTCTCCAAGCATTGAAACGGAGGTATTTCTGGTGGGGCATGAAGCGGACGATCCAAGAGGTCATTGGGTCGTGCGAGGTATGCCTCACCACGAAATACGACCGCCATCCCCCAGGGTGGGTACAGGAAGAGACACCTACGGTAGTGTTCCCCTTATCGGATCTCCAAGTAGATACTTTTAAGTGGCGGGGATACCAATGGGTCACCATTTTTGATGTATTTAGCAAATTGGCCCTAGCTCATCTCGTACAGGCTAAATCGGCGGAGGCGATATTGGGGGCGTTGAGAGCCTGGTTTAGGGCGTACGGGATCCCGGATCGCATCACGTCGGACGGGGGTCTTGAATTTGACAACGCGCGGGTTAGGGCGGAGGCCAAGGAGTTGGATATTATATGGCACATTAATACCCCAGGGCATTCCAAGGGCAGAGGGGGGATTGAGAGGCTTCATGGGACCCTTAGTGACCACCTGCGAATCTATCAAGTAGAGAAGGGACTAGAACCGGACATCGCGATGGAAAAGGCGGTTGCCGCGTATAACGGTTCCATCCACAGCTCGACGGGATATTCGCCGGTGGAAATTATCTTTGGGCTCCGGGAGCGACGCCGAGACTTCCGCGACACCGTAGTGGGGGAAGAACTGGTAAATTCCATCGCTAACCGTCGGTGGGCATTCGGTAAGTTATGGGGAAAAGCGCGTGAGCGCATAGTCAAGGAGAAGAAGCAACGGATTGAGAGGGAGAACGTGAGAGTACGGGATGTTGCGGGAAAAAATCAAAATCGGAATGGTCGTGTATAGAAAAAAGAGTACGAACCGAGGGAAAGAGGTTTGTAGGTATGAAGGGCCATTCCGGGTAATTTGTATAAGGGAGCACAATGTGGTGACGTTGGAGAGCGTCAAAGAGCCGCGGAAGCGGAGAAACGTGCATGTGGAGCAATTAAAAATCCCTATTGAGGAACAGTTTATGCCCTGATCTGTGAGTGGTCCGTTGCCAGCAACGGAAGGAGAATTTTATTTTTTCTTTGTAATTTTTTTTTGTGTTTTGTCGTTTTGCAGAAAAATGTTTTTTTTTTTGAGATTTGGAGCAAAGTTTGTTTATGTAAAATTAATTTTATTTTATGTATATTGTAGAGGTAATGTGAAATTGTAAATAAGTGAAAAGAGATATATATTATTTTTGTACATAGGAAATTTTAGTTTTATTTGTGTATGTGTGTGAGTACGTTTTATTTTATTTTATTTTTTTTTTTTTTTTTGGATAAGTGGTTAGTTGTAAGTTAGTTTTAAGTATTGTTTTTATGATGTAAATAGAGTTTTACTGTTGTACTATGTCAGGTTAAGGATTATAGAGTAAAGTTTCTTTTGTTGTATTATCAGGTGGACTTTGTATCATAGAGAATTAAGACAGTGTATTTAAAATATGGATAGAATTAGTTGGTAGAAGTATGGACGGGATAGGATTGGGGTGATTATGTACCGCTACCTGCTTCGGCCTTTGACCATGAGGGGATGAGTCTCTGGACTCCTTAATACCGTATTGGTTATTACCCAATATTAGAGTTTATGAAAGATGGTCATAAACTGGAGGGGGGAAGTCAAGGACCGAAGCAGGCTAGTATTAGCCTTAATCCTATCACTAGTCATAACAAACACTGTACCTGTATAAATAAAGCTGCCTCAGAGCAATAAATCAGTTATATTCTAACAGTCATACTGCGTTGTTCTTCACCCTTTTATTTCTTTTTTTTAAGTTATTTTTCGTCAGCTTATTTAACTTATATATATATATATATATATATATAATAAATTCATCTCCTGAACAAATACGGCGGATGTTTGGATTTATACTGATACCACTGTTACTCGGATACCCCACTTCAATCTTAACTCCCATAGAGAACCTAGTTTGGTGAAGCTTTTTTTAAACGATGAAGTTAAATGAAGATAAGTTTGATTAACAAGACAGCTAACTTTGAAAATTATTCTCAAAGCAGTTATGTCTATTTTCACAAAATAGAAATCCTCCATAAAGTATTCATTTCTATATTATTGTTCAAAATGTTTTATAAAATGTTAGCAAAAAATCAGGTCTCATAAATATTTGTTTATCTTCTTCAGTTCAATAAAGTGCAATTTCAAGGATGTTTACATATCTTGGTAATGAAATAATCGAAAAATCAGTTCCACAATCCTATGCAATGTTTATTTATGTATTCAAAAATAATACTCAAGAAAGACATTCATTTTTTAGACTTTTTTCCACCTTTGCTCTTTCTGTTCGCCGCCCGCTTTGTTCTGATCTTTCCTGTATACCGCAAAACTCCATTACAATTCAATACCCTACGGAAAAATACGATATAACTCGGGAAGCGCTAATTTTCGTAAATTCATAAAATCTTATAGAATTGAATAAAATTTATTTAAAACGCATTTATTCAAATTAAATACATACAATATATGTATAGGTATGTGAGAACACGCTATAAGTTTTATAAATTAAGTTAAATAGAACTAAAGTTTACATTATATATAACATGCAAGTTGAAAGAAATATAAAACCAAATATACCTTTTCTTTATTTTTAATCTTTCTTTTGAATGTTTCCTTGTTTACAAAAAAATTCCTCGACTTAGTTCTTTTCGTATAACCTTTAATTGTTAATTTAATTTAATTATTGATTTGAGTAATTTGATCCTTTTAATTCTAAAATGTTAATTGGGAGGAGTCGTAGATAGACCTGATGAATTTATCATATAACAGGAGATGAATTTATTATATATATATATAGTTATAACAGTAACCTAAAGGTCATCACTCCTTACACAATTCCTTATCTCACTATTTACTTTCACACCGATAGCTAAGACCAATCATTAATATAATCATTAATATAATCTTTACTAAAGGTCATCACTCCTTACACAATTCCTTATCTCACTATTTACTTTCACACCGATAGCTAAGACCAATCATTAATATAATCATTAATATAATCACTCCTTACACAATTACTTCACCCTTCGCTTCCTTATTCACTCCGATAACAACCCCTATATATGACCTCGTCTTTTAGGACGGAAAATAGAAGTAAGCTAGGATTGTAGTGGTCAGTTCGACACGTCTTATAGCTATTAGTCAGTCATTGTTAGGCACAAGTGTCATATTTATTGTAATTTGAAATAAACCTTTTTTTAAAAGTCTAAGTTGGAGTAAGCTTATTTAACTGGCGCCCGAACTTAGGGACTTGAGAGCTTATTTTTGAAGAATTAGTAACTTTGCGGAGCTTAGGCTGAGTGTAATACCAGTACCGTAGCAGCATAACCACGTCTCCACGTCAAGAGGAAGATTTGCCACTGAGTCTTGAACAAGATCAAGCATTCTCCACGACTACGAGGATCTTCTTTCCAGTAAGCAGAAATTTCAATTTCTACAATCTCAACCCAACATCTCTTTTGTTAAGAAGCCAACATCAACTGAAGACATCTTAGGGTAATTATTTTTATATAAATTGTAACATTTGTATGTCATTACTAGACAGACTTAACGCTTTAAGACTAACCGACCAGACAAACGAAAACACAATGGCGTTAGAAATTAAAGAAAGTGAATTTAAAATGATTCCAGATTATGATGGAAATCCAATAGGTCTAGTGAATTTTATTCGTAATACTAAGTTTTTAACAGAATTATACTGTAAAGAAAATAATCCACATAGACATATTAATCATACAAAGATTATTTTAAATTTATTATGTAAATTAAAAGGGAAAGTAGCCGCAGCTGTACATGATAAAGAATTTAATAGCGTAGAAGGAATTTTAATTTTTCTAAAAAATAAATATCAAGATTCTCGAACTCGAGAACAATTAATTGCGGAATTATTAAATGTCAGGCCACATAGTAACGAAAATCCTCATAATTATTTAGAAAGATTAATAGAACGACGTTGTGACTTATATACTCGAGTTTACACCGACGATACGATCTTAGATAAACAAGCAGAAATGAAAAGATATGATAGACAAATATCCCATCACGTGGTGCATAATCTCCACCCTTCTTTAACAGATTTCATTTATCATATAACATGGAATACATTAGAAGATATTGAAGATATCCTTAAAAACAGTGCCGCACACATTGTTCAAAGGTTATACGGTAAACATCAGTATAATCCACAACAAAAAAATTTTCAAATTCCAAATTATAAAGGGAAACATTTTGATCCCAACTTTCAAAAGAAAAAAGACTGGGAACATCAGAAACCCCACTATGAAAAACCAAGGTACGAACAAAAACCGTATCAACAACCGTATCAATCGTATTATAATCAAAACCCAAACTATAAGCAGTATCAAAAAACCAATATACAACAAACCATGGGACCCGCAATCTCAACATCAATTTTTTAACAAACCTCCATCGGGAAACTGGAGAAACCAACAAAATCCAAATCGAGAACAAGTTTCATTACCGCCAACTGAAAAAGATTCCAATACAGTATCCATGAGAACTGTGTCCAATAGAGTTCATTATACAGAAAATGAAAAAGACGAGCAGATTCGAATCCTAACAGAAAGACTGAACGCTATAGAAGCTCGACAGGATAATTTTTTAGGCTCAGGTCCATGCAACAACGACCCGCCGGACCAATAGAAGTTCACGAATTAAATAATACGAACAATGATCTACCGGAATTGAAAGAAGTGAATGATAGACTGATAGAAAGAACGAGCTAGCTTCTAAAAATGGACAAATAGTTGATGTAGAAAAGCATTGCTCAGATTTAGAAATAATGGTTAAGAAACAAGCTTCTGAAATGGATTCAAAAATTTCTCAAATGACAAAATTAGAACAGGACTACTCAGATCTTTCCCTAAAATACAATCAATCTTTGGAATGTGAAAACTCTTTTAGAAATCAGGTGCAGACTTTGGAGTTGGAAATCGGAGATTTGAGGAGGAAATTTAACAATGCTGTCGAACAATGTACTGAACTTCAGAATTTGAAAGAAAAACTTGAAAATGACATTTCACATTTAATGAACAGTTCAACTGATTCTTCACAACAATTAATGAGTTTAAATTCTGATCTTGTCGAAAAACAGAATGAGCTTAGTAGGTTAAAATTGTCTTCTGCTGAGGAGATTAGGCTGCATGAAAATAGAGTACAAGAATTGGAAATGATGTTAGATTCAGTCAAAAAGGAAGGAGAGAAAGCTATTTTTGAAATAAAAGGACGTGTAGAAAATTCTGTGAAAAATTTTAAGTGTATGGAAGAAGCTTATAATTTAAAATGCAAAGAACTTGAAGAACTTCTTAAAAATGAAGAAACAGTCCGAAATGAGTGTTATAATTTAAAGAAAACAATTGATCAGTTGGAAGTTGATCTTGATAGCTATTCAACTCAAAATAACAGCTTGAAGAAAAGTTTGGATGAAAAGGAAGATAAAATTACGTTGGCTGAAAATGAATTAGCAAACAAAATATTTCAAATTGAAGATTTACAGAAAAGGGTTCTTAGTGTTGAAAACGATGCTATGAACTTATTACAGGAAAAAGAAAACCTGGAAGTAAAGAATAATACATTAGTTTCCAAAATTTCAGAATTAGAGCTTTATATAACCAGTTTTGAAGAGATAAATAAAGAATTGACTAGAGAAAAATGAAACTTTACAAAATAAGAGTTCTGAGGCAACATTATCGCTGAATACTGAGATGGACAAAATTAAAAAAATGTTACAAGATAAAGCGAAGTTATTTGAGGAAAAGGAGGCCTACTTGTTAAATCAAGATAAAACTATAAAAGAAAAAACCGAAGAAGCTGAGAAAAAGATTAAAGAAATCATGGAACTTAGTGCAGAACTACAAGCCCTACAAAAAGAACATCTGGAAAGTAAGCAGCGTGAAAGTGAGCAGAATGAAAAAATACGACTATTGGAATCTGAAGTTCTTGAATTAAATTCAAATGTTAAATGTTTAACTAAAGAAAAAGAGTTATCTTTGAATGAGGTTAAAAAAACTGGAATCAGAAATAGAAAATTTAAAGGAATTATTGAATGGTCAGTTACATTTCCGAGAAGAATTAGAGTGTAAGAAAAAAGAATTAGAGTTGATTGTTTCTGAGAAAGCTGAACTAGAAAAACAAGCTTTGATGAAAGAAAAACATCTTCAAGATGAACTATCAAAAATAAAAGATTCATTTGATAAAGTTAGTAATGAATATAAAGAAAAGTGCTCATCGAGTTCTAAAAATACAAATGAGCTCCAAGAACAATGTTCAGTGCTCAAGAAAACAATAGAAACCATTAATAAGTCACATGAAGAAAAGGAAAAAAAATATAATTAGTAAAATTAAAGAAATGGAAGAGTTAAATTCAAATTTAGTGAAAGAAACAACCAATTTAAAAGCTTCAGAAAGTAGTCTGAAAGTAACTGTTGAAAAATTAAATAATGAAGTCACAAAAGTTAATGAATTGAACCAAAAGACCTTAGAAGAAATAGAGGCCATAAAAAGTGATCATACCAATCAGTTAAAAATTTTAGAAGCTCAACTAAATGTTGCTTTAGGCGAGAAAGCGGTTCATGAAGAGAAATCAAAACAACTGACGACTGAATTAAAAAGTTTAAAGTCTGCTGAAAAAGTTATTTCAGGGGATGAATCAATGACTACATTATTAGAAGAAAAAGAATTGGCAGATACCCAAATAAATTTCTTAAATTCAATAATTGTTGATTTACAGAAAAAAAATGATCTTTTAAAGGAAAGTGAACATCATAGTAAAAGGAAAACGAGAACAAACCACCCATATCGACAATATCAAAAGACCAACGAAAAATAAGAGTAAAACCTATGTTACAGATGACACCTCTATGCAAACTCACAACTCTGATCATGGTTCTAGCTCTGATGGAGAAGATCCAAACGATTGAAGTGCATGATCTGACTAACTCGCCAGGAATACTTCATTATTATATAAATGATATAAAAGTTATAAATTCTTATTTTGAAACATATCATTTCTTCAACATTAGTTATTTAGAAATTGAATTAGAGAACATATATAACCATTTAAAAATTTTTAAAGGACATTATCTTTATTCTATACTAAAAGATTTAACCAATAATGTTAATCATCAATTAGAACTATTACAATATAAGCATAGGACAAAAAGAGGATTAATTAACGGTTTAGGAAATATAATTAGTTGGCTAACTGGCAATATGGATGCCAATGATAAAGCACACTACGATAAAATAATAGGAACGATAGAAGAAAATAATTATAGAATTGAACATAATATAGAAACCTCAGTTAATATCGACAAACAATTAATATCTGATTATAAAAATAAAATTAAAACACTAAATAAAAATTTCGAGCTTATCACCAATAATACGATGACATTAAAAACAAATGAAGACGCTTATAATTTATACATACATATTTCTCAATTACTAAACCAAGTAAAAGAAATAACTCTATCACTAGAATTTTGCAAATTAGGTATAATTCATTCCAGTATTATGACTAACGTTTTGAAAAATCTTCCTAACAAAGTCCATTTAGTATCTAACAATACAGAAATTTTATGGGCAAATAGTAAAATATTTTGTTCAACACACAAGAAGGTAATTCATACTTTTATAAGACTACCAACTCACGAGAACAAATACCAAGGATACGTAGTTCATACAGTACCTAAATATATTAATGGCACATTTTACGAATACGAGCTTGACAGCGATTTATACATTCAAAAAAACCAAAACAACATTTTTACAGCAGACTGTATATACGAGGAGGAATATTATTGTAAAAATCTTATTAAAGTTAATAACAGTTGTATTTATTCAATAATTCAAAATGGCAATGTAAAAACTTGTAAACTTAAGCATAGATTAGATAAAAATATAAGATATCTGGATGTTACAAAACAATATTTAACTTATAATATAAGTAAGATAACCAATTGTAATAATATTAGCCAATTTTTACCTAAAGTAAGTCTGATAAATATAGGCATAAATGATTGTTACCCCACATTAACACAAATTTATTAACACAATTATCACAACATATTACAACCATTTTATGATGTATCAATATCAGAAACATTAACCTTAAATACCACAAATGTAACTATACCAACACTCAACATTCTTAGATTTAGCGAAAATATCGCAGTGTATTATTATTATTTAATTATTATCACTATTATACTGTTAATCATTATTATAACCGTATATGTATACTATTATAGATATAAGGAAACACAAACAGTATTGACACCCAGTGCTCCATTCACTGAGGACTCTTGTAAAATTATTCTATCTAAAGTGTATGAATCAACATTTTAGCAAAAATTGTTACCAGGAGATAACAAATCTTAAAGAAGGGAAGAGTTATAACAGTAACCTAAAGGTCATCACTCCTTACACAATTCCTTATCTCACTATTTACTTTCACACCGATAGCTAAGACCAATCATTAATATAATCATTAATATAATCTTTACTAAAGGTCATCACTCCTTACACAATTCCTTATCTCACTATTTACTTTCACACCGATAGCTAAGACCAATCATTAATATAATCATTAATATAATCACTCCTTACACAATTACTTCACCCTTCGCTTCCTTATTCACTCCGATAACAACCCCTATATATGACCTCGTCTTTTAGGACGGAAAATAGAAGTAAGCTAGGATTGTAGTGGTCAGTTCGACACGTCTTATAGCTATTAGTCAGTCATTGTTAGGCACAAGTGTCATATTTATTGTAATTTGAAATAAACCTTTTTTTAAAAGTCTAAGTTGGAGTAAGCTTATTTAACTATATATATATATATATATATATATATATATATATATATATATATATATATATATATATATATATATATATATATATATATATATATATATATATCGTTCGTTCTGTTAGTACTAATTTTTGAACAGGTAATTTTTTATTTATATATTGTAGTAAAGTCAGTATATACAATAAAATTTAGGAATTGCACAGTCACCAAGTACTATTGGTACTGTCTTCCATCTCCAATTAACTACATTTTATTCCATGGAGCTGAAATAATAAATAATGTGACGTTCTAACGATCCGTGAACGATATACAAGGAATAAATTCTTCCCTTACGGGGAATAATCTGTACAAACCCTGCTGAGTCCGGGATCGAAACTGATAACACTGTTTCTCATATACCCGTACCTTTACAGGGGACCGACCTACTTCGATGGTTTCGTTTTTTTTATAGATCAAATTAAATGGCAATAAGTTCCATTTACGAGTTAACTAACTTTAAAAATCCTGGGCAGTCTGAGTTATGCCTACATCGACTAAATATAATTTCTCGTTTAACCTCCAAAACATCTATAATGAAGTTCAAATGATTTGGCGAATTATTGGGGAAAAATTCATTCTTAAAAAAAAAATTATGTCAATAAATCTTTAAAACGGTATTATTTTCTCCACATTAGAAAAGTATTAATTCAATAGCATGTATAGATCCCGGTAATAAAATAATCGGAAAATTAGTTTTATAATCCTGTGCTAAAATTATTTATATATGTAGGTATACAAAAATTATATATGTATGAAAACAATATAATTTTTAGTCGTTTTCCTCTGATACCTCACTGTTCGACTACATTATTATTTTGGTAACATCTGCTTTTACCATCACATACAGGCTGTTAGAACAAAATTTTAAATCAATTATAAAACAGTAAAGTAAAAGACTTGATAGGTATTTAAAAAAAAAAAAAGAAGGAAATTTTGTATAGATTTTATGAAAGTGAGGAACATGGCCGCTACTGCTATGCAACCAGCTAAAGCAGCTCCGTGTTTACTCTCTTGATTCTTGTGGAATTAGCTCACGTATTAGCTCGAGACTTTGTATATATTGTGTGTCTACAAACTATAACAATCTGTGAAGTTTTCTGGCTAGGTGAGTTCCTAGAAACTAATATATGAAGGTGGTCTGTTAGTGTTAAACTAGATAGCTGGGCGCAGCGTGGCGAGGCAGTCTGGACCTGCTCACGTCTGGAGTTAAGCTATCAGTTACATTGGCCTACCTGTCACTATCATCACTGGTGGCGTAGTCAGCCAGGCGCTTGACCGCTGTTCTAACGAGGTCCAATTCGTAGCTCAAAGTGGGATTTTTTTTTTTTTATTATAATTTATTTTACGCATATATAAATATTTATTCATATATGTATTTTTTTCTCTTTCTATTTTATTTTCTATAATAATTAAAAATAATTTAAACATTTAATTTCATCATGGAGTATGAAAAAACGCCGTGTTTCGATTCTGATGAACAAATGCCATGTTCTCACTTCAGTGAATCGGACTCCAAGTTTCTCAAGGCTAGAACTTTGTCTAAAAGACAAAGGAATATTGCTCTTGAGCCTACTGGGAACTTCCCCGAAAAAAAAAGAAAAAGAATGTATCCACCACACCACCACAAACCCGCAGTAAAGTCTCTGCCGTCACACCCATAGAAATTACCAATATGGTAGATTTCAACCACTAACAAATATGCCAACTGACAGCTCAGCACCTCAACCACTAAAACCTCCCATGGATTTCAAACCACGTCCAATCTACGTCACCGGCGTAGAAAATTATTTAAAATTCTGTCAAAATATATTCAAGTTAATTGGTCAAACCAATTTCCAATGCTTCTCCAGAAATGAAGACATCAAAATAAATACGGAAAAAATAGAAACCTACAAATCACTGATAGCGCATCTGAAAAATAATAATATAGAGTTTCATTGTTACCAGTTAAAAGAAGAGAAGGCCTACAGAGTAGTACTGCGTGGGCTTCATCAATCTGTTCCTCCCAACGCCATCAAAAGAGACCTAGAGGAGTTAGATCATTCTGTCAGGCATGTCGCCAATGTTCTCCACCGTATTGATAAGCATAAACTCCCATTGTTCTTCGTGAATCTGGAGCCGGCAGAGAACAATACTGAGATTTTTAATATCAAAAGATTGGTATACTCCGTCGTAAAATTTGAAGTACCTCGACTCAAAAAAGAAATAGTTCAGTGTACCAGATGCCGAAACCTGGGAACACTAAGACCTATTGCAATTGGCAACCAAGGTGTGCTAAATTTGCAGGACCACATTTAACTGAATCATGCTTAAAAACATGTGAAACGCCAGCCTTGTGTGTCCTCTGTGGTGTGAGCCTTGCCGCTAATTATAAAGGTTGCCAGGTATACAAACTTAGGCAAAAGCAAAGAATCACCAACTCAGCTACAAATAGAAATTCAGTTCCTCATACATCCGTAACTTTAGGATCATCCTCCCAGAATCAAAACATCCCAGTCATCAATAGCTCTCTCAAAGACTTCCCTTCACTTCCTTCAACATCAAAAGCACAACAGCCTCAATATCAACAACCCAGCCATTCAGCCGTTTAACTCGCTGAACCTCAGCCATCAACTTCAGCAGCAGGGTCATCTCAGACTCTTCAACCAACCAATGAATTCACGACGGTCGAACAACGAAATCGACGGTCACAAAATCAGGCGCCTCAAACATCCTTTCCATCCCGACCTCCCAAAATAATCAATCCTTCCCCATCAACTAGTCAACAGACACCACAACAAGTGGACCAACAGATCAAGTCTCCAGTACAAATAAATGGAAAAACCATATTTCCTCAACAATATCCAAGCCAAATCCCATTCCAGGTTCCGTCTTCAAGACAGTTTAATCATCCGTTTCAAATGTCAGAACCCTATCCTACTTCCTCCAAAAGTCTTGGTGATATCTCATCGATTCTTTCATCCTTCCTCCGTGAGCTCCAAGAAACTATCAGACCCTTAGTTACCTTTCTCACAAGAGCCCTGTCAGAAATCACTTCCATTGTTCCTCGATGATTCAAAACTCCTTGGCAGTTCTTTTACGGAACGCAAATGGTTTGCTCAATCACAGAAATGAACTAGACATATTCTTACACGACAATAACATTCACATTGCTCTAATTATCGAGACCCACCTGACGCCTACCTCTTATTTCCACATCAAAGACAATATCACTTACAGAACTAACCACCCCAACAAAACAGCCCACGGTGGTACTTGCATTCTTATCCATAGATCACTAACCCACACCTTGATTCCTTCCTCTCCAACTGACACCATTCAGTCTATCTCACTAATCCTATCCACCCTTCCATTTAACCTTACTATTTCAGCTGTATATTGTCCTCCAGGAAATAGCCTTTCCCAAAATATTCTGCAATCCTTATTCCAATCCTTTGGGTGGCGCTTCATTGCAGGTGCGGATTACAACACTAAACACCAGCGATGGGGCTGTAGAACATCCAATTCCCGAGGTAGTATACTTTCCCGTGTATCATCCTTAAACAATTACACCATCCTTTCACCTAACAATCAGGATGTCTTTTCCTTAACTCCTCTTCAGTATGTCTAGTATCCTAACTACCTGTCACGTTAATTCCCAATCCTTGCCTGGCCATTTTGATGAATTCCAGCAATATTTATCACATAACTTTTATCATATTATATCCATTTCCGAAACTTGGCTTGAGCCCCACATTCCTTCCGCTTTTGTCTCTCTTCCCAATTACTCCCTTACCCTCCATGACCGGGCTGGCCGGACTGGCGGTGGTGTTGGCATATATGTACACGACAGCCTGAAAACAAGAATCCTCGATTTTTCTCCCTCATTCATACATCCTCACGTTGAATACCTTATCCTAGATATCTCTGCCGGAAATCATTACCTATTATACGCTGTGATATATCTCCTCCTCTTGTTCCGTTCGATCAGTCCTTCGAATCTTCCTTATTTAACCTTGTTCCTCTCTATTCCAATATCATTATCTCCGGAGACCTCAATACAAATTTGCTTGCTGACTCCAATGATAAACGTTACTTGGATAACCTGTTCTATTCTCTCCGCCTTTTCATCGTACCTTTCGCTCCTACTCACCATTCCCGCTGGACCGACACATGGTTAGACCTATATATTATAGATTCTCAAAAAAATCTCCTTTCCTCCTCACAAAGCCCCGTTTCATTTTTATCTTCCCATGACCTAATCCAAATATCCTACGATTTCCAAACCTATCCTTTTCCCACAAAAACCATAACTTACCGCAACCTTGACCGTGATATTATCCTACCTCTCCTTGAAACCCTAGATTGGAGTGAAATCTACTCCTCCTCCTCCTCCATAGACTCCATGGTCGAAATCCTCACATCCAATCTTCTTAGTATTCTTGATACCTACGCTCCTCTTAAAACCTCTACCTTTCGTCGTCGACCTGCACCCTGGATGTCAAAAGAAATTAAAGATCTACAGAGAAAGCGTGAGGCTGCACGAAGACGATTCAGACGAACGAGACTCACGGACGACTATCGAGTGTTCAAAATACTGCGTAACCAGGTGCAAGTAAAAATTCGAAGTGCAAAATCTTCCTATTTCCACGAAGCCTTATCGTCCTCTCCCGATTCCAAGTCAAAATGGCAAATCCTTCGAAAACTCCATAGCCCCTCCGGATCCTCAACCTCAACCAACTTCCCAGTTTTGCCTAATGACCTGAACGCCTATTTTGTTTCATCATCTCACCGCTCCTTCCCGTTATACCAGTTTTTCCTCAGAAACACCTTTCAATGACAGTAACTTTTATTTTTCCGACAAAACCCCCACAAAAATTATCTCCTCTATCATGAAATCTAATACCAATTCCGTAGGCCCAGATGGTATCCCTATTAAACTTATAAAATTATGCCTCCCAGAAATTTTACCGGTCCTTGTCTTTATCTATAATTTCTCCCTACAAAACTCTATATTTCCTACCTCCTGGAAAAAGCTATTGTTCATCCCATCAATAAAACTCCTAATCCTAACTGTCCTGCAGATTATCGCCCGATCTCCATCCTTTCAAACCTTTCAAAACCCCTTGAACGATTGGTGCAATCCCAAATTTCCCACTTCCTGGAAGATTCCCATCTACTTTCCAATCCGGTTTCCGTCTTGGTTATTCTACACAATCTGCACTAACCAAAATCATAAGCGATATCCACGCTGCAATAGATGAAAAAAAAAAAACTGACCTTTTGATACTCCTAGATTTTTCTAAAGCATTAAATTCCATTGACCATCGTATCCTTTTTACCAAATTAAATGCTTTAAAATTTTCCAATAGTTCAATCCACTGGATCCGATCCTTCCTCTCTGACCGCACTCAAGCCGTTTCTATCCCTAATCAACCCTTATCCGACTTCCTACCTCTGTCTTCGTAGGAGCCCAAGGTTCCAGCCCTCCTCTTCAACTCCTACATTAATGATCTTCCCCAGTCAATTTTACATTGTTCCCATCATCTTTATGCAGACGACTCAAGCTATTGTAATCGGTTCAAGTCCCCTCCTCAGATCCATTACCAACTTTCCTACCCTAAACCTGAATAATCAACCTATTACTTTCCGTTCCTCTGCCAAAAATTTAGGAATTATTATTGACCAAACCCTCTCCTGGAAGCCGCAAATCGCCCAAATAGCCCGAAAATCAATAGGAATCCTCAAATTATTCCATCGTTCCCGTCATTTCCTTCCACGCGAAAACTCCTAGTTTCCTCATTCATTTTTCCTCAGTTTGATTATGGTTGTGTAGTGTATGGGGGCCTCTCGGTTGGTCTCCGGGACAGATTACAACGAATCATGAATAGTTTTATCAGATTTGTTACCGGTACCCCGAGACGTTCACATGTATCGCACCTCTACACTGCCTTAGGCTGGCTCTATCCATCCCCCCGTAGACAATATTTCCTGGGCACTTTCCTGTACCAAGTCATTAATAACCACTGCCCACCATACATCCATAACCTGTTGAAATTCAAGTCTTCCGTCCACTTCCAATTCACAAGATCACGTTCCTCTGACCTATATACTTCCCTTCACCGAACAGCATTATACCAACACTCCTTCCAAGCTCGATCCACTACCCTCTGGAACCCTATACCTTCTGAAATTAGACATGCTCCTTCCTCAAACTCATTCAAAACTCTCCTATTCCAATATCTCCTTAAATCCCAGTTAGACGCCACCAATATGTGTAATAATTAAAAATCCAATCAGTCAATCTCAACTATAACCTATATCAATGAATTACTTCAATAATTATATCATTATTCGTAAATTTGTCAATTTTAATCATTTGTCTGTCTAAAAATTGCTTTTTATTTTTGTCTCATATAGCTATATATTATAAGAGGACAGTAAGTAGATGTGTAAATATATATTTTCAGGTATTTGTAAATATTTTGTCTTATTAATATTTAAATAGTTAACTTTTTTTTTTCTCTATATATCTTTTTTCCTTTCTATTCACTATATTTGATTCATTTCATGAATTTTTTTTTTTTTTTTTTTCATCTTTCTGAATGCATTATAATTATTATATTAGCATATTAGTATTATTATTTTTTTTTTTTCTTTTCTCATGTATATATTCATAATATAGTTCTATTTTAAAATAGATACATATATCATATATATGTATATATATATATATATATATATATATATATATATATATATATATATATATATATATATATATACACAGGGTGAATATCTCTTAGTGTAAAAAAAAAAAAAAAATTGGGTGAAACTAGATCAAAAATGTAGCAAAATTCCGCAAATCTCACCTTTCTATTCCAATCCGTTACAGATATACGATAAATCAAAGACTTTTTTGAGGAAACCACGTTTTTTCCCATAAAAACTGTAATATCTCCATTTTGTCTAAATATCTCCATTAAAAACATGTAAAGAAATAGATGCGGCAATAGAACATCTTACAAATTCAATTCAAACCTGCTTAACGGAAAACACTTCACGAAATAGAATTAAAATTTCAGAAAGTATCTTACCACAGAATATTCGCGTTTTATTAGTAGAGAAACGTCGCGCTAGGGCCAAATGGCATAGAACTCGGTATCCAACTGACAAAACCTATTATAATAAATTGACTAACAGACTTAAATCAGAACTTAAAAAACTAAAATTTGAAAATTTACAAAAACAAACTGAACAACTAACTGTTTCCGATAAATCATTATGGAACACTACCAAAAGACTGTTAAAATTCAAAACCTTTAATCATCCTCTCCTTACTCCAGCTCAAACCTGGACCAAATCTGATTTAGAGAAATCGCATGTATTTGGTGAACAATTACACAATATTTTTAAACCTCATCCTGATATCCTAAATCCTAACCATGTAGAATTTATTGAAGCAGAACTGGCCATTCCTCTCCAAATGGCCATTCCTCCTAAAGCCTTCCACCCTTCAGAAATAATAGCCATCATTCGTAAATTGCCCTCCAACAAAGCTCCTGGACACGACCTTATCACTTCAAGAATCCTCAAATACCTTCCAAGGAAAGCAGTATTATTCCTAACTTATGTTTATAATGCTGTCCTCCGTACAACATATTTTCCCGATTCCTGGAAATCATCAATAATAAAAATGATCCCAAAACCTAAAAAACCGCCAGAAAACCCTTCCTCTTACCGACCTATTTCTCTACCTATCCTGGGCAAAATCCTCGAAAAGCTCCTTTTGAAACGCCTTTATCCCATCCTTGATTCCAATCACATTATTCCTGATTACCAGTTTGGATTTCGCAAGTCTCATTCCACTATCCAACAATGCCATCGTGTGGTGGACGTTATCTCATCTGCAATGGAGCGCAAGATGTAGATATGGGAAGGAGGTGACGGGAGCGGTGAAATAGTTTTAGGATACCGATTGACCTTTGGGAGATTTGTGCAATATGGGATTTCCAGGAGAGGGTTTGATCAATGGTTAAGCCTAAATTTTTAACAGAGGAATGGAAAGTTATTGGATGACCATTAAGGAATAATGTGGGAAAGTTGGCATTTGAATGGAGAAGGGAATGTGATCCTATGGCAATTGCTTGAGTTTTAGCTGCGTTTAACGTTAATTTGTTCAGATTTGCCCAGGCACAGATTTCGTCTAGGTCTTCCTGAATTTTGGCAAACGCAGCTAACATTTCGGATGGAGGAAAGGAGAAGTAAATTTGGAAGTCATCGGCATAAAGATGGTGGGAACAATGGTGAATTTAATGGGGAAGATCATTGATGTAGGAGTTAAACAGTAGAGGGGAAATGCTCGAACCATGAGCTACTCCTGATTGTAGAGTGAGGAAAGAGGATAGGCTTTGGTTAGGAGTAGCGACTGCTATATAATATAATATAAGTGGTAAACAATTAAATATCAAAGCCTCCTTTTGACTCTATGACATTAAGGAAAATTTCTCAAGATAACAGAATAATTAAAAGTCCCATATACAAAGCAATTAACAAAAACATATTACAAATACCAAGTGGAAGAGATAACCATTTCAAAATCATTAAAAATAGAATGAAGATAATAGCTGAAAGAACTAATAGCACTACTTAAGAAATTATTTCCAATATATTTAAATCTTTTGTAAAAAATAAATAATTAAATCAACACTGAAAATGGTCTCAAACTTAGTGGTTAACATTTATATAGGTATCAATGTCAACCTGGAGAAAAATGCTCACGGCGAACGTGCTCTTTCTGTTTTATTTTCACGGTTCTAGACTCTAGCTGCTACAATCTTAGAATTATTAGTTCCGTTAAATAATTTCTGAAGAGTACTACCTATATCGCCAAATGAATAGAATAAAATAGTTACCTACTGAAATCCCCCCCCCCCCCCACCCCAGATCCCACACTCATTGCTATCGAAAATCTAAGAGGAAATCAGAGACATTTGAAACTTATAGATGAGAATTCTAAGGAACAATCCTTGGTAGTCAGGCTTAAATCTCCCGTCAGCTAACCGACAGAAAAATAATTTTCCCATACATCAATTCCATTATTCCGAAAATATTAATATAATAGCAAAATAAAAGAAATGTCTGAATAGATACTCTCACAAACGAACCGTATCGTTGGAGTGAGGATCTCAGAGTAGTGTAATGGTAGTGTAAAAAAAAGGGCTGGAGTGTTGAGGCTTTGAGACTCCAGCCGACGCTCGAACTCTGAAAGCTTGATTCCTGTAGGCTCAACTTTATAGTCTTTAGCAATAATTGTTGCTTTTCTTAAAAGTTGATTTTGCCTTCCTTAAAAAGAAAGAATGTTCATTTTTTATTTTAATCTATGTAATAATGAAGGCATTCAGCCACAGTTAGGTCAATCCATTTCAAATCACCCAATTTAAATATAATTTGTTGCTCAACATTTTTTTATTTTCCTGATTCTGTTATCATGGATTCCCTATGGGTAGACATTAACAAAACTCCAATTAAAAAAAATTTAGCCATATTTTTAATTTGACACCCATTTTAAAATGATGATTTAGTGAATTTTATGAAAAAAACCGGGGTTTGCGGAAAATGTAATTGCGAAGTCATTTTTATAGATATCAAAATAATTTAAAAATAGTGTGTTCAGGATGAAATGGCCTTCAAAAGGACATTATTTTAATTTTCATATCATGCAAGAAAGTTGTTCAAACTAAAGTGTTTGAACAACTCTTGGAGAAAGCTCAAAAACTTGGAAAAAAAAAAAATTAAAAATCGTTAATTTTTAAGGCAATTAATTTTTAGGAAGGAGAAGAGACTCACAAATAATATTTTATTTCTGTGTTGAGTACACGTAGTACTACCAGCAGCATAAGTTTTAGTCCTGAGGATGCACTCCTTTTTTCTCTACGGCTTTTCAAAAATGGCTGAAAGCAGGTTTTTTCCAATTTGCATAATTTAATTTCTGAAAAGGGACTGAATGAAAAAAAGTGGAAATTTGATAAAATGTTCTTTATACTAATAAGAATACACCGCAAAAAAAAATGATGACTGAGACTCAACTATGTTTTGAGTTATAGAGCTGTAAATTTCAATAAAAACGCTACCTTTTTAATATAGTCGTGCAATGCTATATTAGCAACTAGTGGCTTGAAATTATGTTCATTGACTAGTTTAAATTATAGATAAATTAAATTATTATTTAGAGTTTTGAAATATTGAACTTAATTTAAAAAAATACGTAAATATATGATACAAGTATGGGCAAAATCCTTGAAAAGCTCCTTTTTAAACGCCTTTATCCCTTCCTCGATTCCAATCACATTATTCCTGACCACCAGTTTGGATTTCGTCAGTTTCACTCCACTACTCAGCAGTGCCATCGTGTGGTGGATGTTATCTCATCTGCATTGGAGCGCAAGATGTATTGCACGGGTGTCTTTCTTGACGTTGAAAAAGCCTTCGATCGGGTATGGCATCCAGGACTGCTTTATAAACTTCGCCAATTCCTTCCATCTACATATTTCCTCATCCTCCGTTCCTACCTTTCTGATAGGGTATTTAGAGTTAACCACAATTCTAAATATTCATCCATCTTCCCCCAGACCGCTGGTATTCCTCAAGGTAGTATCCTGGGCCCATTCTTTATACCGTTTATACAGCTAATGTTCCAACTCATCCTCATACTATCCTCACAACCTTTGCTGATGACACCAGCGTGTTATCAGTCAATGATGATCCATTTTCTGCATTCCATACACTCCAGTCACATATTACTTCCCTTGAAGAATAGTGTCATAACTGGAGAGTCAAGATAAATCCTAGCAAATCCCAACAAATAACCTTTACCCTCCGTCGAAAATCTACCTCATCCTGTCCTCCAGTATCCTTTAATGGTGTACCGCTAACTAATGTGGAACAAATACGATACCTTGGATTTCATCTGGACAAGAGACTTACCTAGGACCCTCATACAAGATTGAAAAGACAAGAAGCTGCACGTAGATTTCGACTGCTACAACACTTACTTGACAAACGTTCAAATCTCCTGATTCACTATAAGCAACTCGTATATATGACGATTATCAGACCTATTTGGACTTACAGTACAGAATTGTGGGGATCCACTAAACCATCGAATTCTTCCCGCATCCAATCACTCCAATCCAAAATCCTTCGAAAAATCCTTAATGCTCCTTACTTTGTCTCAAATGAATTAATCCATAATGACCTTAATATCCCATATGTCGCCGATTTAGCCCGAACCAGATACCTCTCCTTTCATAATAAACTTAACAATCATCCAAATCCACTTGTTGCACAGCTAGCTTCCCATTCCATTCCTGGCAATCCTCCGAGGCGTCTGAAAAGAAGATGGCCTCGTGATCTACTTTTGTAAGTATTCATTAGAGTACTACCAATGGGTAGTTCCTCTACAAGTTTTATTCATGTCATTATACCTCACATATACCGCCTATTTACTAGATGTGTTTTCTAATACAGTTGTAAATTTCTATTAATAAAAGAATAAAAAAAAAAAAAAGTCTTAAGTTATTTATGGTTAGCCCAGACCAGATACTTATCCTTCCATAGTAAGCTCTATAACCACTCCAATCCACTAGTCTCCCAACTTGCTTCCCATTCCATTCCCGATAATCCTCGGAGGCGTATGAAAAAAAGTTGGCCTAGAGACCTTTTAGTGTAGATTTTTATTGAAGTGCTACTACTGAGTAGTTCTTCACAAGTTATTTACATGCCATTGTATTCACTATCAACACATTTACTTGATATATATGTTTTTATACAGTTGTAAATATCAATAAATGAGAAAAAAAAAGTTATTTATAGAGCTTCCCGACAAAATTAACAAACTAAGAAGTGCTAATAAGCCAAACACAATTATAATACGTATTCGCTGGATTGCACTCAAGCCTTCGATTGCGTCTCGCACCCCTTGCTGTTGCACCGACTGGAGGAATCCCGGTTTCCTGTCGCCCTGTGCCGAATGATCGGAAGCTACCTCAGCGGAAGATCATTCGTTGTGCGGGTCGGTGGGAGCCTGTCTTCGCCAGTCCCCACCACCTGTGGTGTACCTCAGGGGTCAGTGCTGGGCCCAATCTTGTTCAACATCTTCACGGCACCAGTCGTATCCATAAAGCACCCTGAGGCGGTAGTGGCTGCATACGCTGACGACATCGCGGTCTACGCGTCCAGCCTCAGCCCCGGCCGGGCCCTCAAGATGGCTGAGAGGGCGACCTCCACCATCGTCGAGGCGCTGAAGACATGCGGCATTAAGGTGAACTCTAGAAAGACTGACGCCATAGTAATGTCCTTCAGTAAGCGCGGCAAATATCAAAAACTGCCGAAGAGTTTTACAGTGGATGGCATCGAGCAGACCATCTCCAGCTCCATCGTATACCTTGGCGTCAGTATCGACAGGCACCTCACCTTTTCGACGCATGTTAGAAGCAGAATCAAGCTGGCCCGGGCGCGGACATACCGCCTCCATCACCTCCTTACCTCACCCCAGATATCCCTTAGGCTGAAACTCCAGATTTATAAGTCCATCATCAGACCCGCCCTCCTCCACGGTGCTCCACTGCTGCATCATATGTACGAAACTACACTACGCGCCCTACAGACGTTCCAGAACACCGTCCTTCGGCGAATCGTCCGCGGCACCAGCCTTCAGAGGGCCAAAAAACACCCGATCCTCGAGGAGCTGAGGATGCCCACGATCCCGGCCTTTATCAGTCGCCGGCACGTCAAATTCTTTGACGGGCTGAGCTACTGTGCCAACCCTCTCTTCAGGGACATAGCCCCGCCTCCCAGGCCTGGGAGGTGGCAAGGCACGATCCCCTTAGCGTACGTACTCGCCGAGGGAAGGGGTTCAGACCATACGGACTGACCCGATATGACACACCATCGCCGGCAAAGTGTATCCTCCGCACTCGACATGTAGACGGATTGCCTCCAGCAGACTGAGACCCTCCAGAGATGGCAGAGGTACAAATAAATCTTAAAATGCCGAAAGGCAATAAAAGATCCATTACCCTAATTTTCCTTTCTTTGTATGAATTTATAATAAAGTCGGAGGTTAGAAAAAAAAAAAAAAAATAAAATAAATAAATAAAAAAATAATACGTATTCATTGTAACACTTTTAGTAATTGATTACATTAATATTTTTTTGGGAGATAAACAATTATTTTTTTTTTTTATTTTAAAGGTGCCGTGTAGTGCGACATGGCTAGTAGCACACAAGATGTAAATTCTGGATTCTGGTTTACTAGATTTACTTCTATGATACTAAAGATCCTGCAATCCCTGAGGAACTTTAGATCATCAGGTTGATTATTTTGATGGATTGTAGCTAGATTGTTGAAGAGAGGTGTTCAAGCTGTGGGGTGTTGGGGGTGCAGTTACCGAATATGTGCACCACTGATAGAGGGACATGGCACATTGAACACGTGGGCTGTTATGTGCCTTGGAGTAGGTGCAGACATATCTGAATCTAGGATGTCCGATGCGCAGCCTAGTCAACACCAGTTGTTCCCTCCTAGAGCCGCAGTGGCCATGGTTGAGCATTAGGGCAGATCATTTTTAGTTTGTTTGTCTGCAGAACCCTGGTCCAATAATTAAACCATGCCTCCTTGCATTGCTGTTTAATATATATTTGGTGATCGCTGGGGACAATATCAATTCAAATATCAAATATCATCCACAGATTGCCCTAAAAGAAGCTCCTGGACATGACCTAATTATAACCCATATTCTAAACGAAAGCTTTTGAATTATCAACAGCCAAGATGATAGCCAACCCCGATATAAAAAACGGAACACCGTTCCTCATACTCTCTCATTTACTCTTCTTCGGAAACGAATAACTTCTTGTCCTACAGCATCATCAACGATATTCCATTAATCACAGTTGAACAGATCCGCTACCTAGGGCTCTATCCGGGCAAACGTTTTGCTTCGAACCCACATACAAGACTAAAATGACAAGAAGTGGCTCGTCGTTTTCGAATTTATCAACATTTACAAGACAGAGAGGTGTTGTTGTTAACGTTAACCTTCAAATTAATGGGAAGAGACTCATTTACATGACAGTAATCAGACCTATTTGGATATGCGGAGTTGTGCTTTGAGGCTCCACTAAACCATCTAATTCATCTCGTATCCAATCCTTACAATCCAAAATCCTTCGAAAAATCCTCAGTGCTCCTTACTTTTTCAATAATAAACCTATCCATAAACGCCTTTGTGTATCATGTTATTTTCATAGCAAACGTCATAGCAAATGACCATTCAAATCCATTAGTACAACAACTTGCTTCACATTCTATTTCAGATAATCCCCTTCCCTTGAGCATTATGATAAATGTTATTAAGAGTTCCGAATCATAAATCTAAATAGAATTAATCTTAAAGTCAATATTTTAGATACTGTTAGGGAGACAAGGTCATATTTTATCAAAATCCATCCCGGGTCAATCCATTTCAAATCACCCAATTTAAATATAATTTGTTGCTCAACATTCTTTATTTTCCTGATTTTTTTATTATGGATTCCCTATGGGTAGACATTAACAAAACTCCAATTAAAAAAAATTTACAAGCCATATTTTTTATTTGACAGCCATATTAAAATGATGATTTAGTGAATTTTATGAAAAAACGGGGTTTGCGATAAATTTAATTGCGAAGTTATTTTTATAGATATCAGAATAATTTAAAAACTAGTGTGCTCAGCATGAAATGACCTTCAAAAGGAGATTATTTTAATTTTCTTACCATGCAAGAAAGTTATTCAAACGCTTTCTCCAAAACTCGGAAAATATGTTAAAAATCGTTAATATTTAAGGCCATTAATTTTTAAGAAGAAGAAGAGACTCACACATAATATTTTATTTCTGTGTTGGGTACACTTAGTACTACCAGCAGCATAAGTTCTAGTCCTGAGAATGCACTCCTTTTTTCTCTACGGCTTTTCAAAAATGGCTGAAAGCAGTTTTTTTTTTTCCAATTTTCATAGGTCAATTTCTGAAAAAAGGGACTGAATGAAAAAAAGTGGAAATTTTATAAAATGTTCTCTATACTAATAAGAAAACACCACGAAAAAATTATGACTGAGACTCAACTATATTTAGAGTTGTAGAGCTGTGAATTTCAATAAAAACGCTATATTTTTAATACACTCGTGCAATGCTTTGTTAGCAACTAGAGGCTTGAAATTATATAATTGACTAGTTTAAATTATAGTTAAATTAAATTATTATTTAGAGTTTTGATATAATGAACTTAACTTATATTTAAATGAAATAATTGACTTAAAAATGTCCATTAATTAAAAAAATACGTAAATATATCATACAGGTATGTTTGTAAGTTGTAAACTATTGTCAAACCCATTGTAAAATATCAACTGACACATCAGTTCTTATGATTCAACAAGCTAATGTGAGTTTTAAATGTTTAGATTTGAACTCTTCTATGTGCAACTGCTTTCACAGCCTACATCTTTCCTGTACCTACATGTCTCTGCAAGTGGTGTCCCTCCCCTTAATCTTCATTCCTATCTTCAAGAGTAAAAATGTGAATATTAAACTAATTTGTGGAGATGCTCTATGTCCAACTTGCACACCAAAAATATTTGTAGAAAAACTGCCCAAAGAGGAGACAAATAATGTTGAGAATAATTAGAGGAGAATCCATTGCATCAAGTGGAATCCATTTATGAAACTTTGGAATTATCTCCTTTAAGTAAATATAAAACAGCTTAACACAGAACAATGCCTGACAGTTTGGAAAAAAAAAACAAATGATAAAATTACGAGAGCAGTCAAGCTAAAATTAGATGAATCTTTCTATGACTTATAAACTCAGAATTTAAATGTTACAGAAACTGAATTAGTACATACTCATTACTTAAATGAAAAATTACAGTCTTGTAAAGATGATCTTCAATTAGTATATTACCAAGTTTATAGTCTATTACTAGTTGAACTGAAAGAATAAAATTCAAATTGTCTTGTAAAGATGATCAACATCTTAAAAAAAGACAGGGCAACAAAATGAAGCTACTTTTATTAAATTACCAAGTTTATAGTCTAAAAGGAAAAACATTGTCAAGTGCAGAGGACTTTAGTGCATCTGAATACATTAAGGTTAAATAGGCAGTTAGTAAAGGCTCAAGGTATCTTACCACATCTTAAAAAAAGACAGGGCAACAAAAATAAGTGAAGCTACTTTTTATTAAATGAGTTAAAGAGTTTTACGAAAATAGTTACTTATGCCCTGGTAAAAAGGAATATGTTTCAACTGCAATCGACATTGTCAAGGTGCAGAAACAGAAAAGGTTGATTCTCCTCTAACTAAATGAATTCTAGATCATATATAAACAGAAATATCCAGTTTACAAAATTGGTAGTTCTATGTTTGCGCTCTAAGACCAAAGAGGTGCGTTCTTCTGGGTTCATCAGGAACGCATAGTATCTGTTTGCAAGCATCACCTAAACATAAAGCTTATGATAGAAGGAGTAAAGCTTAACGCAAATTATAAAGACCTCATAGCTTTCATCGTACGTGATATTGAAAATGAAAAATTTATGCTTGACACCTGTTCAGAATGTCCCGGACCAAATACTCTGCTTGATTAAAATATAGCGTTTTTATTGAAATTCACAGCTCTATAACTAAAATTTAGTTAAGTCTCAGTCATAATTTTTTCGTGGTGTATTCTAATTAGTATAGAGAACATTTTATAAAATTTTCACGTTTTTTCATTCAGTCCCTTTTCAGAAATTGACCTATGAAAATTGGAAAAAACCTGCTTTCAGCCATTTTTGAAAAGCCGGAGAGAAAAAAGGAGTGCATCCTCAGGACTAAAACTTATGCTGCTGGTAAGTACTACGTGTACTCAACACAGAAATAAAATATTATTTGTGAGTCTCTTCTCCTTCCTAAAAATTAATTGCCTTAAAAATTAATGATTTTTAATTTTTTTTCCAAGTTTTTGAGAAAGAGTTTGAATAACTTCCTTGCATGATATGAAAATTAAAATAATGTCCTTTTGAAGGTCATTTCATCCTGAACACACTAGTTTTTAAATTATTTTGATATCTATAAAAATGACTTCGCAATTACATTTTCCGCAAACCTCGCTTTTTATAAAATTCACTAAATCATCATTTTAAAATGGCTGTCAAATAAAAAATATGGCTTGTAAATTTTTTTAATTGGAGTTTTGTTAATGTCTACCCATAGGGAATCCATGATAACAGAATCAGGAAAATAAAAAATGTTGAGCAACACAGACTGGGTGATTTAAAATGGATTGACCCTACAATGCAATATATTTTATTCTTTGAAAAGGTAAATTGCATAACCACAAACGGATGGTGAAGGACAAAAAAAATCATAAACAAAATTTCATCATCAGTGTGGAGAAAGAAATTTATTCTTAAAAAAATGAATAAATATTTCACTCTACTGTGTGAATATGAGGTGCGGTAGCCCGAGTCCGATTGAAGGCAGAAAATTTATATTGTTATTTCGGTTGTAGCTCGACTTCGAGGTCGGGAAACACTCCTGTGGCACACCCAGCCTCTACAAAATGGATATCTTTAATTGGGAAAGAAACTGGCGGTTGAGCGAGATTTGGAATAAATCTCCCCCTTTCACAACCGTTGGCCTAGCAACTGTACATTCTTACCTAAGTACTGAACCCAAGACCGTTCATAGGTTGTAGTGTTATATATGTAAATTCATAAGGAGGTTTAGCCCCAACAAACAACAGAAACAACGGGCAAAATAAAAACATTGTTCATGATTTGAATAAAACTTTTGAATCTATATTATTTTAATTATGTATGCAATTTATTTATTTTACTTTAATTGATTTTTTTTTTCAAGTTGGAACATTTACTTACTTTTCTACATAATCCACATTTCGGCGCATACGTTTTTTGTAGGCTCTGTGATAGCTTTTGTATGCCCGTGTCGTATCAACTATGTCGCCATGTTCTTGAGGAATCGTTGAACCTCTTCATTCAACTCGTCGGCGGAGCTTAATCGCCTCCTTGCCATTTTTTCTATCAATTTAAGAAACAGGTTATAATAACTGTGTGTCAATTCCGGGCTTGCAAATGGCGAAGTGAAGATGTAACGTCGAAATTTGTACTGAAGTCCGCCTATTTGGCGTGCGACATGTGAGCGAGCGTTGCTATGGAGAATACTAATTAACCCCTTGCTTAAATTTCTTTCACCCGGTTCTGACTTGCCCGTCAGTTTCATAATACTGCTCAGCTTTTATTGTGATCGTATAAGGCACAAATTGGACCAACAAAGCTCTCTTTTGATCCCAAAACACGGGGAAGAGAAATGCCGTCACTCCTGCGATTTTAGTTTTAGGCATGAAATAAAATGCCCTGGTTAAATCTTCTGTACCTAACGATTCCTGTAAAATCTTCGTTGTATGCATAGCAGCGAAGAAATCCGTAGGAAGAATCAACAAGATGCCGCTTATTCGCGGCTCACTATTCGTGGAACTCATCGAGTCCAAACTTTTCTATATTGTGACTTTTCAGATAAGATCCTGTTTATGATGCTTAGGGACACCTGCAAAGATAATCCAGAGTGATTAGTCGTTCGTCACGACTGAAATATACATACGACATCCCCTATTCCTTTGAATATCACTACCAAATGTACACTCCCTACAACATTTGGGAATATTTTCGATGTCCGTGTACATTATACGTTTCAAACAAATAGCGATGGAATTCGACAGCTGTAATGTCTTCACATTCAAAAATCGAATTACAGCGCGGATTTTTGCACTTGGCAATCAGTCAACGAAGCTCCACTTTTAATGGCTGACAGGGCTACATCAAGCGACATAGAGATAGAGATGGGAGAACCACTATCACAACAGGTTATCCAAATTCCACAAAAATAATTTTGTACATACACTACTAGTACCTACAAACCGACAATTGTTGCGATAAAGCTATACACACACGCACACGCACACGCACACACACACACACACACACACACACACACACACACGCACACACACACACGCTCACTCACCCACATTCATGTTCAATGATCAAGGGCAGTTCAATGATCAGTGGCAGTGTAAACAAATACATAGAGAAGCAGAGGTCTTATGCATGTGAGACCACAAAGCTCTACATAATTACAAACACTTGACATGATTAAATGGCTAATTATAAACAATGTTATCTAGTTTTTGTTGTTTAACCCTTTATATTCCCTTTTAGCCACAATCAGGACATTTGGTGGTAGCGAAATACTCAAGATTTAATAATCTAAATTTTTAAAAAAAGTAACATTAGAAGCGAAGAGGAATGCAGCGATGTGATTTTTTAATTAGTTTAATTTAACTTAATGTAAATAGATTTTGTATGATATAGAGATTTTAAATTATTTATTAGATAACATTAACCATATGTATTTTATAATTAAATTGTATTTGGGTAAATATATATTTTTCTCTTTAGAGTTTTTTTTTTTCTACAAACACTCCAAAAAGTTCCAAATTGACAGTATAATTATCCTGTTGCCCACATTTCAAACTCCTAAGACAGAAACATGACATATATACTTATTTACTGAAATCCGTCTGGACTTCGGCATTCCAAATTTATGGGTCGGCCAAGAAGACAGATATTCGGAAAATACAGATATTTCAATCTAAATTGTTAGACTAATAACTGACTCACCTCCCTGTGTTTCTTAAAACTAAAAAAAAATTAAGAAACATGCCGCATAACTTACCTTTCTATTCCAATCCATTGCAGATATACGGCCATTCAAAGACTTTTGAGGAAACCACGTTTTTTTTTTGCTTTTATGGCAAACATCTTGGTTTCCTCAAAAAAGTCATGTACAAAGATATACGGATTGGAATAGTAAGGTAGGGTCTGCGGCATTTTTCTTCATTTTTAATCTAGTTTCACCCAATTTTAATTTAATTCTTGATATCAATTGATATTTAATTAGTGAATTTGCTGGTTTCAGATATTTGATGGGTACATGTCTATATTATAACAGGAGATAAGCAAACCACAAGTATACTACTCATTAATTTATATGTACTAAAGATTAGGTGGCAATTAAAATTTATTTATTTACTATTGGAGGTCATTTATTTTGAATTTCAATAACCACCTAAACTTTCGCAACTATAAATTATTAAATTCTACTTTGTAGTAAAACAATGTATTGAATCTTGACTTCCTTATTCCAGCTGATGTATTGGTAGTCGCAAGATAACCCTTCCTGGCCAAATTGAGGTTAATTAAAAATAAGTAAATTAAAAAAATAAAATGTATTTCTAAAAAGCACAAATACATAATTATAATTTAATTTTTTTTTTTTAATTATTCTCACTGTTTTTAACTTTTTTTTTCACAGAGATTTAAACATTTATTTTATAAAAAAACAAAGTATAAATATATGTTACTATTAAAAATCACTAGAGATCTTTTATTTTAAAATTATAATCTTGATCTTTTTTATTTTTATTTTTAAAATTCTTGGGTCTGTATTTAAGAACACCAAAAATTCTTTCAGTTTCAACAAACTTCCAAATATCCTCTGACAAGAGAGTGGGTTTCTCAATGGCTGGAAAATGGCCACCTTCCTTAAGATAATTGAGGGTCATTAATTTTGGAAAAGCTTGCTCTAAAGCCCATAATGGTGTATATGATATTTCACGAGAAAACCATACACAGCCCGAAGGAACTTCCACTTTTCTCCTAAAAAAATTTTAAAAAAGTGAACATTGAAACCTTTATAACTAAATAGAAGAAATGTGCCTCTTTAATAATTTGTGAAATTATATTTAATTTAAAACTCATGAATAAAACTCTATGGTATTTAAAGACATTCAGCAAAGCAAAGATGTGATAATGTATTAGCAATATGAACTCACATCATCAAGGCATTTGATATAAAATCAGAATCTTGTTTAAATGTTTCCTTCCACATTCGTATGGAAGGTGTAATGCTATTTGTAAGCCAATATATCATGATGATATCTAGTAGATCATTCTTATCAAGTGTATCCAGACCCCCATCATAACGAGGTTTCCACTTATAGTTTGACCAGGTTGAAAATTTTTCAAGAATTAGTGCAGCAAGGCCAATTGGTGAATCACTCAATGCTATTCCTGTAAAAATAAAAATAAAATACAGTAGTTTCATAAGCCTGCAAATCAGGATAATGTAATACAAATATATTATACCTTAGGTATATTTAGATATATTATAAATATATATATTTTAGTTGTTGTAAACTATAAACTATAATTATAAACAGTTTATATTTAAGAAATGTTTTTCTTTTTGTAAAAAATTAATATAAATTTTCTGTTACTTTTTATTAATATCTTCTTCACGGCAAACATTGGCTTCATACCCAAAATGGCAAAATTCTCACCAAAATACTGGTTATTTTGTTTTTTTTTTAACCTATAACACAAAAACGTTATAGGTAAGGATTTAATCCCGTATTTATATTAAATCCCGTTAAATACCCTCACCAGCCCACTGAGCATGTCATAATTGTAATATTTTGCCAAAATAAATACATTTAGCATGCTAGCGTGGGTGTTACATGCTGTTTAATATAAATTACATACATAAGACCTAATAGCAAATTTAACCAGCTTTGAGATGAAAAAATGAAATTTTGGTTCGGACAAATAGTTTCGGAGTTTTAGTGAAAAATGTGCCAGTAAAACATGGATTTCATAAAAGTACGGGATCTTTAGTGTTCTTGCATGTGTATTTACAGAGACCCGATTAAAACTTCATATATAAAGTCAAATAAAAATTTGACCAGTTTTTAGATAAAAAAAGGAAATTTCGAGTCAGATGAACAGTTTCAGAGTTATAGTGGAAAATGTGCAAACAAACATGGATTTCACAACAATATGGGTTTTTTAGCATGCTTTTAAGGGGCATTATTGAAACTTCATATATAATAGTCTAATAATAAATTCTATCAGCTTTAAGAGGAAAAAAAAAGTAATTTTGAATAGGACAAATAGTTTCGGAGTTATAGACAAAAATGTAGGACAAACATGTTTTCATGGAGAAGTGGGACTGACCGCCACCAAATCTCCACTATAAATTATTTCACCATATCGATCTCTTAAATTATCAATATTTCTTTTTGTTCATCTGAATGATATAATTGAAAGTTTTTGATGATAATGATAAATGATTATTAATACTGACTTAAGCATAGTTATGGATCTATGACTATCCTAGCCATTTATCTGATCACCAAGTAAAGCATCAAACTTCAATATTCTTCCTCCTATCCTCCCTGCCTTCTTGATCACCGCCATCCATTTGTTACACTTCTTCTTTGGTCTGATTGTTACTTATATTTCATTAATTACATAATATTTTTTAATTTATTCTGATGCTTTGACCTAGTATTTAATCATTTTAAAATATGTTTCAGCTTTTATATATAATCATCTTCTTATTTATTAACAATGTAAAATGTTTTTGTCATTAGGATAGTTGCCAAAAATTTTTAAAATATTTTAACTATTTACACTACCTGCTTGAGTAAAGTTCAAATAATAAAAAAAAATATTTTTAAAATATGATAACTTTTTGTTTTTAGTAATAAAATTAAATATCTTAAAGAATTTCTTAAAAAAAAAAAAATTAAATTATACAAATGAAGTTGGGGAAATAAAATTTTATGAAGTTATTAGAGATATTTATTTTAGAAATATATTATGTATGTAGCTGTTTGATGAGCCAAATTATTTTGAATTTTTTTGAGTTCAATCAACATAAAATAAAAATACTATACCTGTGTATATATACACATATATATGTATAATGTTTAAATGTATGTATGTCTGCTCACCAAGAGTGTCAGGCTTTGTGGAGATAACCTGAAAAAATCCCAATTCCTGTTGAAGATTCCACAAGTGGTCATTAAAAGTGTCTTGTTTTGCTTCATCAAGAAAAAGAAAAGGGATTCGAATTGATAAATAAATAAAAATTAATGATGCCCAATTCACTGCTATACACATGTTTGAATGATAACCTAAAATCCTGTAATATATGTTACAATTAATGCAAAACTCATATCAATTTTATTCACACAAATTATAACTTAAAATGGGTAAATATGCTATTTATACTATAAAAATAAAATAAAGTATTTTATAACGATCTGTTGGAATTTATTTGGTCAGTTATTATTAATAGTTAGAAGATAAAACAAAAAGGTATAACAATATGTGGTGTCCACTGTCTAGTGAGTTTGATATTTTCTATAGGTATTTAAAAATAAAATGCTTTGATTAACTAGTTTAATTGATATTATTATTGTATAATACTATCTATCATTTAACTAAATAAAGGGAAAAAGTTTAATCATTAGCCTTTTCAATACCTGACTTCAAATTAATAATTTATTTGAATACATAATTGGAATACAAATAGTTACTTGGAATAAAAAAAATGCTGTTTGTAGTTCCAAAAAATATTTTAAACCACCAGCAAATGGTTTATTTGTTACAAAACCTAAAGGCATTGGTAATACTTCTTGCAGCTTGGTCTGCGGATTTTCCAAGTTTAAACTTATAAAAAAAAAAAAAGACTAAACTTTTATGTTTCTATGGTCCAATTTGATGGCATACTAAACGATAGTAAATGATAGTAAATATTATAGAAAAATTGAGGATTAATAAGGGCCAGAAGACCACAAACTCCACCTTGAACTCCTGAAATAATCAAAATAGACATTTCATATGAAACAATCCAATAGCTATACTCATTTATGACCATATTTTTTATTATACAAAAAGGTCACAAGTAATATTGTAATAAACTGACATTTTTCTATGTCAGCTACTTTAACCCTGCACCATAATTCAATCACAATTAACAAGTAATCCTCCTGACTCTAAACTTAATTTGGATTTTTTTTTTCTTTTGTTTATTTATTTCTGTAATGTATGCTTGCTAGCAACATTATTAATGAAATAATAAAATAAAAGGACAGGAAAACATAATGGACAACAATTCCAAGCTGACATTAATAAATTTAACTTAATTGCTTAGGCATATAAGTATTAAAAAAAAAAAGAAAAAAAAGTTATATATTACAGTGACTTGATCCTAACGAATCATTAAAAATGATAATATGTAGTGTCAATAATAATCTATGAAATTAGGGAACGTTCAATGGATCAAAATCAATTTGAATTGATCAATTATTCTTTCAAACTGAAAGATTCTTCAACATCTTAAACATAATTATTAGCTCATAAAATAAAAAAATTATTATTAGCTCTTCTACATTATTTATTTTCAAAGTTATCAGGTTGTCCGGAAAAAAAATAATCCAGACTTTCTTGTTTATCCTCTGCTTTTATTACTCCTCTGTGTAATAAACTGTTGTATTTAACTTTTTTTTTTCTTTTATGCATGTCAATATTTATTATCCTTCTCCTAAACAAAAGTGTTTATTTCCTTCTAGCATTGTACTACTTGGGAATAATTCAGTGTTTACTTATAAGTTTTCCTGTAATTTTCGAAAATTGTGTTTTATAAGGTCAAACTTGGTTAGAACAGATCCCAAAGAGCCAGAAATGTTACTAAAGTTCAGGTTGATGATAAAGTGAATGTTTGCTCAGTTCAACAATGGTTTAAAAAATATTTAGAGGGAGACCAGCCTCGATGACAAGGAGGTCCATGGCAGGACTTCTCTGGATGAAGATCTATGAGCATTGGTGGATGAAACTCCCAGAACTGTTTGAAAACTTGTGGAGAAAATCCAATGATGCTGACCATCTCAAGGATATTGAAAAAGCTCAAGCATAGGACAGAACAGCAAAAAAAAAAAAAAAAAAAATCTTTATGAACGGTTTTTGTCTTTATGAAATGGTTACAGATTTGTTATGAATCTCTGTCTCTACTTACCTTTTTTTGAGACCTCTAGCCTAACAACAACAATTTTTATAAGAATCTGTATCAAATGTAAATGATAAAAATGTATTGATAAAAAGCCAAGAAATTATTAACAATAAGGATTCTAAATGCTATTGAGAGGAGCCAACATGTTGCAAAAATGTATTTGAGAGGAGTTTTAATTAATAAAAACGTTTTCTAATAATTTATTATCTAGTTTTACTTTAAAAATATAAACCACATTAATTTCTGGACTACCCCATACGTTCCTTTCATCATATAAATATTATTGCTCACCATTCTGGAAATAAAATTGCTTGGGATTGACCAATCAATGCACCGGAATCTGATGCATGAATGTAGTATTCTTCAAACCCTAATCTGTGCATGAGATGATGAAACATTACACTGATTTGTGCAGCATCAAGACCTGTAACTTGTGCAGCCTCTGAAAAACCATTACCAGGGATCGAAGGAGCTATTACTTCAAAAACAAAGTCATGAGGTTTCCGTGGAGTGGTTAACTTAGGTATTAATTTATAAAATTCTCTTATAGAGCCAGGCCAACCATGAATTAGCAATAGAGGTAAAACTCGAATACCTGTAGAAAAAAGAACAGTGTATTATTTGTGATTTTAAAATTACTAATGAAAATATAACAAAAATAATATAAAGCAGGACAAACTTTAATATATTGCTTATCCAGTGGAACAAAGACGCAACTGTGAAAAACGAAATTTGACATAAGCGAGAAACTGAAATGAAATATTTTCAACCAGCATTATATGTAAAAGTAATATTAATAAAAACTTGTGGATTGGACAGACTATAATTCAGCCGATGTTTATACTGATGAATTAAGCTTTTGGGAGCACTTCTGACCTGTTAATCTTATTAATCTTTCCTACACAATTTCGTATTTACATTTTTGTTCAACTGGATTTGTTTCATTATTCTTATGAAACAAAATTAAAAACGTATAATCTATTATATGAAAAATAGTCAATACAATATATCATTTGAGCTCTAATTATATAAAAAGAAATTTTTGTTTCTTTATTAAAATAATATAGTTCATTCCCCATGTACTTTCATCTGCCTAATACATAATAAAACTATAACCTACCTTTTCTTGCTGTTTCATTTGGTTTCGCATGAATGAAATGTATATTCAACCCTCCTATTTGGGTTGTGAATTGAGGAAATTGGTTGAGATAAGGTTCCCTTTTTTTCCAGTTATATTCAGTTTTCCAGTAGTCTAAAAAACTTTCATATATTCAGAATTGCTTCCATAATGAAAGCCAGCACCTTTTAGTGGAGGTGTTAATTCTCTTGTTCTTGATAACTTTTCTTTAAGGTTGTTCAACTCCTAAAGTCAAAGTTTAATTCACTACAAAATTTCAACTATAAAATTCAAATGTAATTTTATTTTTGCAATTTATAAATAATGCTTTCTTACAGAGGATTACTTACAAATTCAGGAATTTTAATTATGAATGGTTTAATAGTATCATCATCAAATATCAATGTTTCTAGACCAAAGCTTTTTAAGTTAACAATTGGTTTTTCAGAAAAAGATTTAAATTGCCAAACATAAAGTCCTGCAGATGCAGCTAGCCAAAGATCAAATATGACACCATGAAACTGATAAAAAAATACAGCTGCAAATAAAACAATTTAAATTAACAATGGAAAATCTGAATTTCAATGATAGTTTACATGTATACAAATAAAAACATGGATGGATAATAAACAAAAAATAATTTATATGTTTAGTAGGGTTCACAATGTACAGTAAATATATATATATATATATATATATACACATATGAAATCATCATAGTTTTTAATTGCAATTTTTTAATCAATTTAATCCCATTTCAAGATGAATTGGCTGATTTGATGGAAATCAAATAAAAATAAAATATATGAAGGGTTCAGGGGTAAAACCTCGAAAATCAGTTTATCAAGAGAATGGAATAATGAAGCCATCTAGTGATTTTTTAAGTGTATTTTTTGAACAGTATTATCACTTCTGCAAATCCTTGTCTGCTGAAATATGTGTGTATAGAATTATATATAATTATAATATATACTCATATTATATATAATATGTGTATATAAGAAAAGATGGTAGTGTTAACACAGTTTGTGTGTGTGTGTGTTTATATATGGTCAAATAATTTAACTGGTTATTAACCCCTGAATCCCCCCCCAGGCGCCTAAAGAATCTAAGGTTTAACTTTAATTCAGGAATTATTTTGTTTTAATAGAAATCAAATGTAGTATTTATAAGAGATTTATTCAATGAATTTCTTTTCTTTCTGGAACAAATCATTTTTAATTTTAATGAGAACACATGATTTTGGGTGATCTGAGGGTTTGTGTGTCTATGTATATATATAAACATAAACACTATTCTTGTATGTAAGTATATATATGAATTCTTATTATTTAACTTTGTCTAACAGAACAATGTATCTTTGTATTCAGCATACAATGATTACCTGTGCCTGTTCATGAGAATTTATCTTTTCATTTGGAAGATAAAACAGTTGGTATATGATAAGAAATGCAAAAGTTTTTAAATTGTTAAGTAATGGGAAGTATTGGTGTTGTATAAACAAAATTTTAATTAAGAATTTTATTACACTTTTTTTTTTACATTATTTTTCAAAAATTTGGTTCTGTAGTTTCTACCACTTAAAATGTTCTTAATAATATTCATTGAATTTTATTCAGACCTTAGAAATGTGGGGTTATGTTTTCTACACATTAATGAATCATACACAAATACACAACAAAGTGTATATAATTCAGTATGCATGCATTTCAATGTTAAAGTTTAATGTCATTCTGGAGGCAATTTTATGCCCTGATGCCAAACTTTATAACATATATTTAAAAACAAAACATCACCTAGGAATGCAATGGTATATATCCATTTTGAAGACATAGTTGGGTACCTATATACTAAAACAGCTCAAAAGACATCTTCTGTACTTTGAACTCTTAAACCTTTACAGAAACATTGATCGTAATGTGATTGACAGAGGTATGTTTAAGTCTGTTTTAAAACAATGGGTGGGTTTTAATTAATATGTAGTTTAAATAAATAATAAACTTTTTCCTTATGTTAAAAACTAAAAATTTAAATAACAACAACAAAAAATGGACCAAACTTCAAGCAGGGGTCGATCTACAATAGAAGGCATAGGACAAGTTTACTACATCGTATTGATTGTTTCGGACAAACAATGTTGTATAGAATCTTTTTAAAAATTACAAAAACAAAAAAAAGAAAGAATGAGGCTTTCTATTTCACAAATATATTTTTTATTTGGGGAAATGGTTCTTTTTATAAGATCACATAAGTAGACATTTTGATAACCGATGTCGGTTATTATTATTCTGGACTTAGAATGGCAACACTGTCAGGTATATGTAGGGATGTGCCGATCCCGGATTTTCTTGTCACCGTTCCAACTGTTCCAGTGACAGACCTGTCACTGTTCCAAATTATCGGTACAGTTCCAATGTAGTGACAGCCTCCTCTGGGGCCCCAGTATTATTAAATCAGTATCACTTTTACTAGTGGATTTAATAATTATTATTATTTTTTGTTTGCATTTGTAAAAAATGTAGTATGTTGTAAAATTGTTTTAAATATATATAGATAGACAGTGTGATTGCAAAGTGTAATATTTGTAAAGTTAAAGTTAGTTACAAGTCTTCTACATCAAATTTAAAGAAGCATTTGTTGAGAAGGCATCCTTTTGTTACCTTCACTGACTCCAAAGAAACCTTCACCATGATCAATTGCATCAGTTGCATCTGTTGCAGGCCCTTCATCTCAAATAACTATTGAACCACAGATAGAAACATTTGAAACACTATTAGAAAGACCTGAAAATGCATTCCTTAGCTAGTCTGGAACAACCGGCGTCATATAAACCAAAAGATAAGGTGCAATCAAGGTTGCATCCTTTTACAATTAAAAAAAATCTGAGAAAGAGAAAGAAAAAAAAAAAAAAAATGACCATGACCTAATGAAGGTTTTTATTCATGGTTATCATCCATTTTCAATTGTTGAAAATAAAGGGTTTGTCACATTCATTAGATCATTAAATCCCTCATATAATTTGCCCTCACTCAAAAAAAAAAAATATCAAAAACCATGATATCTGCAGTATATGAAGATGCTAAATTAAAACTAGCTTCTATAATCAATAATGGTAAAGTCCGTTCTGTTTGTTAAACTACGGACTGCTGGACATCTACAGCTAATGAAAGTTATTTAACCGTCATGGTCCACTTTGTTTATGAGGGCAAATTACTGAGTTCCACATTAGACTGTCTAAATACCAGTGAACTGTTGGCATACCACATTAAAGAAATAATTGAATTTTGGGGTCTGTCTAATAAAATTATATTCAGTGTATCTGACAATCCCCCCAATATTGTCAATGCTCTCAAAAATGTATTGAAATATAAACATTTAGGATGTGCTGCACATAAACTACATTTAATTGTAGAAAAAGCTTTAGACACAGAAATTAGCTATTTCAGAATTAATTGAAAAAGTAAAAAAAAAAAAAAAAAATACCAATTACTTGGGATGTTCAACGAAATCTTGGAGCATTCTTAGAGATTACCAAAGGAAAGAAGGTATGGAGATACCAAAAAAACAAACAAACAACTAATTAATTCCATACCAACAAGATGGAATTCGACTTATAAAATGCTCCAAAGATTTAATGATCTTGAATTGCACATTGGAACTGCGACAGCCAGATTAAATGTAGATTTACCCACTCTGACAGCACATGAGTGGGTATTAATCAAGGAGGCTTGCACAGTACTTAAACCATTTCTGGACATGACTGAGGTATTGAGCAGTAAAAAATTTCCTTCAGCTTCATGCCTTTTAACAATCATTAATGGCTTAGGAGATGTGCTTGAAAGGATTTTGAAGGAAGAGGAATTCTATTACATCAGCCCTGAAAATAAAAAATTACTAGCATCTCTATTGCAAGAAATGAACAAACCTGGGAGGTTCGATAAATATGAGAACAGTTTAACATTAGGGAAGTGTTCGTTTTTGGATCCTCGGTTCAAAAATCAAACAAATGCTGAACAAATCAAGCAGGAGATAAGGAAACTGCTTGTTTCAAAGATAAAGGCAGCTGAACCGGAAGAGACAAGATATGAACCTGTTAAGGAAGCAGCCAAAACATCAATTTGGCATTCACTACTGCAAACTACAGGAACCAAAGTGCAACTAGCTCGTAAGTTGTTTTTTTTCCTATTTTATTACTATTTAACCCAACTTATTTATTATTACTTAAAGAAAAATTATTTATTTTTATTCAGGTGGTGCAGAGGCTAAAGCAATCATCGAGCTGGATCACTATATGGAGCAGGAAGTGATAAATACTGAAGAAGACCCACTGCAATTGCGGTTTAATAGCAGACATAAATTTCCTAATTTGTATCAAATTGCTGAAGAGCTACTATGTACCGTTGCCTCATCAGTTCCCTGTTAACAATTATTTTCTAAATCAGGGATGCTGCTTTAAATTAGGAGGTGTCACTTATTACCTGAGAAAGCTAGAATGTTAATTTTTTAAAAGCTAATGATGAATTACTAACAAATGTTTAAAGTTTTCATTTCAAAATTATATAATTATATTATATAATTGGGTATTAGGTCTAATGTATGTTAACATAAGACCTAATACCCAATTATATATGAGAGAGTTGTTTAAATATTTTGCATGGTCGACTAAATAGAATTTGGATATAATATTTACCATAATTGATTAATTTATTGAATATAATTTATATTTAATAAGTATTGTTTAGCATTATTATTATTATTATTAGCTTCTCTTATTCAATCAATCAACTGTTACATGTCTTAATTTAAGAATGAAAAATAAAATTTATAACTTAAAAAACATTTACACATTAAATTTTTAATGTTATACATAATATAATATTTAAAAGTAATAAATAATTTTATTGATTGAACTCATTTTCTATACTACTTATTACATATACCTATATCCGCTAAAGGTAAGAAAATAATTCCTGAAAGTGAAATTCTACTTCATAAACAATTGATGTTTAGAAATATAAAATATTTTGACAAATTTTAATGTGTCAGGCAATAATTTAAAAAAAAAAAATAAAATCTTGAAATTTTATTCATTTATTTTTTTATGGGACAAAAATTTAGTTGTCTCTCCACAATAAGCTGCATTATTTTACTGGTTTCAATAAAGTGGAGTTCTTCTTAATACAAAATAATGGTTGACAAAATTATTAGCAGCTTCGTGTGGCCAACAGATTTCAAGTGAGTTTTGATTGACTGCTAGACAAGGTGAGGTTGTTTCGATCACCTGGGATTTGTCCAGGAAGTGATTACCAGAAATTAACAAATCTAGTCTGTTAATTAAAACACCTGAATGTGGATTCAAAAAAAACTGTTTTTGTTTATTCACATTGAACATCCCCACAACTTTCCTTATCTAATGACTGATTTTTTTTTTTTCTTCAGTTCTAAACTACTTTTTATTTATTTGTTTAACAAAACAAACTAAAATTAATATTTATTAATATATGTACCTTCGCTATACAAATGTGTGTACTACCCATCGCCAAATAAATTAACTGCATATCAATAATAGTAAAGGGTAACTCCATATCAAATGAAGCAAGAAACAAATTGTCGGTAGCAATGTAGTTAGATTTTGTACTTGCTTGTTCCAATGATGGGTATGAGCTTTTAAGTAAAATTTCATTTATAACATAGTTCATGTTTAATGTCCTGGTAAGATTTTTGGAATTTTACAATTTTTATCAAACAAAACAGGAAGCAATCTTTGGAATAAATTATATGGTTTCTGTTTTCAATGCTAATAATTTACTTTAATATGTTTGGACTACTGAAATAAATCAATTAAATACCAAGTACTGATATATGGAAAGGAAACATGTCTTAAATACTATATAGCAAAATATTGCCAAATGGAAATTTTCTAATAAATAAAAAGGATAAATAACAAAACTAATTTTTTTTTTTTACTTTCAAAGCCATCAATATTTTTGTTATCATTGATAGTTTGGCAATCATTATTGATCATAATTATCGTTATTCATAGTTTTTATAATGTTCAAAAATCTTGAAAATTTCCAGTTTCTTAAGTGAACTCTGTTGTATTACAAAATAAAATTTCAATCTTTCAATAACCTACTTGATTTTAATGTTTCTTCAACAGTGAAGGAAAAATAAAATTGATTTATTTTCTTAGGATTGATGAATCCTCAATAGAAGTGGCAATTAATTCATCAATCTTAATTGTATTGATCCTTCTATACTATCATGCGTACCTCAAGTGATTCATTTTCTTTTTATAAAACAATTGCAAGTATATATTTTTTTTAAATATCAAGTGGAGCTACAGAATTTGTATTTAAAATTAGTTGTCCTGTGAAATTCGAGATTCTGACTTTGCTATAAAGATGCAATTTTAATTTAATATCTTAACAACATGAGCAAAACCAGTGATTTTCAGCTAATGACATTTTTTTTATTGGTCAGTACAAAAATTAGATATTACAAATTTTGATTGGGTAAGTTTTTATTTAAAATACTTTTTTCTCATTTTTACTTTCCTGGTGTAGATTTTCTACGTTAATAATAAATGAAAAGTTACCTAAGTATATTTTCCATAGCCAAGACAAACATAATTACAAACAAAATTAAAATAAATGAATGTAATTTTTTACATTTCGTTTTATAAATTAAAAAATGTTGAGAAAAAAATATTACATTAAAAACATTGATCAATGAATGGGCGATATAGAGTTAAAATATTTATTATTTTTCGGTTCTTGAATTACATTTGTGATCGCAAATCATAAAATTAATGTTAATTTAATCATAAAATTAAGTAATTTAAGTGTTAAGAGAACATCTATCATCCCTCATGTCACTTCAAATGGACCCAGAGAGAGCAAGGATATGTATTCTCAACTTGCAATTGTACGGGCTGACAGTGACAGAGACAACGGTAGTATAGAGTCCAACCTACAGTGACAGAGACTAGAGCCGGGTGGCCTCTCCGCGGTTCCAACGGTGACAGTGTCACTGGCCCGGGTCGGTAGTAAGACTGGAACGATAGAAGTTAATAGTGACATTGTCACTGTTGGAACCTTGGAACAGTTGGATCAGCGGAGCCAGCTCTAGTCTCTGTCACTATTAAGTTATATGGTCCCAGCCTTACTACCGACCCGGGCCAGTGACACTGTCACCCACGGTAACTAGAACAAGACGGTAGTGCTCACGAGGTGGATGCGCAATGGATTGCCGGTCAGATGACGTCACGTGGACCGACCTTCCCTATACGAGACACAGCGCTCTAGTATAGTTAGCTATTTGAGGCTTTATGGTTTCAATTCGAAGTTTACAGCGCTTATTCAAGAGTTGGAAGCCGAAGGTTATTAATATTTCTTAGCAGCAAAGTGTAATCAAGATGTTTTGGAATCGTAGTTTTCTCTAATTTGAGGATTTGGAAAACTTTACGACCACCCCTTCCCCTCAGCGGTGACACATCGAATAAAATATCTGTTATTCATCAAAAGTGCCTGTGATACATTAAAAACAGATAATTGTATTGCTGAGCAGTTTGAAACATTAAATGTAGAAGTTCTTAAAAAAATTGACTTGGCAGAACCAGTACAAGATTGTGAAACTTCAGACTTGAAAGAGGACAAGTTGGAAATGAACGATGTCCACAATGGAGAATTTATTTCCATTGCAGAATCATTGGTTGATGAGTTGACTGAAATCACCAATAACAAACTAGTTTACCCCAAAGAGAATTCAGATTTACTAAAAATGTTAGCTGGTTATGTAGCATACCGTCTTAATAAAAAAGGCCTTAAAACTGATTTTCAATAAGAGTTCATGTTTAGTTGTCAAAGTGTTCACGTCAGTTTTCAGTGCCGTTATCACTTTTATCAGTTCTTTGTTCACAAGTCCTTTGTGTTCACAATCCTTTGTGTTCACAAGTCCTTTGTGTACAAAGTCCTTTGTTCTCGGGCCTTTGTTCCCGGGGACGCGTTCAGTTTTTTCGCGATCAGTGTTGTTAGTGTAGTGTTAATTAAACAATGGTTAACACGAGAAACAATCTCAGCTTGGCCCAGAAAGCCCAATTACCACTCTCCGATGATGAAGGGGAATTTAAGGAACCGAAGAGAAAGGCAAAGAAGACCACGCCGAAAAAACACCCCCCAACAACCACGCAGAACAGCTTTTCACCGCTACAACAAGCACCGAAGGATCCAGAAACTTCAAGTTCATCAAGCACACACTGCCCACCGATCTTCGTAGCAGAAAGAAAATTAACAGAGGTAATTAACTATCTTACTAAACTCAAAGTGTCCAATTATTACCTCAGGGAACTGAGAACGGGGGTCAAGATTGACCTCGAAACAGCATCCGAGAGATCGGAAGTCCTCCGTGGCCTGCAACTGCTAGGAATTGGGCACCACACTTATTCGAAAAGAGGCGATAAACCCAAATTAGTGAATTTCACACTAAAAGGGCTCCCCCCAACTTTCACGTCGAATGACGTCATGGAGGCATTTAAAGACCTCAAGATAACAAAGGCTCGACGGCTACAAAAGACCTTACCAGATGGGAAAAAGGTTGATTTGTCACCCATAATAGTCACTTTCCCCGCTGGCGTCACACTAAATGACGTCAAACAAGTAAGACACGTCAACCGAGTCTTTTTTACGGCCGAAAATTACAAGGCCAAAATTGATACCCTACCCCCACAGTGCTACAAATGCCAAAAATTTGGACATATACAAACAAACTGTGGGTATGAACCCGCCTGTGTTCGCTGTGGAGGCGAGCACAATATTAAAAGCTGCCCAAATGAAGGGCAGACGAAGTGCAAAAACTGCAAAGGAAACCATGTAGCTTCCTATAGGCAATGCCCATATAGGAAAACACTGGAAGAACAGGCGGCAAAACGTTCAGCCGCGAGGAAGCAGCCAATCAGAGCTCCCGCCAAACAGGCCAATCAGAGAGCTCGACAGGCGGGAGAGTCTCAGGAAACCGCCACCACATCTGCGCCAGCGCCACAGGGTGTTTCCCCCTCCACAAACCACCCTACCCCCACCACCCGCATCCTACCCCCCACTACCACCTCAGCAGAACCCCCTCCCAGCACCTCCTGTAAACCCTCATTCGAACGCCAGACAGCAAGCGAATGACATCCCTCCTCCTTGGGCCATAGCAATGCAGTTAACCCTCAGAACCTTGCGGAACAGATCACCCTCTTGGTGCAAGTTATGACGAGACAGAACCAGCCATGAATTCTTTCTCCGTCTTAAACTTCAATTGCAATGGACTTTGCCCGAAGACCGAAGAAGTTCGAGCACTGCTGGCACTGACACGACCCACAGTGGCAGTACTCACGGACACCAGAGTGCTCGGACCACCACCGTTTCTCCAAGGATATACCGTGGCCACGGATAACTCTAGAGACCCTCATGGAGGTGTCCTCATAGCCATCCGCCACGGAATACCATGGAAGAAAATGCCCGAACCCCTGGCTATTACGGACAAACGTATTAGCCACTTGACTGTTCAAGTGTTGATGAGGCAGCCAACCCTCATCACAGGGGTATATCGGCGTCCACAGGGTTCTCTTGTGGAGCTAAAGAGCCTTCTACGAGCCTGCGGGGCAAAGTCCAATCACTGGGTGATCGGAGACCTCAACGCCCGACATAGTTTATGGCACAATACGAGGACAAATGCGGCGGGCAGGGTGCTAGCCAAAACCCCCTTCACGGTGGTCCACCCTGACACCCATACCTTCCGCTGCTACTCTAATGGTTGCCCATCCACCATCGACCTCCTTCTAACACGACAGCCACATAGAATCACTGGCTGCACGGTGACTGACTTCATCACCTCAGATCACCGGCCAGTGATCTACGAATTAGAAGGAAGGAGGGACGAGCCAGCCCCAGAAAAATTCATATATCAAGAAGCAGACTGGGGCAAATACAAAACAGAAATATGCCATAGACTACCGTCGGTGCAACCGCTCAGCTCACCAGAGGAAGTCGATAATTTCATTAACGCCTTCAGTGACATCATTCTCGAGGCTGCCCACTCCTCTATCCCCACCTTCCGTCCTTCTCCACCTCACCTCCAAAAACCCCCTCCTCATATCATGGCTCTCATATCGAGCAGGCGGAATCTGAAAAATAAGTGGTACAGGAACCGGGATCCAGACATCAAGGTAGCCCTCAACGCCCTCACCACCCAAATCAAGAATTTGCTCCGCCAATGGAAAACCTCCACTTGGCAGGACAAACTGAGGGCAACCCATAATGATTACCGGAAGTTCTGGAAACTCACCAGGTCTGCAGTCAAGAAAACTTCAACGATCCGCCTGCACGATGGAGACCGACTCCTTTCCCCTGCCGATCAAGCGGAGCTGCTTGCTGAGCACTACAGAGAGGATATCACAAACAGGACCACCGATGCTGAACCTCCCCCGTCCATGGCCCAGGAGAACAACTTCATGTTTATCAGCCCTAAACAGCTGAAAGCAATCCTACGGAGAACAAAGGGGAACAGAGCTCCTGGACATGACGGGATCCAGACAGTCCTTCTCAAGCAGCTCCCCAGAAAAGGAATAATGCACCTCACGAACCTGTACAACTCCTGCTTGAGGTTAAGATACTTCCCCGTTCAGTGGAAGCACGCAATACTGTTTCCACTCCTCAAGCCGGCTAAGACAGGAGACAAGCCAGAACACTACCGGCCAATCAGCCTGTTGCCACACCTCGGAAAAGTCTACGAGAAAATTGTTCTCAATTATCTACGAGACTTTTGCGAGGAGAACTCAGTCATTCCGTTTGAACAAACGGGTTTCCAAGCACGTCTCAGCACTGAACACCACCTGATGAAGCTACAAACTGAGGCGTGCTCAAACTTCAATAGGAATACTGCAACAGCGCTGATCTCCATAGACTGCACGAAAGCATTCGATTCCGTGTCTCACGGGATCTTATGCAGAAAACTCGAAGACCTGGAATGCCCTGAGCAGCTCTATGGAGTCATTGTCTCCTTTCTCAGTGAGAGAAGTCTCGCTGTGCGGGTTCGTGACGTCCATTCTCACTCAGTACCTCTCACTTGCGGTGTGCCACAAGGAGCAGTACTATCTCCAGTGTTGTTCAACATCTACACTGCTGAAGTGGTTGGCAAAAACTACGGTAGAGCGACAGTAGCCGCTTTTGCCGACGATATTGCCATCACTAGCAGCAGCATAAACCCCACTAGAGCACTACGTCAGGCCGAAACAGTCTGTGGAGAGATAATTCGACGGTTGGATTCACTTAACATCCAAGTAAATCCAGCCAAAACGGACTGCGTAGTGTTCTCACACCAACGTGGGAAAAGGTCAACACTGCCGAAGACCCTCCGAGTGGCAAACACCACCATTGCCCCCTCCAACTCCATCGTCTACTTGGGAGTCACTATCGATAGAGGGCTGAAATTTTCAGCTCACTGTTATAGGACACACCGCAAAGTGAGAAAAAGATCCTATCGCCTCCACCACCTCCTATCCTCTCCAGCACTTTCCCTCCGTCTCAAACTCTGCATTTACAAAAGCATGCTGAGACCTGCCCTCCTGTACGGTGCCCCTCTCCTCACCCGCCTTTCAGATGGGACTAGACGGCACCTGCAGCGGTTCCAGGACTCCATGCTGAAGAAGATGACGAGGACCACATCCCTGAAGAAGAAGAAGACAGAAGACCTTCACGAGATCTTCGATCTTCCCACCGTTCCAGAATTCATTCAGCGCAGACACGTCAAGTTCCTGGACTCCCTGCAGTTCTTGACAAACCCCCTCTTCAAGACATTAACACCAGCGCCACCCCCGGTCCGCTGGCAACAAACGGACCGCAATGAAGACAGCAACTTGGACCAATGAGAGCCCACTGGACCAACGGACAATCAGAGCCCACCGGACCAACGGGCCAATCAGGTGCCACTGGCCACAGGTCAGAAATGTGACCTCAAAGACATTTTCCTTTAGTTATTTTAGTTAAATTAAATAGTGATATTTTTAGTTAGTATAGTTATTAAAAAAAAAAAAAAAAAAAAAAAAAAAAAAAAAAAAAAAAAAAAAAAAAAAAAAAAAATTAATTAGTTAGTTTTTAAGTTGAACAACAAGGTTTAGGTGAGCCCCATCACCTAAACATTATCTTTCTGCTCAATAAATAAAACATCAGAACAATTCAACTAAACTTTCTGTAGGCCTTACAGTGCACACAGTGCAGAAAAAGGCCATACCTTAAGAAATCAACAAACACATGTATACATCTAATAGGGGCTTAGAAAAAAAAAAAAAAAAAAAAAAAAAAAAAAAAAAAAAAAAAAAAAAAAAAAAAAAAAAAAAAAAAAAAAAAAAAAAAAAAAAAAAAAAATGAATTTTTTTGCCAACGGACGGGAGGTGGCGCTGGAGTAATGGTGCTGAAGAGGGGATTGGTCAGGAACTGCAGCGAGTCCAGGAACTTGATATGGCGTCTTCGGATGAGCTCGGGGATCGTCGGGAGGTCGAAGAAGTCATGCAGAGCCGGGGGCTTTGTTTTCTTCAGAGAGGTTGTTCTGACGATCTTCCTGAGCATCGAGTCCTGGAATCGCTGAAGAAGCCTGGTGGTTCCATCTGAAATGCCTGTAAGTAGAGGTGCGCCGTATAGGAGAGCCGGTCTCAAGATGCTTTTATATATACACATCTTGAGCCGGAGGGAAAGGGCGGGAGAGGAAAGGAGGTGATGGAGGCGTCGGGCTCTTGTTCTCACCTTGCGGTGTGTCCTATAACAGTGGGTGGAAAATTTGAGGCCTCTATCTAGGGTGATGCCCAGATAGACTATAGAGTTTGAGGGGGCAATGGTGGTGTTTGCTACCCTGAGAGATTTTGGTAATGTCGCCCTCTTTTTGCTGACTTGTGCGAACACTACGCAGTCCGTTTTTGCTGGATTCACTTGGATGTTGATTGAATCCAGCCGTTGAATTATCTCTTCGCAGACTGATTCGGCCTGACGTAGTGCTCGCGTGGGATTTATACTACTGCTGGTGATGGCTATGTCATCGGCGAAAGCTGCAATGGACGCCTTGCGGTAGTTATTACCAACTACCAAGAAGCGGATTGGGCGAAATACAAAATAGAGGACTGCCATAGGCTGTCCTTGGTGCCAACCCTGCACTCTGTGGAGGAAGTGGACAACTACATCGAGACCTTCACTAACATCATCACAGAGGCTGCCCGTTCTTCCATACCAACTTTCCGTCCTTCTCCGTAAACCTCCTCCTCACATCATGTCCCTCATCTCGAGTAGGCGGAACCTGAAGAACAGATGGTACAGAACCAAAGATCCGGACATCAAGCGAGCCCTCAACGCCCTCACTACGCAAATCAAGAACCTGCTCCGCCAATGGAAAACCTCCATTTGGCAGGACAAGCTGAGGGCAACTCACGGCGACTACCGGAAATTTTGGAAACTGACCAGATCTGCTGTGAAGAAGACCTCCGCGATCCGCCTACACGATGGGGACAAGCTCCTGACACCCAAAGAACAGGCGGAGCTGCTAGCAAACTACTATCGGCAGGACATTACCAACCGGACTGTCGACACAGAACCCCACCCGGTCATGACCAAAGATAACAACTTTAGGTATTCCCACCACGCTGTTGGTGATGTTACCCAGGAGGGCCAAGGCCTTCCTGCTTAACATCTTCAACTCATGCCTCCGGATCGCCTACTTCCCTGTGGCCTGGAAGAAAGCTGTGGTGGTCCCACTCCTGAAACCCAAGAGGTCCGGGAATGTTGCGGAGCATTATCGTCCGATCAGCCTCCTCTCTCACATCAGCAAGGTGTTCGAGCGACTGATCCACTACCACATCCTTGACCACTGCCGCCGTGAAGATGTTATCCCACCGGAACAAACAGGCTTCCAGCGAGGTGTCGCGTGCGAACATCATCTAGCCAAACTCCAGGCTCATACCATCGAGCAGATGCACCGGAACAAGGCCACGGCGCTCATCTCGCTGGATTGCACTCAAGCCTTCGATTGCGTCTCGCACCCCCTGCTGCTGCACCGACTGGAAGAGTACGGATTTCCCGTCGCCCTGTGCCGACTGATCCGAAGCTACCTCAGCGGAAGATCATTCGTTGTGCGGGTCGGAGGGAGCCTGTCTTCGCCAGTCCCCACCACTTGTGGTGTTCCTCAGGGGTCAGTGCTGGGCCCAATCTTGTTCAACATCTTCACGGCGCCAGTCGTATCCTTGAAGCACCCTGAGGCTGTTGTGGCTGCGTACGCTGACGACGTTGCAGTCTACGCGTCCAGCCTCAACCCCGGCCGGGCCCTCAAGATGGCTAAGAGGGCAACCTCCACCATCGTCGATGCGCTGAAGACATGCGGCATTAAGGTGAACCCTAGAAAGACTGACGCCATAGTAATGTCATTCAGCAAGCGAGGAAAATCCCAAAAGCTGCCGAAGAGTTTTGTAGTTGACGGCATGGAGCAGAACATCTCCAGCTCCATATTATACCTTGGCGTCAGTCTCGACAGGCACCTCACCTTTTCGACGCATGTCAGAGGCAGAATCAAGCTGGCCCGGGCGCGGACATACCGCCTCAATCACCTCCTTACCTCTCCACAGATATCCCTCCGGCTGAAACTCCAAATTTACAAGTCAATCATCAGACCCACCCTCCTCCACGGTGCTCCACTGCTACACCATATGCACAAGACGACTCTACGCTCCCTACAGACGTTCCAGAACACCGTCCTTCGGCGAGTCGTCCGCGGCACCAGCCTAGAGAGGGCCAAAAACGACCAGATCCTCGAGGAGTTGAGGATGCCCACGATCCCGGCCTTTATCAGTCGCCGGCACGTCAAATTCTTTGACGGGCTGAGCTACTGTGCCAACCCTCTCTTCAGGGACATAGCCCCGCCTCCCAGGCCTGGGAGGTGGCAAGGCACAATCCCCTTAGCGGACGTACTCGCCGAGGGAAGGGGTTCAGACCAAACGGACTGACCCGATACCCACCATCGCCGGCAGAGTGTTTCCTCCGCACTCGACTTGCAGACGGATTGCCTCCAGCAGACATAGACCCTCCAGAGATGGCTGAGTTTAAAAACAAATCTTAAAATGCCGAAAGGCAATAAAAGATCCTTTCATCCTATTCCTTTTTCCTTGCATGTATTTGTTATAAATAAAATCGGAGGTTAGAAAAAAAAAAAAAAAAAAAAAAAAAAAAAAAAAAAAAAAAAAAAAAAAAAAAAAAAAAAATGCCAACGGACGGGAGGTGGCGCTGGAGTAATGGTGCTGAAGAGGGGATTGGTCAGGAACTGCAGCGAGTCCAGGAACTTGATATGGCGTCTTCGGATGAGCTCGGGGATCGTCGGGAGGTCGAAGAAGTCATGCAGAGCCGGGGGCTTTGTTTTCTTCAGAGAGGTTGTTCTGACGATCTTCCTGAGCATCGAGTCCTGGAATCGCTGAAAAAGCCTGGTGGTTCCATCTGAAATGCCTGTAAGTAGAGGTGCGCCGTATAGGAGAGCCGGTCTCAAGATGCTTTTATATATACACATCTTGAGCCGGAGGGAAAGGGCGGGAGAGGAAAGGAGGTGATGGAGGCGTCGGGCTCTTGTTCTCACCTTGCGGTGTGTCCTATAACAGTGGGTGGAAAATTTAAGGCCTCTATCTAGGGTGATGCCCAGATAGACTATAGAGTTTGAGGGGGCAATGGTGGTGTTTGCCACCCTGAGAGATTTTGGTAATGTCGCCCTCTTTTTGCTGACTTGTGCGAACACTACGCAGTCCGTTTTTGCTGGATTCACTTGGATGTTGATTGAATCCAGCCGTTGAATTATCTCTTCGCAGACTGATTCGGCCTGACGTAGTGCTCGCGTGGGATTTATACTACTGCTGGTGATGGCTATGTCATCGGCGACATAGCCTAACCACCCCTAACCACCTTGGGGCACACCGCAGGTGAGGGGAATTATTGATGAAGTTTCTGCACGGACCTGTACTGCGAGACTTCTCCCGCTCAGGAAGGAGGAGATGACTCCATAGAGTTGCTCGGGGCATTCAAGATCTTCTAGTTTCCGGCATAGGATTCCATGTAAGACGGAATCGAATGCCTTTGTGCAATCTATGGAGATCAGCGCTGTTGCAGTGTTCCTGTTGAAGTTGGTGCACGCCTCAGTTTGGAGCTTCATAAGGTGGTGTTCGGTACTGAGACGTGCCTGGAATCCTGTTTGTTCAAAAGGAATCACTGAATGTTCCTCGCAAAAGTCTCGTAGATAATTGTGAACAATTTTCTCGTAGACTTTTCCGAGGCGGGGCAACAGGCTGATTGGCCGGTAATGTTCTGGCTTGTCTCCATTCTTGGGCGGCTTGAGAAGAGGATATAAGATGGCGTGTTTCCACGTCTCTGGGAAATATCTCAGCCGCAGGCAGGCGTTGTACAGGCCCGTGAGGTGAGCTATTCCTTTACGGGGGAGCTGCTTTAGCAATACGGTTTGTATCCCGTCATGACCAGGTGCTCGGTTACCCTTTGTTCGCCTGAGAATGGCCTTTAGTTTGTTTGGGGCTGACAAACATAAAGTTGTTGTCTTTGGTCATGACCGGGTGGGGTTCTGTGTCGACAGTCCGGTTGGTGATGTCCTGCCGATAGTAGTTTGCTAGCAGCTCCGCCTGTTCTTTGGGTGTAAGGAGCTTGTCCCCATCGTGTAGGCGGATCGCGGAGGTCTTCTTCACAGCAGATCTGGTCAGTTTCCAAAATTTGTTGCCCTCAGCTTGTCCTGCCAAATGGAGGTTTTCCATTGGCGGAGCAGGTTCTTGATTTGCGTAGTGAGGGCGTTGAGGGCTCACTTGATGTCCGGATCTTTGGTTCTGTACCATCTGTTCTTCAGGTTCCGCCTACTCGAGATGAGGGACATGATGTGAGGAGGAGGTTTACGGAGAAGGACGGAAAGTTGGTATGGCAGTTTTGGCATTATGGCAGTTTTCTTCCCATCAGGTGAAGTTTTTTGCAACCGCCTGATGTCTGTTGCTTGGATCGGTGTGAGGTCTTCAGCAACCTCGTCCAGGTTTATTCCCAAATCAATGTTTTTAATGATAAACCTATTGGGCTTTTTGGTTGTTTGCTTAATTGCAAACGTGTGGTGAGGGAGGTCTGTGTTCCCTAGGCACTTGAGGACATGGGGCCGGTCATTTATGTTTACTAAATACACCATCCATCCCCTTCTTAATTTTTTAAAGCTATAATTGGAGATTTTAATTTTCGCTAAAAAACACCAGATCTCAGTAATGGGGCGCGCCTCTGTTATGATAATAGGAGGTACATTGATTTGCTTACTTGTGTTTTCAGCTGCTTCTGTGAGTTGATCCAAGGCCTGGTATTTGTTCTGGATGGCGATTTGAGGTGCAACTTCCTTCTTCTTCTGGCTCCGTGTCGTCCGCCGTGGTTTCACCTCTTCGAACGGAGTCTCGTCTTCCGTGTCACTAAATGGGATGTTAGCCAATTGGGCTGGATCCATGATAAATTAATGAAATTACCACGCAAACACTTCGCGTAATTTAACAAAAGTTCAATTAGATTAAAACATTCTCGGGAACAAAGCCCGAGAACAAAGACTTTGTGAACAAAGACCTTGAGGACAAAGAGCTTTGACACAAAGGACTTTAAACACAAAGGACTTTTAAACAAAGGATTGATAAAATGATAACGCACTGTAACACACTCTATCAAGGCTAAACATGAACTCTTTTCCATCACCACAGACCACCGCCCAGTGATCTATAACATCGAGGGGGAGAGAGACGACCCAATGCCGGAGGAATTTCTCTACCACGAAGCGGATTGGGCGAAATATAAAACAGAGATTTGCCATAGGCTGTCTACGGTGCCGACCCTGCACTCTGTGGAGGAAGTGGACAACTTCATCGAGACCTTCACTAACATCATCACAGAGGCTGCCCGTTCTTCCATACCCACTTTCCGTCCTTCTCCTCCATCCCTCCGTAAACCTCCTCCTCACATCATGTCCCTCATCTCGAGTAGGCGGAACCTGAAGAACAGATGGTACAGAACCAAAGATCCGGACATCAAGCGAGCCCTCATTTTTTTTTTTTTTTTTTTTTTTTTTTTTTTTTTTTTCCAAGCCCCTTTGGAGAATTTTTGTGCAAGGATGTGTAAGTAGAAAGAAAGATTGATAGTTGGCCTTTTGCTGTATTTAAAAATACATTCTAAGGCCAAACATGAAATGGTGAGTCCTGGAAGTTTAAATGAATCATAATAGTCAAGCATCAAGCATCGACAGACCCAGGAACGTCAGGAGCCGGAACAACCGCATCAACCACACCCTGCCCACCGATCTTCGTAGCAGACAGGACCTTAAACGAGGTAATCAATTACTTATCGAAATTAAAAGTGTGCGACTATTTCATTCGTGAATTAAGGAAGGGAGTGAAAATAGACTTAAAATCAGCTTCTGACAGATCAGAAGTCCTTCGTGGCCTACAGCTTTTTGGTATAGGCCACCACACCTACTCTAACAGAGGCGAAAAGCCTAAACTAGCAAATTACACACTAAAAGGGTTGCCAACAACCTTCAGTACCAGCACTGTTATCGAGGCCTTTAAAGACCTCAACATATCGAAAGCCAGGAGGCTACAAAAGACTCTTCCCGATGGGAAAAAGGTCGACCTGTCGCCCATAATAGTTACCTTCCCAGCCGGCGTCACCTTACAAGACGTCAAGAACATAAGGCACGTTAATAGAGTACTATTTACGGCCGAAAATTATAAGGCCAGGATAGAAATATTGCCGCCCTAATGCTATAAGTGCCAAAAATTTGGCCATATACAAACAAATTGTGGGTACGAACCCGCATGTGTTCGCTGTGGAGGCGAACACAACATTAAAAGCTGCCCTAATGAAGGGCAGATGAAATGCAAAAAAACTGTAAGGGGGATCACGTAGCTTCCTATAGGCAATGCCCATATAGGAAAAAGCTTGAAGAACAGGCTGCCAAACGCGCAGCCGCGAAGAAGCAGCCAACCAGCGCTCCCGCCAAACCGACTAATGGGAGAGCTCGACAGGCGGGAGAGCTTCGTCAAACCTCCACCACATGTACAGAAGCGCCACAGGGTGTTCCCCCTCCACCAACCACACTACCCCCACCACCTGAATCCTTCCCCCCACTACCACCCCAGCAGACTACCCTCCCAGTAGAGGTGGGCTAAACAGATATTTTTTGGTATTAGGTTACTACGTTATGGCTCTATCCCAGTAATAGGTTCCAATAATAGGTTATTCCAGTAATAGGTTATTCCAGTAATAGGTGATTCAAGTAAACCCCTGCCCTACCGCTAGAATGCGCGCCCGTCAATCACTGTTGCCAATAACTCTTCGGGATCCAATAACGCTTAGAATCACTGCAGTTCTTACAATAACGCCGGTTATTAGAATCACTGCAGTTATTACAATCACACCAGTTCTACAACAGTTCTCAACTGTTATTAGAATAACCTATTGCCAGCCATCGTTCAGTTTTCGATCACCGACCTGGCGCTAGTGGTTCTAACCTATTAAAAACTTGCTTTTAGACATTTTGACTGGTAATGCATTAATTTATCCTCCTCGCCATTGCTAATAATGTTAATAATTTGTTTATTTAGTAATCTTACAAATGATAAATAACACAAAATCAACCAAAATTATTGTGTCAATTTTTTTTTAACAAAAATTTTTAGAAGCCAATTAAAAGTTGTCAAAATATATAACAAATTAAAAATAAATCGGCCAACTACGATACAAACGAATTCAGCTAAATAAATCTTTAAAAAACATTGTCCTTATTTAATTGTACTGCCAAGATTTTATTTTTAAAAAATACATATAGGTGTTAGTAAAACAATTATAAAGACTCAACAATTACAAGTAGCTTGTATCAATCTGTTACCTAAGCATGTATTGTGTATTAAAATATTGGCTGTAAGATAAAATAAAGAAGAAAATAACAGAGGTAGAAGCAGGATTCAGGCTGGGCCATCTTAGGTCAAGTTTTTACTATATCCCATTTTTTTTAAAAGCATTTGGTGGACTTCCAAGACTTCTGGTCCAGGAGGTACATTTAGCCTTTATCCACCTTTAGAAAGCTTTGACTTAGGTCCTTTAAATAAGGTGTGGAAAGCACTGTTTGTCAGAGATAAGTGATAGTCTGAGATAAGGCATACAAGGCCTTTATAAAGGTGCAGAAGTGGGAATTAAATTTTGAAATAGCAGCGTTACTAATTGTATACAAAAGTATTTAAAAAAAAAAGTTTTGATATCATGTCCCCTCAGTATTACACATCACCAAAGGATTAAATCAAAGTTGCTGCTAATCACCTACTCTCTTTAACATGGTTATCAAACAACCTTTCTAGAAATAGGAGAGAAATATTAACACATGGGTTTGGAAATTTTGAAAGATATCTAATTCATAATACAAATTGCAGGAGTTTATCAACTCATTGCCACTGAGGAATGTGATCTGGAATACATGCTGAGGAAACTCTAAGCAGTATTCTGAAAAGGGCATGGAAATAAATCTAAAGAAGAAAGAGTTTGTGTCCCTCAACTCTTCGAGCACATTTTTTAGCATTGAAGATTAGAGATATGGAGGTCTACTAATCCTTTCTGGAAAGGAATCCTCTATTAATAAAGATATTTCATTGATAATATTATGAGAAAGGAAGACTGTAGGAATCCTAAACTCGTTCCTGTGGAATAAAAATGTTTCCTTTAAAAAAAAAAAAAAAAAAAAAAATGATTATATCTTTCCTTATCACTATAAATTGTCTTTAAATTTGCTAAAATCTGTGGTGTGGAGAAGAAAAAGCTTAAACGCTACTATCTTTAGAGATGGGTACTCAGAGTGGAAGTTATTTCATAATAAGAGCCCATCATGTTTCTAATAATATCATAAGACAATATATGAGAGAGGAAAAAATCACTTGAGGTACACATGATGGTACAGAAGGATCAATACAATTAGGGTTTCATGAATTAATTGCCACTTTTATTGGAATTAAGTCATCAATCCTAATTGAGGAAAAAAATATTTTAAAGAGTATTTAAACCAGGAGCTCATTCAAAAAGAATGTATCAAAACAGAGGCCAAAGTAAATTTTCCTGAACAGATTAGAGAGTAGGTTGAAGGATGCCTGAGGAAATTGTTGATAAGGGATGTAAAGAAAGGAATGGCAGCAAAAAGATAATAAGAGAAAGATTAGTAGATCAAAAGGTAGTTTGAACTAATAACTGATAAAGATTAGGATACAATAATTGAACAAACCTGAAGGTATTTTTCATTTTATAAGTTTCCAAAACAGAAAGGGTAATTATAAAAATCACAGAATGAGATAATGTATGGACTAAAACTATATAAAAAAACAAAACAAATTACAATAAAGTTTGTACAAATTTATCAACACCCCACATTATCATTGTACAATCACAATGAGTTTTTATTTAAAAGAACTAACTGTTCTCATACATACTTCACCAAAATATTGGACAATTCTAATAAACATGCAGATACAATCAATTTACATCAGAGTTTTTAAAGGAAAAAAACAAAAACAAAATGAATTAAAAATATTCAGTTTATTTATTAACAAATCTATTTACAAATATTCCAATGGATATAACTATAAAAATTATAACTAAAAAGAGGTATGAAAGAAACCATTCACAAAAATAAAAAAAACTATATATCAAAGGACTAAATACTTCAAAAAGCAGTATTATATTTTACAAACAGGTAAAAAGGTAGTGTCTCGATGGAATCTAATAAAAGTGTAAATATCCGTGGAATAACTATAAATTACAAAAGTCTAAATAGATTTTACAACAAGCTAATATATTTATGATTTAATAATCATTGCAAGATTTTAACTATCCATTATAATCATAAGATTTTAATGACATTCATTTGTCATTACATTATTATTTGTAATATAACATAAGAAAAAAGTATTTGATATTAACTAGCCATTTCAACTTTTTAAAATTTCGATTAGAAAACACTAAGACCCTGAATATTGGGGAACTATTTCAGTCCAAGCAAAATTTAAATAAAATCTGGTGTTACAAAGCTCATCTAAAAGTTTCAGCACTTTGTATTAAAGTAGAACCTCTCTTAACCAAGAGATTTTTTATCGATTCGCAATGAAACAAAAAAGGAACTCATGAAGATTTATTTACAAATTAAAATCATGCATTTATTTTTGTTCACAGTTTCGACCTCCATCTATTGTGATATGATTGTACTACGATCACGAATTTCTGTTTTAGTTCGAACCACGGCCGCTAGGAGCGTCATAACCTATCTGCGACCAGTTCTTGTTGGCGTTATTAGATCAGGTGACCTATCGGTTCTTCAATAATAGGACAGCCATATGAGTTATTCGATAACAGAAGTTACTCAACAGTTATTGAGAACCGATCTAAGAACGGTAACTGGTCGAATAACCTTAACCGATCGGTTCTTCTATCTGTTATAACTTAACACCTTACACCAACAACTCCAATTTATTGTTGTTTCTCCATCGTTTTCGATGGAAGATTTAATAAATTTGACTAATATTGTAAAATATAACTATATTTTAATATAGTTATTCTAAAATAATAAAAATAAGTTATTCTAAAATACAAATTTAGGTTTATTATTTAGTTTTGAGGTAGCCCCGTTGATAGTGCTTCTGAATGTGTGTGCATTTGGGTGCACTACACAGAAGTTAGTTTTCACAAGGATTCTACCAGCAGGGTTTACCTGGTTGTTGTACCATAGGCTGTGTTTGGCGTTAAAATCCCCTACCAGCCAATGGTTGGATTTGGTCGCACACGCATCCAGGAGGGTACGCAGGTCGACAAGGGATGCTCGCGGCCTGCGATAGACTCCCGTTATGAGAGTTGGTTGTCTCATAAGGACCTGGATGGTGAGGTGGCCTAAGAGAGTGCAGGTGGTGGTCGCCGGTTCTGGCATTTTCTTCCAAGGTATGCCGTGGCGAATGGCGATGAGAACTCCACCCCCATGGAGTCCGGCTGAGTCGTCAGTCACCACGGAATATCCTTGGAAGTGCGGCGGGCGGCCCAGCAACCTAGTGTCAGTGATGACAGCAACAGTTGGCTGGACCAAGGCCAATAGCATTTCGACCTCGTGGATTCTGGGGCAAAGCCCATCAACGTTGAAATTCAGAATGGAGAAGCCTCTCATGGTCGGTTGGCCTGCACCATCATTTGTTCTGCCAGCACCGCAAGCTGCTGCACAACTCCTTGTAGAGCCAGGGCGAAACTCCTAGCAAAGTCCCTGGAGAAGGTCACTTGAGGATGATGGTCTTCTTCTTCAGGAGGTAGGTTTATCTGCTGAGGCTTCGATTGAGAATGAGCTGCAGATGGGGCTGGTAGGGGTTGACCCTGTCGAGGAGGTGGAGGGGGAAGTACTACCGGTGGAGGGGGTTGAGATCTCGGTAGTGGGGGAAAGTCCATGGGCGTGGATTGGTGCGTTGGCCTTGTGGGGCGTGGCTTGGTTGTGGAGGTGGAGGGGGCACTCGTCCCTGTTCGGCCTTCACCGGTCGGACTCGTCTTTTCTCGGCTACCTTCGGTTTGGCGAGGCCTCTCATTGGTCCGGTGTGTGGACTCTGATTCTGATTGGGTTTTGGCTTTTCTCTCACTTTTGAAAAGAAGCTACATGCTCCTTTAGACAATTTCTACATTTGGGTTGCCCCTCCCTGGGGCATTGGGAGATGTGGTGGTTTTCACCGCACCGCACACATGCATGCTGATGTCCACAGTAAGCCTGCGTATGCCCAAATTGCTGGCATTTGAAGCATTGAGGTGGTAAGGGATCCTTGCGTGGGCGGTAAGCTTCTATTGTGTATCGGCATTTGCCGATGTATCTCACCTTTTCTTTAATCTCTTTTAAGGTCACGTTTGCTGGGACCGTAATCAGTATGGGTAGAATGGGGATTTTCTTCCCATCAGGCATTGTTTTTTGTAAACGTCTTATATCGTTTACTGGGATCGGTGTGAGGTCTTCTGCAACCTCGTCTAGAGTTATCCCCAGGTCTATATTTTTGATAATATATCTTGAGGGCTTAGGGGTGGATTGCTTGATAGCAAAGGTGTGATGTGGGAGGTTTGTGCTCCCAAGGCATTTAAGGACGTGGGGCCGGTCGTTAATGTTAACAAGGTATATCATCCATCCCCGTCTTAATTTTTTCAGGCTGTAATCATGGACCTTAATTTTAGTTAAAAATGCCCGTATTTCAGTAATGGGGCGTGCCTCCGTTATAATAATTGGTGGTACGTGTATTGACTTACTTGGGGTTTTTTCTGGTGCTGCTGGCTCTTGAAGTTGGTCCAAAGGCTGGAATTTGTTCTTCGTTTCGGTAGTGGGTGTGTAGTTGCTTTCTTCTGGCACTGCGTGTCGTCCTCCTGGATGTTGGCTGGATAAAAGGAGTAGGATCTTCATCCTCCGTTTCTGTTAGCGGGATGTTAGCTAACTGGGCTGGATCCATGTTAAATTAATAATATCACCACGCAAACACTTCGCGTAATTAAAACAATAGTTCAATTGGATTAAAACATTCTCGGGAACAAAGCCCGAGAACAAAGACTTTGTGAACAAAGACCTTGAGGACAAAGGGCTTTGACACAAAGGACTTTAAACACAAAGGACTTTTACACAAAGAATTGATAAAATGATAACGCACTGTAACACACTCTATCAAGGCTAAACTTGAACCTCGGAGGGGGCACTCGTCCCTCTTCGGCCATCACTGGTCGGACGAGGCGGGGCTGTAGTGGGGGGGCTCGTTGGGGGCCTCTCATTGGTCCGCTGTGTGGACTCTGCTCCTGGTTGTTTTTTGGCTTTTTTCTCAGCCACTATTTTCTCCAAAGCTAGCCTGTGAGGGCACTTTCTAAAGGAAGCTACGTGCTCCTTTTGGCAGTTCTTACATTTGGGTTGCCCCTCCCTGGGGCATTGGGAGATGTGGTGGTTTTCACCACACCGCACACATGCATGCTGGTGTCCACAGTAACCCTGTGTATGCCCAAATTGCTGGCATTTGTAGCATTGAGGTGGTAAGGGATCCTTGCGTGGGCGGTAAGGTTCTATTGTGTATCGGCATTTTCCGATGTATCTCACCTTTTCTTTAATTTCTGTTATGGTCACGTTTGGTGGGACCGTTATCAGAATGGGGATGATGGGGATTTTCTTCCCATCAGGCAATGTTTTTTGTAAGCGTCTGATGTCGCTTACTGGAATAGGTTCGAGGTCCTCTGCAACTTCGTCTAGGGTTATCCCCAGGTCGATGTTTTTGATAATGAATTTTGTGGGCTTGGGTGTTGATTGCTTGATAGCAAAAGTGTGATGTGGGAGGTCTGTGCTCTCAAGGCATTTGAGGACGTGGGGCCGGTCGTTAATGTTAACGAGGTATATCATCCACCCCCGTCTTAGCTTTTTCAAACTGTAGTTTGTGACTTTGATTTTAGTTAGAAAAACACGTATTTCGGTGATGGGGCGTGCCTCCGTTATAATTATAATATATATAGGGTGGAATATTAATTGGCTTACTTGGGCTTGGTTGAACTGCTGGCTCTTGGAGTTGGTCCAAAGGCTGGTATTTGTTTTTCGTTTCGGTAGTGGGTGCAGTTGCTTTCTTTCTGGTACTGCGTGTCGTCCTCCTGGATGTTGGCTGGATAAAAGGAGTAGGGTCTTCATCCTCCGTTTCTGTTAGCGGGATATTTGCTAACTGAGCCTGATCCATTGTTATAGTTTTTTAGCACTCACTAACACAATTCACCATTACGCGTGAGTAAATTAAAAGTTTGTAATTAGAACTTTCTCGGGAACAAGGCCCGAGAACAAAGAACCTGTAGACAAAGAACTTTGAACACAAAGAACTTTGTGCACAAAGAACTTAAGGCTAAATGTCCCCTCTGTAGTACCAAATGTTACCACCACGTAGCGTGCCAAAATAAACAAAATTTAGATTCCTCCTCAAATCTCAACAGATCATCCGATTTTGGTTCTGTAAAGTTCATTTTGTTGCATATTTCCGTAGAATCTGATGTATCTATTTTAAAAGGCCATATATGTGATATTTACAATTTTAGGTTCAAAAAAACTACTTTCTAGTATTTTTTAAAGGAAAGTCAACTAATAGGCAAGTGTAGAATAATAAAATATAAATATTGGCGAAAAAAAAATTTTAATTATACGAACAACATCGGCCGAAACTCATAAATACGAATTTCTATGCAAATGTTTTTGTTTTGTTTTTCAGGTAGCATCTACATCTATCATGACTATAGCAGCCTCAAACTACAAATCTAAAATAAGATTTCCATCGAAAGGTTGTTTTGGGACTCAAAATAGAATTTACACGATCCGAAATGAAAATTTCGCAAAATTATAAAAGTAAACAATAATTAAACTATATAACCAAAAACACTGCATACTTATGGCAAATATATTTAAAAATGCGGGATGCATCAAAATATAAGAAGGAGTAAGGAAAAATCACGTTAGAAGTATGGCAGAGGATAAGCGATTATAAACACTGATCCCCTACCCTCCTATAATAGTCCAGTCAAATAAGGGTTTGCCGAAGAAAAAACTGCGGAACTTTTATTCTCAACGGATCTTTATGTTTTTTGGGGTGCCGAATCCGAATCTGAAGTTTGCTACCACCGCAACCATCGGCTTCATATTCAAAATCGCAAAAAAACGCAAAAAAAAAACCCGTTATTTTCGTTTTTTTTATCTATAACACCATAACGAAGCTTTTTTCGAAGAAAGTCTTCTAACAAATGCTCCGAAAGTATTTGTCCGATTCAAAATGTTTTTTTTTGATCTGAAATCTGAAAGGTGATTAAATTTACAATTAGATCTTATATATGAAATTTTTATCAAAATTCTTGAAATACACAAGCTATCACGCTGAAAATCACTTACTTTTGTAAAATAAATGTTTTTTTGGCACATTATCGCTATATCACCAAAACCATTTGTTGGGTCCAAAATTTAATATTTTTATCTAAAAGCTGGTTAAATGTACTATTGGCTCCTATATATCTAACTTATAATTAACACCGGGAAATACCCACACCAGTCTACTGAACATGTCATAATTTACATATTTTGCCAAAACATACACATTTAGCGTGCTAGCTTGGGTGGTTTACAGGATTTAATATAATTTACATATATATCATCTGATAGCGAATTTAATAAGCTTTGAGATAGATAAAAGAAATTTGGAATCGAACAAATATTTGAGGAGTTAGAGGGACAAATGTGCCAAAAAACACTAGGATTTTACAATAGTACGTTTTTATTAGCGGGCTGGCATGTACATTTTACGGAGTTTGGTTAAAAATTTATTCTTTTAGTAAATTTAATCAGCTTTAAGATGAAAAAAAGTAATGTTGTATCGGACAAATAGTTTCAGAGTTATAGCCAAAAGAGTACGACAAACGTGTTTTCGCGGAGCTTTGGGACTGACGGCAAATTGGACAATTTCTCCATTTTTTCCCAATAACGTAACTTCGCGAAAAATGGTCCGATTTCGGATTTCGTTTTTTCATTATGTAGGTACTAGTTCCAGCTACAATTAATATAATACAATTAATATACAAGACTTCCTTCGAAAAAAGGTTCGTTATCTTATTATAGATAGAAAAACAAAAATAATGTTTTTTTTTTGGCGTTTTTTTTGCGATTTTGAATATGAAGCCGATGGTTGCCGTGGTAGCAAACTTCAGATTCGGATTCAGCACCCCAAAGAACATAAAGATCCGTTGAGAATAAAAGTTCCGCAGTTTTTTCTTCAAAACGGCCTTTTGGAGTCTTATTTTACTGGACTATAAAGACGCTCTATGAAGCATTATTTTGGAGGTCCTACAACTTTTGTTCTATTTCACTTTCCCAATGATGATTTTATTGACTAGAATTGTAACATTGTTCATATATAACGGGAAAAGGATATAAATAAAAACATTATTTTATTATTAATTTATATAAAAACTAGTTGAAAAAAAAAAAAAAAAAAAGGAATCCACAAACAATAAAAAAAGTATTATCTATTCCTATTACTAATTAAAAAATTAAAATTACTTATGCTATATTACTGCACATTAAAAAATATATATATTATGAAAAATATGATATATTATTTTTGCATAAATGTTGCTTATTCTAATAAGGAATAATTATATTATGAGCTGTATTCATTAAAATTATTTACTTTTTTAATACCCAAATCAAAAAGATTTAGTACTTTTCTTCTTTTTTTTTGATTTCATATAAAAGTGATGAGTACAAAAAGTTATTGAATTTTTCAATTGAATGAGTTTAAATAGGCAGTTTCCTTCTTTCCCTTCCTGCCGCGCGTATTCCTGAGATATAAAAACTCATTTTTTTCTATCTTACGTTTTGCCATAGGAATCCACAGTCAAGATTATGCTAGGTTCGGGTAAAAAGAAGAAGGTAGAAAAGACGCGAAATCCCTAGACGGCATAGGATCAAAGGAAATATCAACATTTCTAATACTATCGTAGGTTCAAACAACAATGGTCTGGTAGGACAAGATGTTTACAACCATTTCTTTGTGAAATTGAATTTTTTTTTTTTTTTTTCATTTTGATCAATCCATTTAATTGTTTCACAAGAGTAGTTTCATTTCTTATTTATTCGACATATCACACACAGTATAGGCTTGTTTGACTATTCTCCTCCTTCAAAACCCTAATCTCAAAGTAAAGGTAATAATAAATAATTGCAAGCTTTTTTGTATGAGAAAACTTCCCACATTTTTTTTACGTCCCGGGGTCTAAATTGTAGAAAAAATGTGTTTTTTTACTGCTTAACATTTTGAAAACGGTTAGACATAAGAAGTAATTCATTACAAACCTTTTGATTTAAATAAGAAGTAATTTTGGGAAAAATTTGATTTCGTAAATACTATTTTTATTTATTTTTTAAAAATTATTTATTTTCCGCATACCCTCTTTTCTCTAGTCTATTAGGCCCCTGTTTTGGTCAACAAACACGGAAGGCTACAAAGACAAAGAAAATATTTATAAATATATTACAATGGATCTAATAAGGTATTTGATCGCAAAAGGGAGTGTGTACGTTTTAAAACCCCTTTACTGCGAAATAAGCATATTTTGCCCCTTATGATTCCATTTTATTCATTTTTTTTTTGTTTGGTGACTAAATTGCTGAGAGAATATATATTGATATTTACAAGCTTACAATCAGAAAAACGGCTAGCTGTATGAATAAATTTATTAAAAACATTATTGAAACGTTTGATTCCGAAAAAAAAAACATTCGTACTTTATTTTTGACATTGACTATATCTCGAAAATGGTTGACTCTAGAAAAATATGTTACAAATCTAAATTAAAGCTGATTACATTTCCTATAATATTGATTATGTATAAATTTGTCGAAATTCTAATGGTTTTCGAGATATACGTTATTGAAAATCGGTGATTTTCGGGGAAAAAACAAAATGTTACTTCACTTTTTGTAATACTTTTATTTCTAGTACCTTCCCCGATCGTTCCTCAGAAAAAATTACATAATCAAAATTGTAGAGCATTGAATTTAATTTAATTTCATATATAAGCTTTTGGTATTTGAAGCAAATGTTTAACAAAAAGTGAGGTAAACATTTTTTTATTTCTAAAATTATCGATTTTAAATAACATATATCTCGAAAACCGTTGGAATTTCGACAAATATGTATATAATAAATGTTATAGGAAATTCAATTAGCTTTAATTCCGATTTGTAGCATATTTTTCTTGAGTCCACTGTTTTCGGGATAAGATCGAAAAATACGAATTGGGACCTCTCTTCTCCCCCCCAACCTTAGCTCAACCTCCAGGTTTCGGAGACTTTTAGTAGGTTTGCCTTCTAATTGCTCCTGGCGAAGCTGTGACATCAGAAATTATCGCATATTTCATGCAATCTACACCCCTCATTTCAACACTCTTTGACTAGGGTCGCACTTTTCTGCGCTACACCTATATCACCATTCATTTGGCTACAGTTCCGAAACTAATTGTTCGATCCGAAATTTCTTTTTTTTCATCTGAATGCTCATTAAAGTTACAATAAGAACCTATATATAAAGTTATGATCAAGTTTCGTAAAATAACCATACCAGCACATTAAAAACCGCGACCTGTTTTGAAATTCAAACTTGTTAAAGTAATTGGATTATTTAATCTGGGCTGCAAAGCCCAGATAAACTTGATAGTATTGGTTATTTGTAAGGTTAATCATATTTAAAAAACCAAAGGTCCTTTATTTTTTATACAATATTTTTTCGAAATCAGGAACACAAAATATATAGGAAAAGATGATATTTTTGGCCGGCTAGACCTACAAGTTACCTCTCTGTGCGTTGGTGTTATTTTATTAAACTTAAATTCAATTGAAAAATTCAATAACTTTTTGTACTCATCACTTTTATATGAAATCAGTAAAAGTACTAAATCTTTTTGATTTTGGTATTAAAAAAGTAAATAATTTTAATGAATACAGCTCATAATATGATTATTCCTTATTAAGAATAAGCAACATTTATACAAAAATAATATATCATATTTGTTTATAATATATATTTTTTTAATGTGCAGTAATATAGCATAAGTAATTTTAATTTTTTTAATTAGTAATAGGAAGATAATACTTTATTGTTTGTGAATTCCTTTTTTTTCAACTAGTTTTATATAAATTGATAATAAAATAATGTTTTTATTTATTTCCTTTTCCCGTTATATATGAACAATGTTATAATTCTAGTCAATAAAATCATCATTGGGGAAGTAAAGTAGAACAAAAGTTGTAGACCCTCCAAAATGGGGCTAGAGCATGTCGTTATACCCGGCGGCAGAAGTTGGGGGATCAGTGTTTATAATCGCTTATCCTCTACCATACTTCTAACGTGATTTTTCCTAATTCCTTCTTATATTTTGATGCACCCCGCATTTTTAAATATATTTACAATAAGTATGCAGTTGTTTTGGTTATATTGTTTTAATTATTGTTTACTTTTATAATTTTTCGAAATTTTCATTTCGGATCGTGTAAATTCTATTTTGAGTTCCAAAACAACCTTTCGATGGAAATCTTATTTTAGATTTGTAGTTTGAGGCTGCTATAGTCATGATAGATGTAGATGCTACCTGAAAAACAAAACAAAAACATTTGCATAGAAATTCGTATTTATGAGTTTTGGCCGATGTTGTTCGTATAATTAAAATTTTGTTTTCGCCATTATTTATATTTTATTATTCTAAACTTGCCTATTAGTTGACTTTTCTTTAAAAAATAATAAAAAGTAGTTTTTTTGAACCTAAAATTGTAAATATCACATATATGGCCTTCTAAAATAGATTCATCAGATTCTATGCCCATTTTATTAATAAATCCGTTTTCCGATCTAAAAAATGTCTATTGGTTTCTTAATTAGGAGGAATCTAAAATTGACCCCGTAGGTGCTGCGATCTCTTGAGGCAGAAACACACCAGAGTGAGGGGACATTTAGCCTTAAGAGACAAAGAACTGTTAACAAAGAATTGATAAAATGATAACGCACTGTAACACACTCTATCAAGGCTAAACTTGAACCTACTACTACAACCGTTCCAGTTCCAATTTAGCTTTGGAACAGTGTGGACCAGTGACAAGCCCGTACTTGGTGACAAGTCACAGTTCCAGACGTACCGGCTCATCCCTAGGTATATGCGAGCTCCGTATTAATGCAGTGGAAGTAAAACGCTGTGACTGTCAAGCGTGGGCAGCTATTGATAGTATGACCTCTCTTTGTTACTATTGCTGTCATATAATCAGTTATAAAGTGAAGAAGGCATTGCTAGTATAATAATAATTTATTGATTTATTCCTATCTTCCTTTTATTAATGAACCCTACTTGCGTTTAAATATCAATAATTTTACTTCTACACTTCCTTGGGTTGCAAGTGAAACACACCCAGTTCAACTTATTGATTTTCGAACTTTCAGTTTTCCTGCTACGCTAGATTGCTGAATGTGATTTGAAAAATTCGACAAAATAAAATGAACAGAGATATATCTTAAGGTTTATATACAATGAAGGTATGGCGTATTTAACAAGTAAAACGTCTTTTAGTGGTCAAGAAAAGCAGAAAATCCAGACAGATAATTTTGACGTAGTATATTTAACCATTAACTATATCATATTTATAATAGTGTCTTCTTTCCTTTTTATACAATCCTATAAACTGCCATACCCAAAGTAGAATCCAATTTATAGAACAGGTTCTAGACTGATATTACAGAGTGATATACATATTCCATTTTCAATATAGTGGAATATACATATTCCAATTTTTTTTTTAATACCTTTTATCCGCCATTTCACTATTCAACCCTTCAATAATGGCAATTGTCAACAATTTTATATCAAATTGTCTTTTTTAAAAACTAATCAGTAAATGTGTTTTAAATTAAAATAAATACTGAATTTACAAATGAAAGTTTAAAAATTCGATTATTCATTTAAAAAAATTCTTTATGAAGTGTTTGAAATAAAAAAACAAACTCGTTTTTCATTTAAGTTGAATAATATTAAATTATATATTCCCCTTCTCCTCTAACTTTCTATAACCTTATTCCTAAGTTAGGATATCAATTTTTAATTATTTTGAAATGGTCTATAATTTAATATTTTGCATACTAAGTAACCTCTGATGTAAATAACCCAATAATCTATCAATTTTTTTATGTGACCAAAACGGAAAAAACTTATTCCCACATCCAATAATTCTTAAATGTAGTTGTCTTTCTTTCAACTTCAAATGAAAATTGAATACCTAGTTATTATTTGTTTGGATTAATCAATGTTATTCGTAATTAATAGTCAATGATCATGGTTAAATGTTAATTCTAATTTATATTCAAATTATTAATTATTTTAAAACTTGTTTCCATATCATCGTTATAAGTTTTCTGCCACAGTGATAAAACATTTATATTTTAGCTGAAAATAAAACAAAAAATCATTTTATTAGGTTTAAAATGTAAAACAAATAAATGTTTTTAAAAGTTTATTTATTTATGATGTATTTTTTTCTATTAAAAAATTGAAATTAATTTTACTGTTTTCTTGTTGTTAAGGTTTTCACAAACTTCCAAATATCATCTGCAACTAATTTTGGCACTTCATAACCAGAAAAGTGCCCACCTCTTGGAAAGTGACTGATTTGAACTAAATTACTGTAAGAAGCTTCTAGTACAAATTTCGGATGATACATTAATTCATACTTGAACCATACACATGCAGTTGGAACAGTATTTATATTCCTAAAAATGAATTATATTAATTTGTAAATGATTAACTTAAAATGTGAAAATATGTAAATACAAGGTCATAATTTTTTAACTTCCAATAATAATAAAAAATAAAAAATAAAATCTGTCTGTCTTTTATTTTTAGTAAGCATTGTCGTAAATCATTTAGTAACATGGCATCTTTAAACTGAGTAGACCAAAAGCGTTGGTGATAATCTCTACTTTAGTTATGGTACAAAGAAGTATAGGTATAGCTACATAATTTCTCACAACCTTAATTTTGGTTGTTGATGTAATACCAGTGACTATTTATTAAGTCGTTGTGTTCTCACAAGTATGAGTGAGAGATGAGACCTTTTTTCCTTAAAAAATGTGCTCTTTTCATCATTCAAAATGAAATTAGAATACCATTATACCATAGGAATGGATTGTAGGAATGTGTGGATGTAAAATAGCCTACACTCTTATAATACCTAAATCATGTTTATTAATCAAAACCACAGGTTTCACCAAGCAATACAGTTATTAAAAAACAAAACAAATATCAATACATTGAAATTTCTTCACTTATTCTTTTTCAGAACTATTTAAATATCTTGTTTCTGGCATTTCCTGTTCATTCTAAGCCGAGAAAACAATATAACTGCTCATGACAAAAAATAATAACTTTATTCTTTGTCGGCAACAATTTCATGGTGGCATAATAAGTTAATAAAGCTATAAAGGAAAAAACTCCAGTTTTATCTCACTTCAACCACTCGTTAGACCAGATCAGCAATTTATTTTTTGGATGAATATGACTTTCTAATGATTGACTTGATACTGCATTAAAACTTATTACCAAGAAATAGTTATGTATAGTATAATACAAGGGTTTCTATTTACCACATTCTAAACTCCACTCTTCATACAGTCAACAAGGCTAACCTATTAAAAATTTATTTCTGTTGATTAACCCGACGTTGGTCGCTAGGTGAGCATTTCCCTCACCTTTCTAAAAAATATTTAATAAGTCCGTCAGAAATTAACTTTCATCGCTATCCCTGAGTGTAGCTTAGTTTAGGACATTAGGTTTCTAAGTAAAACGGGTGCAGGTGGCCTGGATATTAGAAGATTTTTACTGAAAATTGTGGGAAATCAGTATCAGTATCATTCTATTTCTCATGGAGTTTATTCGTGACCTTTCACTGAGCGAGTTTTCTGACTTCTTCTTTCGATTGATTAGTGTTATTTGGGTTCAAAATGAGTCGTGGATCTAACATGCTTGAATTGTTGGATAAAAAGCCAGTTGAAAAGATAAATTGTAAGTAGTTATTATAAATTGTCGTGAATTGTATTTATATTATTTGTCAATAATTTACTAGAAATCTGAAATTTTTACTATTCCAGATTCTTGTTCGTGGCTGCTCCAGGCAATACAAAATAGGGGTCTTTTGCACTTGTTCCCCGCATTTCATTTTGAGTTTATTATTATAATGTAATAACATGTCAAAGAGTGATCGTTTGATAAAATAATAAATTTTATTATTGATTTAAATATTTTATTAAGTGTTATTCGCTGTAAAATACCTTTTTCCTGAAGAAATTCTATTGTATTTATTCGACGAATTAATACGGACAAAGACATGTCGCGTAAAATAATTTAAAAAAAAATTGTTTTTGTCATTTTTTTGTTTTTTATTTAATTAATAAATAATAGGAACAATTCAAACGATCTCTCATTGATGTGTTATTACGTTTGGGAAAGTTACTCGTAAATTAAACTTATGATAACAAACTCAAAATGGAATGCGGGGAATAAGTGCAAAAGACCCCAAAATAGATCTGGTATAGGTGTGCCCAAGAAATACAAAAAGAAAAACGAAAAAACCATTGTAAAAAGTGTAATGTTCCAATTCGCAATGAATATACGACTTATTGGTAATAATTGTATAGAAACAGAAGACCATGATCTAGCTGATGAATAACACATTATTATGTAAATAGTAAAATATTTCATGTTTGTTTGTTAAGGTTTTTTTTTATTTATTTATTTATATATACAGGGTATCCCGAATTTAAATTTTTTAGGAAACCACGTTTTTTTCTATAAAAGCTGTAATATCTCGATTTTGCTTAAATATTTTTCAAATTTTGACCACATTTTCGGATTTAGCATTAAATTTTCTATAATAGTTGAGTACATGTAACCTCGAATTTCACAAACTTGGTATCTAAAGAACAGCTTGATCTCCACCTTATTTAGGAAAGTCACAATGTCTTATATTACTTCAACGCTCACCGTTTTTTGAAAAAACTATCCCCAAAACGTCAAATCTCACAACAACTTGCAAATTTAATAATCTTTCGAATGATATGTTAAATGTAATGATTTTGTTTCGATTTCATAGAGAAATTTACTTTTGAAACCGAAAAAACATGGTGTTCTCATTTGGCATACAAATCAGATTAAATGATGATGTTACTAAGATTTGTTACAAAATATCTTACCACTACTTCATCACGATATTTCACCTGAAGTTCGGCAAAATATGATTTTCCAACACCATGGTGCTCCTCCACATTATTCGAAAGCTATACAAATATAAACCAATGATATACATGGATTGGTAGAAATGCCTTCCCCTGTAAAAACAGACTCATCTGCCCACAAAATTCACCTCAAAAAGTTTTATTCTTCAACACAATATGTAATCAGAAGCTAACTGCAAAATTGAGGTCTATGTTCATTATCATTGAGTTTTAAACCTTACATTGAAAATTTAATAAAATAAAATCCTTAATAATAATAATAATAAATAAATAAATGTAGTAACATAAGATCCTCTGATCTTGTGTCGCTTTATTGACAGTTTTTCTTTATTTTCTATTAAAAAATAATTTTATTCTTTGCTTTTTAAACCAATGAAGAGTTTAAAATTCACATTTTCATTAAGGGATTGTCATAAGTTTTATTTACACAAGTGACTGATTTGTATGCCAAATGCGAACACCATGTTTTTTCGTTTCAAAAGTAAATTCCATGAAGATACCAAGTTTGTGAAATTCAAGGTTACAGGTACTCAACTATTACAGAAAATTTAATGCTAAATCCGAAAATATGGTCAAAATTTGAAAAATATTTAAGCAAAATGGAGATATTACAGCTTTTATAAACAAAAACTTGGTTTCCTCAAAAAAGTCTTTGTAGGTGAGATCTGCGGCATTTTGCTACATGTTTGATGTACACGATACGGTGCGTTGAAGCGAAGGAAGGAAGAGAATCGGGAGGCGAAAAACTGCTTGAGAAATCAGGCTGCGATGCAAAGAGCAGCAACGGTATTAACCTGAGATCGGAAAAGTTTGTGATGTTCAAGCAGCGTCAGAATACGGAGGAGGGCCATGGCGCCTGACAATCGGGTAAAAAAAGAGGGACCTTGAGTCCAAAGACAGAAGTCGGGTGCGATTACGAAGCAGGGGTAAGACCCCCTAGAGGCCTATCGCCGGATATAGCGCTTGGCAATGGGACAGACAAGATGGGAGTGAGAATGTCATGATGTGGGAATTCATATGAGACACAAAGGTATTAAGCGTATGCGGAGTGTGGTTTAACAAGGGAGTACTGCGGGGGAATCGGATGTAGACCAAGGTTAGGATACAGGAGTGTATCGATGACTTACTAAATCGAGTTTAAAATTCACATTTTCATTAAGGGATTGTCATAATGTTTTATTTACACAAGTGACTGATTTGTATGCCAAATGCGAACACCATGTTTTTTCGTTTCAAAAGTAAATTCCTCCATCAAATCGAAACAAAATCATTACGTTTAACGTATCATTCCAAAGCTTATTAAATTGGTGAGTTTTTGTGAGATTTGACGTTTTGGGGATAGTTTTTTCAAAAAAAAAGGGTGAGCGTTGAAGTAATATAAGACATTGTGACTTTCCCAAATAAGGTGAAGATCAAGCTGTTCTTTAGATACCAAGTTTGTGAAATTCAAGGTTACAGGTACTCAACTATTACAGAAAATTTAATGCTAAATCCGAAAATATGGTCAAAATTTGAAAAATATTTAAGCAAAATGGAGATATTACAGCTTTTATAAACAAAAACTTGGTTTCCTCAAAAAAGTCTTTGTAGGTGAGATCTGCGGCATTTTGCTACATGTTTGATGTAATTTCACCCAATTTTTTTTTTTTTATACACTAAGAGATACTCACCCTGTATTTATATATATATGTATAAATAGAATAAATATCTTTGTAAATTTTGTAAAAATATATTTTTAATTCTTATACTACATACAATTATTGATACATTTTGCTGAAATTTATTTACCATTTATAACTACATATTTGGCAACATAAAACTTCATTTTTCATGAAAATTAAAGAAGTGAGGGAAATGCTCACCTAGCGACTAACAGTGTACCAGATCGGCCAACAACCAACGCTGGGTTAAATCTTTTCCTTAATATTGTCATATTCACAATATAAACCAAAAATTTTAAAATAGGAGGAATTTTTTTACTTTTAGAGATTGCAATAACATGTAAACAAAAATTAAAATGGTGATATAAGGTAAAAAATCGAAAAAGAGGCAAGATACTATTAAATATAAATTAAAGTTCATTGGAATAGAAATTAAGGTTACAAGGAAATATAAATATCTAGTAACCACAATAAAAAAAAGAATTAAAAAAAATGATCATTTCCGGTAAAAAATAAAACTGCTAAGTTTGCCATAAATATTTAGTGCAAAATATTTTCAAATTGTACCATTCCCATCCCTGTTAAATAAAAGATATACAATGCAATGATCAAATACATTCTTTCATAGAAAGTTTAGAGTTATTTTAATAATCAAGATATTGTATGGGTTCACAGATATTTCATATAGAGGCTTTTTTTATTTACCTTCAAAAACATCAAATTATATAATATATGTAGAAACTGATAGAGAATTATGATAATAAATAGGACTAGAACTAAATATGAAATACTTTGCATTATTATGACTTAAAGCCTTCAGTGGCCACAGAAAGTATAAAAGCTAGCACAAGTGGAAGGTTGAAAGGCTGCAAAAAATTGTCCAAAAAACTTTATTGAAACCTAGAAATTTCATATCAGGTAATAGGAGGAGAAATCAATGAAAAAAAAGAACTGAGAATGTCAGTTACAGTTTTTGAATGCAATTTACTGTACAAATATTCAATCTCAATAGTCTTTATATTAAAAATAAAAACAGTAGTCACTTTATTCAGACGATTTTCAAAACAAGATCATAACTTTTTGATAGCAGACCCTGGCTGAAAGATATCATATATACTGGTTATATGGGCAATTTGAATGAATAATATAATACTTTCCATATAATTTCTAGGATCTCCAATATTTAAGAGCTATAGATGTAGATATTTATGTAAGAGTCAGCTAAAAGAAAATTAGATGGTTGAATATTTAAATGGGCCAGAGTGGCTTTAACTGTATTTTTCTTTATTAAATATGCCTTAAGAAGCAATTTTCAGGTACTAAATTTAATCAGTGAGTCTAAGAATAAACTCTATAAATCATAATATAGTTGAAGATATACTTGCCTATCAAGTCCTAAACTCATGTATGCTTTACTAAATTGTTCACTGTACAGCCTCATTGATGATGTAATACTTTTAGTAAGCCAATATAGCATGATATTGTCAATGAGTTCAACTTTGTTTAAATTTTCAAGACCACCGTTCGGTAGAGACCTCCAGTTTTTATTAGTCCAAGTTGAAAACTTTTCAAGAAAATATGCAGCCAATCCTATCGGGGAATCATTCAGAGCGACACCTAAATGAGAACATTTCTACACTTTTTGATAGTCTCATGTTGTCAGCTAATGTAAGAAAGATATTATTTAATTTCACAAGCATTTAATACTACAATAGTTCTGAGATGTTAAAGATATTTTGATGCTTCATGTTATTAACCCTGGGGAGGTAACCTGGGGTACTTGGGTATCCTCAGAGAGCTAATTACTTCCATATTAGTTCACCACAATGCTTTCTGATATTTTCCTAAGTTTTGAACCAGTATTTGACAATAAATCGATCAGTGCTTTTATGTGTCCATATGTCTGTCTATTTTTCTCAATACTTACGTTTGTGAAAAACTGAAGGCAGTAAAGATTTCAGAAATTACTGAATTCTACAACTCAACCAAAAGTGGTGATTAGATCAGTTGTGTCACAAATATACATGCACGAGGAAGAAAAACTGGCTCTTTGTATATTGGTGAAATCAATTCATTGATACAGTATGTGTAGGATCAATACATCCATGTAAAATAAAAGTAAAAAAAAAGGAAGAACCATTTACATGATCTGAATTGACAGGCTTCTCTCCCCTCTTTCATGACACGTCTTCAAAATTGAAACTGTGCCGTAAGTACCATTGACTAAGGTAGCAACAGCTGGGATATTTTTTTCATGTGATCAAAAAAAGGACCACAAAAGCCTCAGACAGTGCATAATGTGCCAAAAGTTCATTTGTTTGGATCATATACTAAAAATATATGTGTAGTGCAGAAAATAATAATCTTTCGTTTTTATATATGTTTGCATTTGTTAATACTTTATGCTTATGCACTTTCAATAAACATAAATACCCATAACTATCGTTCAAAATAATTTTTTGTTGGAGTATCCAGAAACCCTAGTGTACCTTTTCTAGCATATTTTTTAAAAGTACCTCTACAGGGTTAATACTATTATTCCTAAAAAGATTCAGTGTTAGTTACAATAAATGTTGGCTAATATATCATAAATAAATGTTACACCAAATTTGTATATTCTACATTGTAGTCAAATATTTAGAACTGACAACTTTCTTTTTAAGGGATCAAGATAAATATGACTTTTGGAAAACATTATAAAATTATAGATGTGTATTTCACAAATTGGAAAATAAAATGGTCGAGGGTGTAGCTTGATGAATATTATGTCTTAGAAATCTAACATAATTAGGATATACTAATTGAAAAATTAAATATTTCATTATTAAACATTTGTCATGTTAACAATATATTATATATAATTAAAATGAAACTTTTAAATCAAACAAATTTTACATAATATGAGCTCATAATTGTTAATCGATTTCAAAAAGGAGGATGTTCTCAAATTGTCTATTTTTTTTTCTATTCAATGAGTTACTTAAAAAATAAAAAAATAATTAATTAAATTATCATAAAAATTATTCTTACCAATAGTATCAGGTTTGGTTGCTTGAATATGAAGGAAACCTGCTTCCAACAAATAAAAATCGGAGAATTGCTTTGTATATTGATCTTGCATTGACTCATCAACAAAATATTTTGGTAATAAGTAAGAAATAAGGGTGCGAAGCCTTGCCTCAGGAGTATTCGCTGTACATAGAGAGGAGTGAAAGCCAAGAATCCTTAGGATAAAAATAAAGCAAATTAGAAATACTTAACAGTTTTTTTTCCAAAATTGTAAAATTTAATAAAGTAAAAAGAAATTGGGATATACATTCATTTAAAACCACTTTCATACATCAATTTATTGTGTCATTATTTTGGCTTACATTGCAAATCTTGATGAGGCCTATTAGAAAAACAAAACCATAATACATGACCAGACCCGGGTTAAGGGTGAATAACGCTTTGGCACCCCCCTCCCTGCCGAGAGGTCAGGGGGTATGGAATAGCAAAAGCAAGTTTCATTAATAAGACCAGCAAAGTTGTGAGCTTTAAAGGTTTATTCAACACCAATAAAAAATTATTTTCTTAAGAGTGGAATATTACAACAAAACTAATCAAAACCATATTGAAAAAAATTTTTTAGGGAAATTTGGCACTCTGGGCTATAGCCCAATCAGCCCGTATACAAAGTGGTGGAAATGTACAGCCTGTACATGGACCAGAAAACAAGGTGAAAAATAAAGGGATCAATTTAAACAAGGTGAAAAAGACCCCTAAAGGTTTTTTTTTTTGTTTTTGTAAATTAAAAACAAGTTTTAATTAGGAATAAAATTTAATCAATACTATATAAATCTTCTTCATTTAAATTTTTTTCATCCAATTTTTCTGGGAAATTCAGAAGTCATACCGTTAATATTAATCTATACATATAATATAAGTGATGAAATGGTCAGGGGTGCAGTCTGGTAAATAAACACGTCAAGTTTTTAAATGAAAAACTTTATATTTGGTGTGCCGACGTTTCGACCTGCCTTGCAGGTCTTCATCAGGGCTAAAATAACAAAAAATTAAATGTGACCAAGATGATACAAACATTAAAAAAAAATAAATTAATAAAAATAATAATACAAAGTAAATTAGTCAACAAAAAATACATGTAGAAAAAAGTACATGTAAAGTTCTGACCATTTCATCACCTAAATTACAACTCACAGTCAACAATAAAATCATCATTATACATATAATAAATTAGATGTTCACTTTAAATAGAGAAAAAAAATAATGGTAGAGTTCATGAGAACATTCAGGGGTGTATCCTTTGTTAAAATTAATTATTTATGTAATCTCATAGTAATTTTTAGAATATGCAAATGACAGTTTTTTTTGTGGATCCTATGTATGTGATAATCCTGTCTTATTTTTATAGCATCATTGTCCCATTTAATAAAGCTCTGTATTTAAGTAAATGTAAGAATTTCATCAGGAAGACGTTTTAATTTTGAAAGCTCATTGCCTGATAGATAGAAAATAAAAAGTAAATAAAAAAGCAATCACATTAGTCAATAGATTGACAAAATGGAACTTGCTGGATAAATTAAAAAAAAAATAATGCATAAATAAATATGAATATAATTAATGAAATAGGTTTACTTATTAGGATCCATAATAGCTATACTATTGCCGATTACAGAGCCCCAGTCTTCTCCATGGAGATAATAGTTACTATGACCAAGCCTTGACATAAGTTCATCCAAAATGATTCCTATTTGTGCAGTAGCCAAACCAGGTCTTGAAGCTCCCTGTGAAAATGTGTAACCAGGAAGAGAAGGAATAACTACTTCAAAAACAAAATCAGAGTCTGGCCGAGGTGTTGTTAACATAGGAATCAAGTTGTAAAACTCTCTGGCTGCTCCTGGCCATCCATGAAGAATAAGCAAAGGCAGAACTTGTTTACCTGCAGGATGTTACAAAATAATTTAAAAATACTTAGTTTTATTGTTATATTCAAAATTAATCCAATTTTGAAGGCAGAAGAATTTTCTAATAGGTTTAAGATAAAGTAATACCAAACTTAAATTTGAATTTTTATGTGAAATTTTTACATAAAAACTTCCTGTCATGTATAGGTACATTTTTTTGTTGGATTGTTAAGGCATTTACCCTTACGTATTCCACCTAAGGTAGGAAAGACTGATTATCCTATAGGTTACCAATTTATTTAAACCATGGGAAGAAGGAGAACATTTAGACCTATTTTTTTTTCTTCGACATTTTTATGATGTGCACAGAATAAATATTGCAACTTAAAAAAAGGATCAGTGATTTCATAGAATTAAAAATCATATTTCTGCATCTATTTTTTGGCATTGGTTTTTTTATTTTTTTATTTTTTATATTTATTTTATTTTATTTATTTTTTTAAATTTAAAAAGTCCTTGTTAAAATGAGAATTATTATATCACTGTTAAATTCAACCCAATAATAATGTCCAATAATATAACTGGTGAGTAAAATGAATGTTCTCATGTCTTTATTTATATTTTTGATTATTTAAATACATAAATTTCTGGGACTTCTTGATAGAGAGAGTAGTGTTTTATAAGCCATTTATGTGTAAATGGTTTTGCATTATAGAAATAAACATTATTTCTATCTACTCACCTTTTGTCTCAATGGGATCTACTTTTACATGTAAAAAGTGGATATTCAAGCCTCCGATCTGGGTCATGAATTGAGGGAAACGGTTGAGATAGGTCTCTCTCTCAGTCCAGTTATACTTTGTTTTCCAGAAATGAAGGATATCTTTTAGGTAGTCGGTGTTTATACCATATCCAAAACCAACATTTTCAAGGGGAGGAGTGAATTGCCGTGCTTTATCTAATTTTTCCTGAAGCTCTTTTAGTTCCTGTATTCAAAATTGATTTCAATGAAACTTTAATTATGATTTATATAACACAAAAAAAAAAAAAAAAAAAAAAACATTGTTTTGTCAAAAAAAACTTACTGAAGAAGGAAAACTGATTTTGAATGGCTTTATTGTTTTATCATCACTTTTTTCGTTCCCTGGTCCCCAATACTCCAATTTCAATTTTTTTATTTCATTGGTTTCTCTAAGTTTGACAATTATAAATCCTATTACAGCTATGATGACCAAAACAACTGAGGACAATTTCATCAAACAACCCATAGCTGAAATAAATACTTAACATGACTATGTTATTAAAGTTTTGTTCCTAAATAAAGACATATTTTATTTAACGTATTAATTTCGTTAAATCTATTGGTGTTTTAAAACAATAATGGTAGTAAATATATATTTTATCCAAAATAGGAAGTTGGTACTTATCTAAATCATAATTGTTATAAGCTAATGGAGAATATAAATGTTTTTTCAATTATTATTACTATATATTTTTATGTAATTTAAAAATCAGATTGGATAATTTAAGACTGCCTTTCAATGAGTTTGTTTACTTTATTGACATATATTTTAGAGAATTGAAATATATATACTTGTCATCATACACAAGTGTAACGTAAATATTACAAGTCATCTTGTTGAACCATGAAACAATTACCAGTTTCAACCTTGGAACAACATAGTTAATTTTTATTTTTGTTTCAATATCAGTAATGAATGATATATATTCAGATATATCTTTCAGATATATAAAAGTTGTTATTCTGTCAATTGGAAAAAAAAAAAAAAAAAAAAAACTTTCCTTGAAAGGAATAACATTTTTATTTGAAATATTATTATGCTTCATTAGAAACCAGTTAAGTTAGCTAAAATTGAATTTCATACCACTCCATTTTAGTTATAATGGTCAGAGATAAATAATTGATTGAGAAATGAAATTTGATTTTAAATGACGTACACAACCCTCAAATAGGGATACAAGAAATGAGTTTTGATAAGAAATACATAAAAGGATAAAGAAAAAGGAATACAATTTTTTTTTTTGTAAAAAATCTATGAAAAAAAAAAAAAAAAATCAATACCGCTTCTCTATTAAAATCACTTTGTCTTCTCTTGTTTGATTGTATCAATAGTAGCCTTGACTTATTCAGCTTACAATGAAGTTTTATTGTTTAAAAAATGTTAAATTCATGAATAAAGTAATTAATTTTTTTTTTAATTAGGTGCTTATGTCCATTGAGGTCAGTTTACATCATAATTATTTAAAGACTAAAAACTAGAGGAAAAGACTGTTATTTATTAAAGGACATATCTTAGTAAATAGAAAATCAAACTGAAACTAATTATCTATAGTGAGTATAATATATATATATAATCTTTATTATATTTTACCCTCGGAGAACAGAGAATTTATATTATAGTAATTTTTTCACATTAGAGTTTAATATTTTGTCTAAATTTAAAATATATTCTTCACTTTTAAAAAGCTTTGCTCCCCATACCTAATCTAATAATTTATTCTTGCAAAAGAAATTTATTTAAAAATAGATAATAAATAAAATTTAAATTGTAACTACTAATTAGATTTAGACAGACAAATTATTTTTCTATACTAATGACAAAATCCTTTAAGAAAAATATTTAAGTAATAATGACTAAGAAGCCTCCAACTGCCTAATTATTTTGGGATTTACCAATTTTAAGAATATTATTTCATTTATTAGTATTAAAGAAATATGATAATTGGTTACTTTTGATTTTTTTCTTGTCTTTAATTTTTAAATCCACACCTATCCTATGACAACAAGCAGAAGTGAAACTTTGGTTTAAAAATAATGTTTTTACCGGGTGTATTTTATATAAACACAATGTATATACTAATCATGAAAATATATTAAAATAGCCTTCACTTATGCCCTCTCACACAAAATTTTATATTGGCTTTTGATGTTTATAAAACAAGGCAATTTAATCAAAATAGAATACCTGATGACGGAAGTAATGGTTCCCTAAAAAGAAATCAGCTCCTTGGCAGTCCAAGTGAAACCAATGTACACCAAGGAAAGTAATTTGTTGGAAAAAACGATATCTTATCCCCCCTCTCCTTCTCAATTAAAGATAAAGGATTAAGGCCCCCCATTGGAGCTATATTAAAAGAATTTGTTGGCGACTCCGTTACAAGAAATTGCCTTCTGATGTTGAGGCTTTTACCCAGATATTCATGGGTGTGAATAAACTGCGATTTATATGACAGTGATGGAATAGCATTTTTAGTTTTATTAAATACATATTAGCATCCCCTGCAGCAGCTCTGCCGGCTCTCATAAGTAAAGGACTTCGATAATTTCAACTAATAAGTTTTATTTGTTTATCTCTAAAATATCTTATATTGTTGAAAGAATGCAAATAGGAAAAATAAATTAATACGACATCCGAATAAACTACATTTCGAGTTGTGTCTCCTGATATTATGAGAAAGATTCGATTGTTAGGTTTACGAGTTCTGGAACTAAGAATAAATGTGATTTCTTCAGTCCCTATCCAGTGAGAATTATAACCTCAATGATATTTCCAAGGATAGCTGTAATTTTTAAACTGCTACTAGTGCACAGATAAGGTGGTTGAAGACCACGTATAAACATAATTTGACAACCAGTTTTTAATTTTAATGTATGAGTTGGTAATCCAGATGAACAGAGAATATTAACAATATTATTAGCAATATATCGGTCAATTTTTAAACGCCACATGTAGCGCATTTATCATTTATTAATAACAATTTATTTGGAAATAAGTAAATTTTATCATCAATTTCTAGCCCAAATAACACCCTATCATTGTAACCTCTCTTGCAAAATGGCGCTCACCACTCACCAGTTGATTTTCAAACTTCACTGGAATCACCAATTTAATTGAAAATCTTTAATTTTATTATTGCTAAGCCTTCCTTGAACTATGAATATGATGTAGTTAAAATTTGATACTGATTGGTTCTGTAAATTTCATGGTTAGTGATAACAAACAAAAAATGGCTTGTCCTATTAATATAATAGTATAGATGTAACAAGTATGGTATATGATTCATAGATAGTAAGAATTTTTAATGCTCAATAAAATAATTTAAAAACACAAAAACAGATTACTAAAACGTAATGGACACAGGAGTAAAATGCAAGAGATGAATGCCAAAACTTCTGCTTATGTAAACTGTTCAATTGAACGTTGTATTATCCCGTTTTGCTTTTTCATAGCTGCCAGGCTTTTAATAGACCAGTCGATTTATACATAGAAGTTCGCAAACGCGCATGTATCTTTTTAGTATGTTATTAGGATCCAAACGGTAGTTGACATTTTGGCAAAAGGGATACGGTAAATCTGATTTGGGGGTAAAGTTATTTAACGTAACCCTTCAACACTTAATAAACTTGTATTATCAGAAAATACATAAGATTTCAAAGATAGAAGAAAGTCAGAATTTAATGCATATAGGTAGTTAGATCAAATAGGTAAATATAGTAAGCAAAATCCAATTACAAAAGTAGGTAAAACATAACTAAAATTAATGAGGGGGCAAGTTTGGTAGGTACTTACCTACCTATTTTACACATATTATTAATATGTATATATAAAATAAAATAAATCAGATTTTCCCGTTTTCCAATATTTTCCCATTTCTGGGAAAAATCACCATTTTTTGAAGAGCTATATCATCGTATCCGATTGGCCTACGGATTTACGGTTGGGCTTAAATACTAAAAATTTGGTACTCTTTAAGAGTGTTAATACCAAATTTAAATTACCGAAAATCACATAACGTTCGGGATAAAAGCGAAAAACTGTAAACGTTGCTGTCGAATCAAAGATCGTGGGTAATACTTTTCTAATTCAAAACGAAACGTGACTTCGTCAGAATTAAAATTACGCTCTGGGTTGTGGACTGTATACCGGATTCCTCGAAAAAAGGTTTGCAATTTTAGAGGGAAAATGATTAGATGAAATCTAAACCAAGTAAAATGAAAATGACTTACCGTGTGCCGGTAGAACCCCTCTGGGCATTCGAATGCATTCATCTGACCAGAAAAAGGCTGACTTCTAGATGTTGCAACAATCGGTTGAAAGACCTTCTAGCTGAATTCACACTCATTTGCAAGTAAAAGGGCATAAAAATGTCTTTGATAAAAAAGAACATAAGGAGTAGAAACTAAACGCTTAGAAGAAAGACTTGGAAGACTATTGTCTTAAGACTAGTCTTGGACAAAACTGAGGAAGGCAAAAGGCCTTGGACATTTGTAATAAAACCAAGTCTAGCTTGCTTGGCTTCGGACGATCAAATGCGAGACTTGGAAGGCTATTGTCTTGGAAAAACTGAGGAAGGCAAAAGGCCTTGGACATTGCAATAAAACCAAGTCTAGCTTGCTTGGCTTCGGACGATCAAATGCGAGACTTGGAAGGCTATTGTCTTGGACAAAACTGGGGAAGGCAAAAGGCCTTGGACATTTGTAATAAAACCAAGTCTAGCTTGCTTTGCGATCAAATGCGGGAGATTCTAGGAAAGATGTGAGCTTTAAGACATCAGATAGTGCCCTCTGGAGGATTATTGTAAATACTGGAGAGTTTAGTAGCCATAAAAATTCACTAGATTGGGTATTTAAATGGTCTATTTAAAGGACGCCTAATGGCGTGAACAGTTGCTAAAATTTAGCATTTTTTCGAGTACTAGGGTTTTCAGTGTTGCAAACCTGAGTATCCGCCACACATCTGGGTCCTAACTACATACTAAAAATGGTAGATACATGTTTGCTAGTGATGGGTCGTTCTGAGTGGAACGGAACTTGGAAATAGTTCCAGCTTCGAACCGGTTTGGAACGAAACGAGCTACCTAAGTTTTTCGTTCCAACAAAGTCATAAGATTTTGACTCGCCATACCGCGCATAGGCATCTTCTAAATAAACCGCATTCTGTGAAACTGTCTGTTAAACCGACAGAGCTCGTCTACTTCTTTCGAATTCAAATAAATTTGGTTTTTAAGAATCAGAAATAAGCTGAACATGCAAAAAGTCTTATAAAGGATACGTTGACTGCTTTAACCTTCCATCCGTCGCGCCAATTTCCGTACCACGAGCGGTCGGGCGTTGTACAATTTACAACACCCTGTTTTTTTTTTTTTTTTAATCCCTTTTCATCCAAATTTTGTGTGTAATCTATTAAATAAAATATTTAATTCTACATTTAAAATAGATTACATGTAAGAAATATTACCTGAGAGAATAATATTTGAACCTTCCTAATATTATAATAGCTATAAATTTCTTAATTATAAAATAGATGGAGATTAACAGCCCGAAGTAAGTAGGTAGTAGGTTAGTCAAACTGACATGGAATGAAAAGTGGAACAGACCGTAAAATCTAAGTCGGAACGGCCCTTCACTTGTATGTAGGTTTGTCAAACATACGTGGAACGAAAATTGGAACGGAACGAAAACTGTAACTGGTTCCAATAGTGGAACGAAACCGAAAATCTGATTCCGCTTTTAAGTCGGAACGGCCCTTCACTAATGTTTGCTTAGCCCAGACGCACACTGATCCAGCACTTCACCTGAAGCAAGTGTTGCGAAACAAAATGTTTTGCTGGGTACGAGCGCTCCATGTATTTCAATGGGGTCCCACACACTGATCAAGCAAACGTTGCAAGGCGTTTCGAAACGCCTTTAAACATCTGAGCAGTTGTTCGACGCCTGGATCCTATAGAGCACGATGCTTGATGTTTCAAGAAGCAAAACGTTCTGCGCAAGCACCAACACCCTTCCACTAACCACCACTACAGCCTCAGAAAACCATCTGACTACGATCCTACCTCAGATCTCAGAAAAAAAAAAAAGGAATGGATTGATAATGAACATTTTTCAATTGAAGTGCTGGACCTGTGTGCGCCCAGCCTAACTTTGTCTTTTTATATGTTTATATCGACTGAAATATGGCTAGTGCCTTGAGTTCTATACGCGCAAATATATTGACTTTTAAAAAGTTTCCCGTTAGTTACAGAAAGTTTTATTAAAGCATGATAGTTTACCTACTTTCCTTGAATACCTTATCTTTCTTTTACTCACTCCACTGCTAAATTTAAGTATTTATGATTATACTTTTCAGAATAAGCAGAAGTTTCATGTAGAAATCAATTATAATAAATACAATGTAAATGTCTGTAATTCTTTAAGTCAATAAATTTAATTTTCATCAATCAACTGTGAGCCCAAAGAAAATCTTTTATGAGAATTTTAGATCAAACTTTACGCAAAAGGACACATTGGATTAGACTACTCAATATCTTGGAATGATCTATATGGCAGTGAATTTCGAAGGAGTTCCAGTGGATTGTTCAGTTAGAAGTAGTGCTGATTCGAGTCTGGAATAGTGACTTTTTTTTTCGAGGATCGGCCGAATCAACAGATTAATTATGAAATTTTCACTCTAATTAGAACAGGTTGGTTACTTGCAGTGCAAGCCATCCTTCCGATGTTTAATAAGTAATTTTGTCTTGTTGCTAGTAAATTTGTTGTCAGCGGCCCTGATGATTACTTAACAAGTCATAACAAAGATTGAATTAAGTAAATGTTTGTTCATTTTCAGTTAATGAAAGGAATAAAAGAATGCCACTCATCGTGTGTATTCTGGTACCATAACTATACTATGAAGGCAATAACACATAATAATTACAAATTAGGAAGAAACAATGTTGTAGGGAGTTCTGTTGCTGGAACATAAAAATCTCCTAAAAATGGAACAGTTATTTCATAATGCTATTGTGGAGAATAAAAATAGAAAATCTAACTTTGTTTCTCAACTATTTAATCATACAGAGAGCAGCAAAAGTTTTCATACACCTACTAAATTTACTAAAATACGATTTCTTCTAATCTCGTAGAAGAATAATTTTATTGACAATTTCAGATTCTTCCTCATTCGCGTGAGAAACACACTAAATAATTAAGAGCCCCCAAATTATGGCTTATATTTACTTTGTAATTATAGAAAAGATTAAACTGACCCTAGGGAAAAGTTTTCGTGCAGCATCAAATTATCCTCTTTAATCCCTTACATACTACGGATCTGATGTATGTGATTTAACTAGTTGCTAATCCTACTCTCTCTAGCAATCAGTTTTCACTCAGACTGTGTTTTGTAAACAGGCACAGCCAGGATATTCGTACGGCCAGATTAGTTCAATGACTTTCAGATCAGAGTAAATAGAAAAAATTATTTATAACTAATTGTAAGTAAAATTGACTTGAAAGAACAAAAGCCTTTAAAGAACATCAAAAAAAGCCTCCTAACTGCTGGAACGACGTCTACGTCTAAATTTCGTCTACGAAAGGAAATTTAATGTGCAAGAATCAGATGGACGAATATTAGTTTTTTTTTCCTTATTAAAATAAATTAGAAGAATTCAAAAGAAGATTATTTTATATTTATATATCTTTTTTATATTTATAGAGTAAATTCATACGTATTATCCATATTTTGAAGTTTTTAATTATTACGTGTGTTTCTTATGTGAATTAGGAAGAATATGAAATCGTCAAAAAAACTATTTTGCTCCAATGATAGAAGAAGGAATCGTATTTTAGTGAATTTAGCAGGTGTAGGAGAACTTATGCTGCTCACTGTATTATAGACTTACAAGGGCATGTCCCCTTGGCTAAATGTCCCCTCAAAAAAACTACTTTTTAGTATTTTTTTTAAAGAAAAATCAACTAAGAGGCAAGTGTAGAATAATAAAATATAAATATTGGCGAGAAAAGTTTTTTAATTATACGAACAACATCGGCCGAAACCCATAAATACGAATTTCTATGCAATGTTTTTTTTTTTTTTTTTTTTAGGTAGCATCTACATCTATCATGACTAGAGTTGCCTCAAACTACAAATCTAAAATAACATTTCAATCGAAAGGTTGTTTTGGAACTCAAAATAGAATTTTCACGATCCAAACTGAAACTTTCGAAAAATTATAAAAGTAAACAATATTTGAAACTATACAACCAAAAAAAACTGCATACTTATTGTAAATATATTTAAAAAAGCGGGGTGCATCAAAAACATAAGAAGGAATTAGGAAAAATCACGTTATATGGCAGAGGATAAGTGATTATAAACACTAATCCCCTACTAGGCCAGTCAAATAAGACAAAAAAAAAGGGCAAACATCAGAAAAAATGAAGAAGTTTTGATTTTTTGATATGTTGTTAGGATACATGAGAGTAGAGTAAAACGAAGTTTGCAACATCCAAAGACAACTTATTTACACTTTTTTCAGAATTTCGTAGATATCTCGAGAGCCATGCATCGTACGAAAAATATTCGTAACTTCTTTTTTAAAGTAGATAAAACTACCTACAATTTGAGTCCAAGATCTGCTCTGTAGCTTTAATAAGTTTGGAGATTCAGCTCTTCAAAGATCGGATATTTTTTCCAAACATTTTCCAAGTCCACTTTAACTCATCTGTTAAAGAGAATATCGGCTTCTATACTCATTCCACGGCATTTTTTCTGTTGTAACTCTGTTGTAGAGAAATAATTACCTTTAATTTATGCACAAAGCGGAAACCTAGTAGCTCTTTCGTATAATTAAAAAATCGTCTGCCAAGAAGGATGGCACATAGCTTCCTCATATTGGTAGATTATACGATTACAACTGTCGAACTGGACAGTTCAATCCTATCGCAACGAATTTATAGGGAACAATGACGATGCTAGTTCCTAACTACCTCGAAAGTGTCAACCGGATTCGACGATTAGTTCGCAAGCAACACATTTTTACAGAATCTCATGTAATTGTGAAAAGCCTCCTATTTATTCCATTGCATCTAGATTGGTAGGGGGACCACTTAAACTGCATACTACATACTACCTGGAAATTTCATTGAAATCAGATAAAAATTGATTAAGTTGGGGGGGGGGGGGCAGGGAAAGTGAGCACATATAGACGGACGGACAGACAGACACCGAACCAAATTGGTTCAGGGTGTTCGAAAACGTAAAAATCGAGTGGAAATTTTGATGTCAATTATTTAGTGAAGAAGGCGTGCGCAGAGGCACCAAGTCAACATTTTATTCAGCATTCATGCCACGTCCTGAAATTATCGTCATAGGAGCAAATTCGTTTGCGGTGCTAGATGGTGGCTACTTGCTACATCGAGTAATTTGGCACCCCAAAAATACAATAAGCCAAATATTAGCGTCTTACTTAAGTTACACATCCAAGAATTTTGGAATAAATGCAACCGTTGGCTATCGATGGCTACCCTTTGGATGGTTCAAAACGAAGCACCAAATCGGCGGAGCGATTACGTCGTTGTGTTGCCTCATCCTGCCATCATACAGCCTTGTAGCACTGTATGGAGGAGACACCTACGACACTCTGCACTGTTTGCGGTACAAGCTGTTTGTTCACGAAGCTGCCAATGCAAAGGTCAACCTTGCTCGTCTGCCATCAACTGAAGAGGCTGCCGCTCAACACTCCTATCGAACGTATCGCCAAATTCAAAAATGGCTAAGAGTGGATAAGGAACCAACCTTGTGGGGATGGACCAGAAGCCAGCAGTGCTTGCTACCCGTCACAACAAAAGAGCTTGATTCACAAAGTTTGATGAAATTTATCTCCTGTAAGTGTCGTAAGCAATGCTCTGGAGGAGGCTTCAGCTGCAAGAAAGCAGGGCTGAAGTGTCCTTCTTTGTGCAGCTTTTGTATGGGAAAGGAGTGCTTCAATATTCCTACAGTAGATATCAAAGAATTTGACGATGAGGACTAAGACACAGGCCTGTGTCTAAACATATACATATGTAATTTTTTTTTCAATGTTAATATTTTTTTTGTATTTGATATTATTTCACAATCAGCTTTAATCATGATGATACACAATTTTCACATTTATTATTATTTATTTCTTTCTCAATGATATTTTTTTTTCCGAAATTAATAATAAACTTACATTAGAAACCTTTTGTGTTTTCTTTTCTTTTTTTTCTCTCTTTCAATAGAAATAATATGAGTCATGCTAATTATCAGACTCTCAAGTTGCAAAATTTCAGAATTTGCCAATTTCGGTTTTTGAAAATTATAGGGCTATTGGCCTCTCAGCTAAGTGCATAGATTAATGGTGATAACTGCTCTACAACAGAGTTATAATAGAAAAAATGCGCAGAAATGATTATAGAAGCCGTTATTCTAATGAACAGATGACTAAAAGTGGACTTGGAAAAATTTTGAAAAAAATTCCCCATCTTTGAAGAGCTAAATTTCCGAACTTATTATAGCTACAGAGCGGATCTTGGGCTCAAATTGTAGGTAATTTTATTTACTTTAAAAAAGAAGCGACCGATAATTTTCGTAAGATGCATGAGTTATAAGATTATAAATATTACTCATAATATTAATATAATCTTTAACATTACTTTTATTATTGAGAAACCCTTTTAGCACCTGACTAAGAGAAAGTATCCTTTTGACCTTCCCAGGGGTAAAATATAAATTACATCTTGAACAACACATGTCATAAACAATCATAAAGTAAACTGCCTTGGGTCAAAGATCCCCAGTCTCTCTTTTTACACCATATAAACACCCTGTGTATATCACTGTGACATGAGACAATTGACACCTACGCCGGACTACCCTTTCTCACGTTCCCTTTACTAAACATTTAGCCAGACACTTTCACCCTATCCTATCCCCACTCCAAACCTATAGGTTTAAGTAGCTGGAAGTTTTCAGAGGAAGACACTATACATTTGATTTGTAACCATTACACTAGAAGTCTTGTATGTAACTATCAGTAAATAAAGTATCTTTTTCTAAGTCTTCACGATTTGTGTTCGTTATCTGGCGCCCGAACAAGTGACAGACATAGCATCGAGATCGTACAATTCCTAGGTTTTCTCGAGTAAGCTGCTCTGCCTTGACCGAACACTGAAGAACTTTGACTGAAGATCCACTCTTGCGAGGTGTCTGACTGTCATCGCTTGGCCCACTGATCCCAGGTACCAACACTTCTTCAGCACACATCCAGTTTGAAACCCAATCATCCGAGGTATTTCAAGCAGAAGTCTCCTTCTGGCCCACTGAACCCAGATACCAAGCAAGGAAAACAGCGAACGTATTTAGTAAGCTTAGTTAAGATACTTATTTTAGTTATATAATTATTTCCTTTTTCATTACTATTATGTTATAGTATTATTATTATAAATATGGCATCGTTACAAAACAAAAGGAGATATAGCCCTTCTTTTAATTATAAAAATTACAATTTAATTATTCGAATATTATTAATTATAATTTTAAATGTAGTGAGATTGGAAATAAATAAAATATATTTTCAAAAAGAACCACTTAAATATGTATTAAAGAATGTCTTAGCTCATGAAGCAGAACATATTATAGTAAAATATAAATTCAAACATTTTAATGATTTGTTAAATTATTTAGAAAATGTCTTTTATGACTATAGGTCAATAGAGGAACTAAAATTAGATTTATTTGATACCGAAAGAAATCAAAATGAATGTCCGTTAGATTTTCTGCTACGGTTAGATAAAAAAAGAACCCTAATCATTTTTCGATATGATTTTGAATATTTATTAGATGATGATAAAGAAATAGGAACAAATTTACTAGAACGCCGTTTAGTCTTTCATTTCTATATGAATATCCCTGTAAACGTTAGCATATTCTTAAGGTCAAATGAAGCAAACAATTTAGAGGAGATAAAGGTTTTGTTGGAAAATGAAAACCGCTTTTTCTTAAATGATCAAGATTCATCAGAATCTATAACGAGGACCGATGAGAAATGTAATAATGACTATTTCCAAAGGAAACATTTACTAAAAGAAAATATTACAAAAAGAATAAACATAATGAAGCGGGCGCAGAAGTGGGTTGATCCCTGTTGCCGCTGTCCTCTCCTGGTTCATGAAGCAAGTGAGCAACCTTCAGGCGATCCATGAAGACGGTTTTCGGTCCTGAAGGCAGCTGGATGCGAAATGTTTTTCTCTCTCTTGCTAAAACCCGGTAAGGTCCGGAGTAAGGAGGAGTCAATAGTTTCCTCACGGTGTCATCTCTCAGGAACACGTGACTGCATGATCTTAGGTCGCGGTGAACGAATGTCTTCGCCGTGCTGCTGCGGTGGGGTGCCGGTCGAATATTCTTCATAGCATTCCGAATAGTTCTTAGAGTCGCCTCAATGTCTTCGGGCGTCGAGAAGACTCAAAGAATTCCCCTGGGAGTCGTAGGGGTTGCCCAAAAACCATCTCCGTTGCACTAGCTCCGGTGTCTTCTCGCACCGCTGATCTAAGACCAAGAAGCACAGTTGGTAGTGTTTTTGTCCAGCCTTCCGTGTTCAGCGTTGCCATTAGGGATGCCTTAAGGAATCGGTGCCACCGCTCCACGCAACCGTTCGACTGAGGATGGTAAGCCGCTGTCCTACTTCTTTCAATGCCAAGGATGCGTGTAAGGTTTATGAATAGGTCAGACTCGAACTGGCGTCCTTGGTCCGTAGTAATCCTGGCTGGCGAACCATACCGAGAGATCCATGACCCCACTATTGCTTCCGCCACTTTATTGCTTGTAATTTCCTCTAAAGGGCATGCCTCTGGCCAGCGGGTGAACCTATCTATGATAGTGAGGCAATATCGCATTCCGTTGGAGGGCGGAAGAGGTCCGACAATATCTACATGGAGGTGCTCGAATCGGGAAGTTGGAGCAAATCTACCCGGAGGAGAAACAGTATGCCGGACTACTTTTGACCGCTGACAAGGTATGCAGCAACGGGCCCACTTAGAAACGTCTGCATTCATATTTGGCCAGAAAAAACGTTGACTAATCAATTGTCTCGAAGCTCGAATCCCGGGGTGACTAAGTCCATGCAGGCGGTGGAATATTTCTTCTCTCATGGACTTGGGAACGTAGGGTCGCGCCTGAGGAGTTGAAGTTTCGCAGAGAAGTGACGAATCTGTACCAGGAGGTTTCATCCATCGGAGCTGAAGGCGCTCGTTCCCCTGAAGCTCTGGAACGTCTGGATCTTTCCGCTGCTCGGATGCCATTCGAGCAAAGTCTTCGGTACAATTGATGTTCTCGACCCTCGAAAGTGCGTCAGCTACAACGTTCTTGTCCCCGGGTACGTGACGGATGTCGGTTGTGAATTGACTGATGAAGTTTACCAGCCAAATCCGCATAGGCGTCGCTGTTTCTGGTTTTTGGAGAAACGCATACTCCAAAGGCTTGTGGTCTGTCCATATCGTAAAATTTCTTCCTTCCAGATGGTATCTGAAATGCTTAATAGCACGATGGATAGCCAGCAGTTCTCGGTCGTACGTAGCATACTTCTTCTATGCTGGAGAGAAGGCTTTGGAAAAAAAATCCAGAGGCCGCCAAACACTACCTTCTCTCTGTTGCAGGACTGCCCCCATGGCAGTATTCGATGCATCGCATACATGGACAAGCTCCGCCTTTTCTTTAGGGTGTCCTAACACTGCAACTTTCTTGATGGCATTCTTGCAGTGTTCGAATGCTTCGGTGGCTTCTGGATTCCAAGGGATGATCCTTTTGTCATTTTTCTTAGCTCCAGCTAGAAATTTATTAAGTGGAGCCTGTAAATCCGCCGCTACGGGTATGCAACGCCGATAGAAATTGAACATACCCAGAAAACGTCGAAGATCTCGTACTGTAGAAGGCTTTGGGTATGCTGCGATGGCTTCCACTTTGGCTGGGAGAGCTGTAATCCCTGAAGCGCTGACTGTGTGGCCCAAAAAGTCTACTTTTTGACGGGCGAAGACACACTTCGCCAGGTTCACCGTCAGTCCATTTTTCTCCAGCCGCTGCAATATCTCCTCCAAATGTGCTTGGTGCTGTTCTTCCGATTCTGAGGCAATGATGATATCATCTAGGAACCACCAAGCGAAATCTATCCCTCGGAGCACTCGGTCAAGAAATCGCTGGAAGGTCCGTGATGCGTTCCTTAGGCCAAAGCACATACGCAAGAATTCAAACAGTCCAAAAGGTGTGATGACCGCTGTCTTAGGGACATCCTCTTCTGCTACTGGAATTTGATAATATGCACGGTTAAGGTCCAAAGTGGTGAAAACCTTCTTCCCATGCATATTAACATTAAAGTCGGCCAGGTTAGGGACGGCGTAGCGGTAAGAGACTGTCTTCGAATTTAGTTGCCGATAATCGCCACATGGTCGTATTCCCCCATCTTTCTTCTGCACTATGTGCAGTGGACTGGCCCATGGGCTATTCGATGGACGGCAGATCCCTTCCTCGACCATCTGGAGAAATTCTCTCTTGGCGGCATTGTAGCGATCCGGTAGTAAGCGACGGGCTTTCGCTGTAACTGGGCCTCCCGTCGTCTCTATATGATGGACCACGTCGTGCCTGGGCTGCTTGACGTAAGATGTCTGCTGCGTCACCCCAGGGTACTTGCGCAGTATCTTCATGTACCATTCGCCAGATGGTACCGAGTAGATCGTTGGTACTGGTACCTTCGCTATTGTTCACCTGGTCGTGAGTCCTGTCTTCTGGTCCACCAGCTGACATCCCGCGAGATCTACGGCCACTGCCGCAGTTAATGTATTTACATTTTATTTGTACCATTGTTTTTATATAGATGTATTTTTAATTTATAATTATTTTGGTTTAGAAGTTTACCTAATTTTCATTTTCATATAATGCAGTGGCAAATCCATTTCACATAACCTCTTTGGTTATCACGCCAGCTGATAGCCGATAACCTTCTCCAAACAGTGTTGCCCGCTACAATTACAAGATTTCTAGAAACAATAAATCAACCTATAATAATAAATTTTGTTATAACGATCAAAATAATCATTTGAACCAATATTCATCCGGTATGTATCAACAAAATACTCTTTTTAAAAGCCAATTTAACCAAATTGCTTCAAATCCTCATTTCACTTAAAATCGTCAGCCGACTCTCTCAACTAATTCTTGTTTTAAAGAAGATTATAAAGATCGAAGAAATCGCGAACTTGAGGAATCGATAAAATACCTTAAAGAACAAATTTCAGAAGACCAATATGAAATGTTTGAACAACCCGACTATCCAATATTTCATGCACATGAAGAAATGGATACCAATAATTTAATAATTGATAATGCGGACTCTCCAATAAAAAATCTAACACCGGAACCATTAGGTGAAGAAGGTAACCATATAGATATTGTTGATGAATCTCAAAAATTTATTGAAATACAAAAGAATGAAGATTTCGATAATATCGGTATAATTGGTGGACCTATTTTAAAATTAGATGAAATAAGAAGCGATAATAATAATATTTTAAAAAATCGAGAATGCATTTCAGAAAAAGTAGAAATTGGAATAATAAAAACAACTAATCGCCAAAAACGTAGTGTTTCAGAAAATGTTGTTCAAATCAATTCCAAATCGCTTGAAAAGGAAAAGGTACCGGTCGAAATGCCTTGTGAAAAAGTGTCGAAACAGAGCCTTAACACTGATGATAATTCTATTGCAGTTCCTAGATGTGATGAAGTTGTTACTGGCTGTGTTCTAAGATAGCAACGTTATTGATTGGAAATTCAGTAATCGCACCTTTCATTGCAAAAGAAGATAGGCTGAATCAAATCACACATATTGGGAATAAACTAATTGATGAAGAATTAATTAAAATTACAGAGTTTAATAATGAAATGGATATAGAGAAACCTGATTCATCAGAATTATTAAAAAATACACCTACTTTAATAAATAATATAGCCAAGTTAACAAACTTATATACTGAACAAAATATAAACAATAGTTCTGATTGTATTAAAGATGATATTGTTTCAGAAGTTGATGCTTCACCTAGTTTAAATAAACCTGAAAGTAAAAGTTATTTTTTAGATGTGTCAAAAACAAGTAGTAGTGAACGCGATGAGCAAATAAATGAAAAATCAGTTCTAAAAATTGAAACCTTAATCTTATTCTCATCAAAAGAACCTTAGAACCATAAAGCTTCAGAAAACAGTTTAGGACGCACTATTTTAGAAAAAAGTCTAAACAGCTCAAAACAGAATTCAAGTACTAAATCAACTAGAATATTAGACTTACAAAAATTAATAGTTAAACCAAAAGTGGACTTGTCAACTACTATTACAAAGAGTAAAAGAAAACGATCTGAAAAGTCAAACCTTTACACCAAGTTTAAAAAACCAAAAGGAAAGATTACTTTCTTAGGATTTCTTTTAAAACAACCAAACTCTCAAGTAAAAGAAGATATCGGCCATTTCCATAAATGGCCAACTGGTGAAAATAATATTCACTAATGGATGCTAAAGCCTGATAATAGAGGGACTTAACTCTCTGCGAACCACAACATAAGGTACGAATTTGGCAATCAAGGTATGAATTTATAAATCAGGCTCAATCAATAATAGTTAAATTGTATTAATAATATCTTATTTTAACATATCAAGAACAGATTAGTATTAAATGTGTTTAAATATCTCACGGAAACTTATTTCCTTTAATAAAAAAATAAATAAATAAATAAAATTAAAAAATACATATTATAGTCAACATTTAAATACATACTTATACATAGTCATTTGCTATAAAATATCAAAGGAATGATGACACATTTAAAACATTATTGCACTGTATATGTAACTAATTATTTTTTGCAATTGACAACTTTACTGTTCAACATTCAACCTGTTGTTATGTGTATTGGGGAAATTAATTAAGTTAAAATAGTTTTATTGCTTAGATATTGAAAAAAAAAAAGAAAAAGTTTAATTAATAACATAAAATAATAATTATCAAGCAATTGTTATGGAAAACAATAAATTTTAATTATGATGCTATAAATGTCTATATAAAGGAACAACACACTGCCTATAAACCAGAATTATTTGAATAAGTGAATTTTAAATTATTTGGAATATTGTAGTACAAAAAATGAAAATGTTAATTATAATTGTTTATTAGAATTAGTTACTAATAGTAAGTTAAGTAATTGTAAATTGTTTAAAACTAAAACCGAATCTATGTTTATATATTAATGAAACAGGTCGATATTTAATACAATTAGAAATTTAAAAAAAAAAAAAAAAAAAAAAAAATCTGTTAATTATAATAATAAATAAATATGTTTATTTTTTATATACGTATTTTTTTTAAATATTATATTATAGATAATAGTTTAATTTTATTAAGTAATGATATTTTGTATAATTAATTAATAATAACAATACTTTAACATAGGAATAAGATTTGATGGATGTATATGTCAACAATTATTGTAATTTACATTTAGCAACAGCTATATTTTAAATGTTATAATTATGTGACAATAGTGTAAACCAAACTTCCATCCTTTAGAACTTTCCATCCAATCCTACACCTGAACATCCTTTTGCAATAAATGGTAGGCCTCTGGAATAGTTTCATAGAATACAATAAAGAGAGAATCCATTCTAATGATCAATTTTATGCTTCAGGGACTTTGAAATTAAAGGAGGGAGGAGTTATAAGATTATAAATATTACTCAGAATATTAATATAATCTTTAACATTACTTTTATTATTGAGAAACCCTTTTAGCACCTGACTAAGAGAAAGTATCCTTTTGACCTTCCCAGGGGTAAAATATAAATTACATCTTGAACAACACATGTCATAAACAATCATAAAGTAAACTGCCTTGGGTCAAAGATCCCCAGTCTCTCTTTTTACACCATATAAACACCCTGTGTATATCACTGTGACATGAGACAATTGACACCTACGCCGGACTACCCTTTCTCACGTTCCCTTTAGTAAACATTTAGCCAGACACTTTCAGCCTATCCTATCCCCACTCCAAACCTATTGGTTTAAGTAGCTGGAAGTTTTCAGAGGAAGACACTCTACATTTGACTTGTAACCATTATACTAGAAGTCTTGTATGTAACTATCAGTAAATAAAGTATCTTTTTCTAAGTCTTCACTATTTGTGTTCGTTATCTCATGACTCTCGAGATATTTACGAAATTCTGAAAAAAGTGGAAAAAAATCGAGGCTTTTTGACAAACTTGGTTTTACACTACTCTGATGTGTCCTAATAACATATCAAAAAATCAGAACTTTTTCATTTTTTCTGATGTTCATGTCTTGTTTGACTGGCCTATACCTTCCGCCGCCGGGTATAAACACTTGCTCTAGCTAGCCTTATTTTGGAGGGCCTACAACTTTTGTTCTATTTCACTTCCCCAATGATAATTTTATTGACTAGAATTATAACATTGTTCATATATAACGGGAAAAGGATATAAATAAAAACCTTATTTTATTATTAATTTATATAAAACTAGTTGGAAAAAAAAAAGGAATCCACAAACAATAAAGTATTATCTATTCCTATTACTAATTAAAAAATTCAAATTACTTATGCTATATTACTGCACATTAAAAAAATATATATTATGAACAAATATGACAAATTATTTTTGCATAAATGTTGCTTATTCTTAATAAGGAATAATTATATTATGAGCTGTATTCATTAAAAATATTTACTTTTTTAATACCCAAATCAAAAAGCTTCAGTACTTTTACTGATTTCATATAAAAGTGATAAGTACAAAAAGTTATTGAATTTTTCAATTGAATGAGTTCAATGAAATAACACCAATATGGAACACCAACGCATAGAGAGGTAACTTGTAGGTCTAGCCGACCAAAAATATAATCGTTTCCTATATATTTTGTGTTGCTGATTACGAAAAAATAAATTATAAAATATAAAGAACCTTCGGTTTTTTAAATATCATGTTAACCTTACAAATAACAACCAATACTATCAAGTTTATTTGGTCTTTGCAACCCAGATTAATTAATTAAATTACTTTAACAATTTTGGATTTCAAAACAGGTCGCGGTTTTTAGTGTGCTGGTATGGTTATTTTACGGAACTTGATCATAACTTTATTATATAGGTTATTATAGTAAATTTAATGAAAATTCAGATGAAAAAAAGAAATTTCGGATCGAACAATTAGTTTCGGAGCTGTAGCCAAATAAGTGGTGATAAAGCTGTTTTCGCAGAAAAGTGCGACCCTAGTCAAAGTGTGTTGAAATGAGGGGTGTAGATTGCATGACATATGCGATAATTTTTGACGTCACAGCTTCGCCAGGAGTAATTAGAAGGTAAACCTACTAATAGTCACCGACCCTGGAGGTTGAGCTAAGGGGGGAGAGGAGAGGTCCAAATTTGGTATTTTTCGATCTTATCCCGAAAACGGTGGACTCAAGAAAAATATGCTACAAATCGAAATTAAAGTTAATTAAATTTCCTATAAAATTAATTCTTTACATATTTGTCGAAATTCCAACGGTTTTCGAGATATATGTTATTTACGATGTATTAAAAATGAAGTACGAATTTTTTTTTTCGGAATCAAACGTTTCAATAATTTTTTTAATAAATTTATTCATATACCTAGCCGTTTTCTGATTGTAAGCTTGTAAATATCAATACATATCCTTTCAACAATTTAGTCATCAAACAGAAAAAAAATGGAATCATAAGTGGTAAAATATACTTATTTCGCAGTAAAGGGGTTTTATAACGCACACACTCCCTTCTGCGATTAGATACCTTATTAGATCCATTGTAATATGTTTATAAATATATTTTTTGTCTTTGTAGCCTTCCGTGTTTGTTGACTGAAACAGGGGCCCGAATAGACGAGAGAAAAGAGGGCATGCGGAAGTTCAAAAAAATATTTTATTTTTTTTAAAAAAAATAAAAATATTATTTACGAAATCAAATTTTTCCGAAAATTACTTCTTATTCAAATCAAAAGGTTTGTAATGGATTACTTCTTATGTCTAACCGTTTTCTAATTTTAAGCTGTAAAAAAAAAAATATTGTTTTTACAATTTATACCCTAGGACGTAAAGAAATCGTGGGAAGTTTCTCATACAAAAAAGCTTACAATTATTTATTATTACTATTACAAGGAGATTAGGGTTTAGAAGGAGGAAAATAGTCAAATAAGCCTATACTGTGTGTCAAATCAAAATGAAAAAAAAAAAAAAAAAAAAAAAAAAAATCATACAAAGAAATGGTTGTAAACACCTTGTCCTACGAGACCATTGTTGTTGGAACCTACGATAGCATTGGAAATGTTGATATTTCCTTTGATCCTATGCCGTCTAGGGATTTCACGTCTTTTCTACCTTCTTCTTTTTACCCGAACCTAGTATAATCTTGACTGTGGATTCCTATGTCAAAACGTAAGATAGAAAAAAGAGTTTTATTCAGGAATGCGCGAGGCAGGAAGGGAAAGAAGGAAACTGCCTATTTAAACTAACCTAGAAATTTATAAACGCTGTAATTTATTTGACTTAAAGCCCAAAAAAATCAGTTAATTATTTATATGCTAAGGGGTAACAGCTAAGACAGCAGGTACTAAGTACAAATAATGCCCAGGCGAATGTGGGCAAATATGATCTGGCCCCGTAAAATTTAGCGGCATAGTTATGCAGGTAGTGCAATAAATTATAAGCGTTTTATTAGACGTCGCACAGTGGGGTATTTGTACCAAATTCTTGGACAAAATTATTTTACGGGTTAAATCAACTCCATATTACTACTGCTAATATTAATTAGTGTTATTAAGCTATTTAATATAATTAAATGACATAAATCAACGTGTTTTATTGTTAGAAATTATATTTCACAACTATTATAAGTTAGATAATTACTGATAATAAAAAAAAATTTAAATACAAGATTGTTAGTCAAACTTTTGCCTGTATTGTACTTGTGAACCATCATATTCCCACTTTAATGTTAATTCCATATTACTGCGTTCCTCGTGAGTTAGTTGATGCAGAAAGTCTTCTAAATAAAGTATCAAACGTGATGTGGTGTGATCTAATAATGCTTGTCAATTGATTTCTACACAAGATTCTGTCACTCTATAAGAGTCTAGTGAAGGATAACAATATTTTTTTTTAACTTTAGTAATATACTGTAACAAGGATGCAACCTTTAATTGCTACTTCTAATAACTTCATATTGAGATCTTGTAAGTCCTGCTTCAACAAACAGGGAAAGAGCCTTTATATGTGAAAGTTTTTCGACTTTATTACTAACTGTATATGCTTTTTTCTGTATTTCCTAGCTCGATTTGGGGATTAGTTATATCTTCTAATAGTTTCGAAGCGTCTCTATTACCGGAATTATTTATCATTTTTTGTGTTAAAAAAGTAAGTTTATCTGAATCAATGTTTTCTTGAAGATATTTAGTATTTCTCATTTCACTGCGATCGCTTAAATCTTGGAAAGGCTTCTCCGGTCGTCCACTGCGCGATGAAGTTATAATGCTTTCTGATCGTGGAATAACAAAAGTTCCTTGAAGCCATTGTTCATTGTTTTTTATAAAAAGGTGAATCTTCCTACCTGCAGCTGCCCATCTTTGTTTGAATTCACTTCTAAGATAAGACAATTTATGCTTCAAGTCAGCACTTTCATGATCAGTATAATTATCTTGTGCCAGAAGAAAATTTTGTAAATGCTCCAACTTTTCATTTATATTACAATTTTTATATTGTTGCATAATGTTATATAAGTTGTCCACGAGTCATACAATTTATCCCTGAAGGCCCTAGAAAGAAGAAAGAGCGTTAAAATTTTAAAGTATTGAAATATGCCAAAATGACATTTTTTCACAAAAAAAAATACTTAAAACATTTAGTCGCACATAGTCGCAGCTGATTTCACTTCAAAAAGTAAGTATGATGGTTGCTCTTTGTGACGGTAAAAGAAATATTACCGGGACGGACCCGGAAGGGAAACTTAATTATCTCTGAAGTTTATATTTTGTGAAAAAAATTACTCACTTATTTGTTAAAATCAAAATTTAAAAAAAACTTTTTGAAACTATTCAAATTGAAGTAAAGCATCAAAATAATAAAAGTACATACCTTGCTGAAGTTGATCCATGTTGAAATAAAAACAAAATAATATAAAACAAACTTGGAGAACGTGTTGTAGTATGAGCTAGAGAGCAGGCTGAGTTAGCTCTGAGAGAGTACTTGTCTAAGCGCGTTTTTGTACTTCGCGACCCGCAGCCCCAAGACCTCTGATGGCCCTACTTAAGTCATTTTCTAATGCTAATGATCTGGTTTCATTAATTGATTGGAAAATTTGTTCTATTTTTAGCTTCAAAAAATGACTTTTGTCCAGCTTTTGAGGCCAAATACCCCACTGTGCGTCGGCAGATAACTAGTCTGATTGATCTATTAAAATTTTATAAATATTAAACTGATTTAATCATTGTGTTAGTTATAGGAAAAATAATTTCTTTATGACTGGGAAAAACTATAGATCATGGATATGTATACCTACAAAGTAATTTAATTAATTAATCTGGGCTGCGAAGCCCAGATAAACTTGATATTATTGGTTATTATTTGTAAGGTTAACATCATATTTAAAAAACCAAAGGTCCTTTATTTTTTATACAATATTTTTTCGTAATCAGCAACACAAAATACGTTATATACGTTATGCTTATCCTTATTAAGAATAAGCAACATTTATGCAAAAATAGTATGTCATATTTGTTCATAATATTTATATTTTTTTAATGTGCAGTAATATAGCTTAAGTAATTTGAATTTTTTAAATTAGTAATAGGAGTAGATAATAGTTTATTGTTTGTGGATTCCCTTTTTTTTTTTCAACTAGTTTTATATAAATTAATAATAAAATAATGTTTTTATGTATACCCTTTTCCCGTTATATATGAACAATGTTATAATTCTAGTCAATAAAATCAATCAACAAAATCATCAAATGTGAAATAGAACAAAAGTTGTAGGGCCTCCAAAATAAGGCTAGCTGCAGCAAGTGTTTATACCCGGCGGCGGAAGGTAGGGGATTAAGGTGTGGTTACGCATGGAGCAGCCAGCCGTAGCAGCTGCGTTTGCCAGACGCCGCGGCTGGAAGCGAAGCACTGCTTCAGTTGGTTTTATAGTCCAGTAAAATAAGGGTTCGCCGAAGAAAAAACTGCGGAACTTTTATTCTCAACGGATCTTATGTTTTTTGGGGTGCTGAACCCGAATCTGAAGTTTGCTACCACGGCAACCATCGGCTTCATATTCAAAACCGCCAAAAAAACACCGTTATTTTTGTTGTTTTATCTATAACACGATAACAAAGCTTTTTTCGAAGAAAGTCTTCAAATATTAATTGCAGCTGGAACTAGTACCTACATACTGAAAAAATGAAATCCGAAATCGGACCATTTTCCGCAAAGTTACGTTATTTGGAAAAAATGGAGAAATTGGCCAACTTGCCGTCAGTCCCACAGCTCCGCGAAAACACGTTTGTCGTACTCTTTTGGCTATAACTCTGAAAGTATTTGTCCCATACAACATTACTTTTTTTCATCTTAAAGCTGATTAAATTTACTGTAAGAATCTATAAATGAAGTTTTAATCAAACCCCGTAAAATGTATATGCCAGCCCGCTAATAAAAACGTACTGTTGTAAAATCCAAGTGTTTTTTGGCACATTCGTCGTTCTAACTCCTCAAATATTTGTTCGATCCCCAATTTATTTTTTCTATCTCAAAGCTGATTAAATTCGCTATCAGATGCTATATATCCTGTAAACCAGCTAAGCTAGCACGCTAAATGTGTATGTTTTGGCACAATATGTAAATTATGACATGTTCAGTAGACTGGTATGGGTATTTCACGGTGTTAATTATTAGTTACATATATAGGATCTAATAGTAAATGTAACCACCTTTTAGATAAAAATATTAAATTTTGGATCAGACAAACGGTTTTGGAGTTATAGCGAATAATGTGCCAAAAAAACATGTAGTTTACAAAAGTAAGTGAATTTCAGCGTGATAGCTTTTGCATTTCATGAATTTTGATAAAAATTTCTTATATAGGATCTAATTGAAAATTTAACCACCTTTCAGATTGAAAAAAAAAACATTTTGAATCGGACAAATACTTTCGGAGTTATGATATCCACTATATTGACAACGGGCACCCTGTCGTCCTGGTTGACCAGGAAGAGGACTTAGATGTTTTCTCTTTCTGTTACCACCGATATCTCAGATTAAGTATCCTCATTATCAAATCGAAGATTTATTTAAGAAACGATTTTTTATTTATTTTTCCTTTTTGGTTTCAAATTGTTATTTTTATTCTTTACTTCACAAGAATGTTCCTATCCATTTTTGAATTCTTAAAAACTTTTTCCAGGACATCACTTATTTTAAATTGTACTTTTTACTATTCTATTTTTTTTTTTTTTTTTTTTTTTTTTTTTGGATTATCCATCTATATTTGTTATATTGGATACAGTGTTTCCCTTATTCCAACATCCTTTATTACCATATAATTGTGAACTTACCACTAATAGCCTTATCCAAACCGAATCCTATAATTACCCTTACCACTAAGCCTGTATTGACCCTATCCCTATTTAATCATTTGCCTGTCCAAAAAATTACTTTTTATTTTTGCCTCATATAGCTATATATATAGAGCAGTAAGTAGATGTGTAAATATATATTTTCAAGTATTTGTAAATATTTTGTCTTATTAACATTCAAATAGATAATTTTTTTGTCTCTATATATCTTTTCCTTTCTATTCACTATATTTGTTTTATTTCATTGATTTATTTTTTATTTTTTTTATCGTTCTGAATGCATTGTGATTATTATATTAGCATATTAGCAGTATTATTAGTATCTTTCTCATGTATATATTCATAATATGGTTTTATTTTAAAATAGATACATATATCATCTTTCCTCCATTAACAATCACAACACCAGTTTCCTTATAAATATACTCCGCTTAAGCCAGAATACGAACTGATGAACTTCCAGCCGCAGCGTCTGGAAGCTACATGTGGAACCACCCTGAATGCAGCAGCTGCGGCTGGCTGCTCCATTTGGAACCCCACCTTTAGTGTTTATAATCGCTTATACTCTGCCATACTTCTAACGTGACTTTTCCTAATTCCTTCTTATATTTTGATACACCCCGCATTTTTAAATATATTATAAGTATGCAGTGTTTTTGGTTATATAGTTTCAGTTATTGTTTACTTTTATAATTTTTCGAAATTTTCAGTTTGGATCGTGAAAATTCTATTTTGAGTTCCAAAACAAACTTTCGATTGAAATGTTATTTTAGATTTGTAGTTTGAGGCAACTCTAGTCATGATAGATGTAAATGCTACCTGAAAAAAAAAACAAAAAAAAACAAAACATGCATAGAAATTCGTATTTATGGGTTTCATGTTGTTCGTATAATTAAAAAAAAATTTTCGCCCAATAGAAATTATTCTACACTTGCCTATTAGTTGACTTTTTTTTAAAAAATACTAGAAAGTAATTTTTTTTTATCCTAAAATAGTAAATATCACATATATGGCCTTCTAAAATAAATACATCAAATTCTACAGAAATATAGAACAAAATTAACTTTACAGAACCAAAATCGAATGAACCGTTGAGATTTGAGGAGAAATCTAAATTTTGTTTATTTTGGCACGCTACGTGGTGGCAACATTTGGTACTACAGAGGGGACATTTACCCTTAAGGGGAAACCGCCCAGTTAGTAAGAATTATTTTTAAGAGATAGCAGCACTTTCGGAAGTAAAAGTTTTCCCAAGTTTTTTCAAAAACTATAAATGCAATTTTAATTTTGAAAAATAGTTTTATCACAATAAACAAAAAGCTCGTGAAGCACTTAAAAAAAAATTCACACAAACTCTGAATTAAAAATGGCAATTTAAAATTATCATTTAAAAAAAACAAGTATACTAATTGCAGCCACTGATAAATAATGAACAATGGCATTGGAATTTTAGAAATCAAATAAGTAGATTTGTCGTACTACATGTTAGAATATTTCTCTTTGTTTTCACTGCCACTCTTGCTTAGATAAGCAAGCTACCTTCAGTTGCAGTTTAGTGGGGAAAGAGAGCTGTGGGGACCCTAATCTCCTCTACACTGATCTATCCTCTCCCCAATAGTGGAAAAACCAACAGAATAAAGGCCAACAAAATTTGACATACATTTTAGACCATAACTAATATTTAAAATGCGAGCCTGTGTGGGAAATATTCTTCAAAATAGTGGCAATCTATATTCTTCTGTAAATAGTAAAAATACAATAGAATAAAACAATCTCTTTCAAAACCTGGTTAGAATTTCTATGAAATTTATAAATATGTTTAAGCCCAGAAGATAATTTTAGAAAAAAATAATAAATATCCTAAAGTAACTATTTATAATTATATAATAATTAGGTTTGTATAATAAATAAACCTACAAGAAATAATAAATAATTGGAATAAATACCGACTTTACATATGAATACTTTATGTAACTGAAAATACCCCTAATTAAATATTTGGACATTGATCATAAGGAATATATTTCACAAATTACTAACTTTAAACAACATATTTCCAAGCACAATAGAAATCAAGTCAGCATTATACTCGCATAAATAAAAATTCAAAGTTTTCAACCAGACAGTTACAAACCGTTTATTACAAGCTTACTTTGTCTTGTAAAAAACATTACCATTCCAATATTTTTTAATTTATCACATAGATTAAATTTTAAAATCATGGGAACCTTTTAGATAACCATTTCTAACGTCAATGGAATCATAAAGGGTGTTAAATCATATTAAATATTTGATTATTTTCATAAAAAATATATATTTAAAAATAATTATAAATTTCATTTTTACTTTTTAGCTGCAGATAAAACTTATTTATTTTAAACTCCAAATATACAAATTAAAAAAAAAAAATATATGTACAAATATATTTATAATTATTTAAGAAAAAGATATTTATATATATTTATAGATCTCAGAAAATTTTTAAAAATCGAACTTCCTTCCAAACTTTAATTCTTGCTTCCTTCACAAAATTCCAAATATCATCTGATAGGAGAAGGGGTTTCCCAATAGATGGGAAGTGACCACCCCCTTCTTGTTCTGTAAATGTGATTAAGTTTGTGAAAGTAAATGATAATATGTGCTTTGGCAAGAATGATAATTCATTTTCGAACCAGATACAACCTGCAGGAACATTCAGACTTCTCCTACAAAAATATATGACAAAGTAATTACAGTGAAAAGTCCATGAATAAACAGAGATCATAAGGCAAAAATTTGCAATATAATATTGTATTGATCAATTAATTATTGATAAATCAACTCAAAAGAAAAGAAAGGAAACAAAAGAGCATTTGAATACTCTAAGCAATTTACTGCTAATGAGTTCTCAAAATTAGATAAGCTTTATATAAGTATTCTAGACTAACATTATTATGAATCTCCTCACGAATTCAGCATTCCTATCGAATGTTTCTCTCCATATTCGCATGGATGGTGTGATGCTTTTTGTAAGCCAGTATATCATGATAATATCTAGTAGATCATTTTTATCAAAGGATTCCAGCCCTCCATCAGTACGATTTTTCAAATTATAGTTTGACCAAGCAGAAATATTTTCTAGAATATTTGCTGCTAGACCAACTGGTGAATCTGTTAAGGCGATTCCTGTAAAAGTGAATTCAAACAGTACATTTCTCAAATCAGATTTTTGTCACTGCAGTTTCATCAATCCTACGTAAAACACTTATTAATTTCATATTTATAAATAGTTATAACAGGTGAAATGCAACAACAATTTAGTTTTCTTTTAATGATCAAAATTATGATACACATAATTTCCCTCGATAAAAGCTAAGTTACGGAATGAGGACTTTTTTTTAGTTATGTGAAATTGGTAGGAAGACAAAATAATGAACTGTTGAAAAAAAAAGGAAAGTTTTTTATTTAAGATATATAGGCTTAAGTGGATTGAATTTAAGATATGCCAATATAACTATTCAATAATTAAGCAATAACTGTTCTAATACTTTATCTATGACAAAAGTTATAGGAAAACCTAAAAGGCAAAGTTGCTATTCATCAGCATTATATTAATTTTGAAAAGATTTCTGATTTAATTCATGCCAGAAGTTGTAAAGAATCTACAGAATTATCTCTGTTTTTAAAGTTATGTTGCTTTTTTATTATTTTTCACATACATTATTATTTTTAATAATGTGTTACATATAGCATTATTATTTAATCTATATATCTAAATACTCTGCATCAAAATACTCCCTTCAACAAAAATGTTGTTTTATTATGTTTTGAGGTGTGCTTAACATGAATCTGAAGTCAGAAAATCTTAATCAGGCACCATTTATTGTCAAATTTGTGTTTTAGGTCAAAAAATGAGGTGTTTTTTAACATTCCGATCATTTTTTTATCATTTTAAAACTTTAACAAAAAAATTAAATGACCTAATTTATTCCTAATTTAAAATAAAGGAGTATTTTAGTATGTTAATATATCCAATTCACTTTATTACAGCAATAACTCCTCTTTAAGCAATCATCATTATGTGAAATGTTTCGGGATCCTCCATCCCATCATCAGACTTTCTATTCTTCTGGTGTTAACTCACCAAGGCAATTTAACAGTTACATTGACATGCTAAATTGTCTTGGTGAGTTAACACTAGAAGAATAGAAAGTCTGATGATGGGATAGAAGATCCCGAAACATGTTACATAATGATGATTGTTTAAAGAGGAGTTATTGCTGTAATAAAGTGCATTGGATATATTAAATAACCTATTTGATTTTGAAACTTTTATAATGCATTACAAAATGAAAAAAAAAAAAAAACGAAGAGCATAAGTATTAGGCTTTGTTGCATAAATGACATTGTTGAAGAATTGCTTTAATCATATAAGGCCATTGGTTGCAACTTGCCCCTAAAAATTCATTTTTTGCATTCTCTTTTGAGCTTCTTCCCTCCCAACTTAGTAGCAGTTACAGATAAACACAGAGAACGATTTCATCTAGAGATAGGCCAAATGGAAAAAAGGAAGAGTGGTAAATGCAATGAGAAGATGCTTGTCGATTACTGTTGGGCACTACAACAGAAGACATCTGATGTAGAGTAATGATGTTATTATTTTATATATTACTGTTTCTCACCAAAAAAAGTCTTAAAAATATATATATGAAATAAGTGCTATTTTAGTTGTGTTTTTTTTTTAAATAACCTCCCATCTCTAAAAAATGGTGCTTCATAGAGTTGTTTTGACTATTGATTTGAATTCAGGACACTTGTAAATATGAAAGTCACAAAAAAATGTTCATAGGAGGGGAAAAAATGAAATTAAAAATAAATAAATAAAAAATATGCTTTACCATGATTTTTTCAAAAACAATTTCTAATTTCTCAAAAATGGCGCAGGATAGAATTTTATTGCTTTCAGATTCCGATTCAACACACATAAAAATATAAAACAGGAACAATTTCTCAAGGGAGCTAATTTTTATTTATTTTTGCAGAACTGTGTTATTTATATTTACAGACTTACCAAGAGTATCTGGGCTTGTGTAAATAAAATCAAAAATAGCAAGTTCATCAAACGTTATCCATGAATCCTGTACAAGAGTATCTCCTTCATATTCTTGAGCAAAAAATAATCTTAGGAAAAATGAATGAAAAAAATATGCTAACGAAGTAAATGACATTGCAAGACATAAGTTTGAATGGTATCCTAAAACACTACATATTACAATCAATAAATTATTTGATGATATTTTTACATAATGATGATTTAAATATAAAACACTCAATGTATAGAAGAAAACAAAAACCTTATTTTAAGAAAAATAATAATTATTAAAAAAGACTCTTATATTCCTAATGTGCATTTTAACCAGCAGAAATACGAATTCTTCCAATATAAACTTCACATTTAAACACCAGCCAGTTTATAAATGTAGAACTATCATTAGAGTTCTATAAAAGTGCAGTTTTTCAACTAGTCACTGTTAATTCAGATTAATACAAGTCTATACTTGTTTCAATGTAATTAATAACTAAAAATAAAAATTGTAAATTATAAAATTTATCAAAAAAAACAAATAATTGTCTAATAAAGTTGTTTCAGATAAAACATTGAGGTTTGCAGAAGTTAAAAAATAGTAAAATAACAATTATTATCAATAATGTAATAGACACTTCTAGTTGTTACTTATTATAATTATTTATTGATTATTACTAGGTACTATATTGAAATTAATTATTTATTATTATTACTTAAGCGAAAGTGATTTCTAGCTAACTAATATGGTAAAAATTTCATTTACATAATAATTCAAATGACATTTTTTTTTTTGCTGATGATTTGTATAATTCTGACATTGAAAAATAATTTTTAAAAAAAGAGTCATGGTCCCGGAAAGTATTCTATCATTTTGATATGTTCTCAGATCTTGCCAAAATTAAGAGGATGAAGTTTAAAGAAAATTACATGTTTAAAATTTAAATTTATACCATCATAACAATAATATATGTAATAATTATGAAATAATTATTTGTTGTTGATAAATATATTTTTAATATATTTTTTATTTCGAAGATAAAAGATTTGCCGGGTCGGGATTCGAACCCGAGTCGCCACTTTTTTAGCGTGGAGCCTTATCCACTAGGCCACCGAGCTCGTATCCGAACCAGGGAAATCTTTTCTCTTCACTGATCCATACCCCCGGGCACTCGCAGTTGCGATGTACAAATCGGGGATGAATGTTCATTGAACATTACTGTTAACTGGATCTTGTTGACATACGTCATATATGTTATAATTATGAAATAATTATTTGTGGTTGATAAATATATTTTTAATATATTTTTTATTTTGAAGAGAAAAGATTTGCCAGGTCGGGATTCGAACCCGAGTCTCCACTTTTCTAGCGTGGTGCCTTATCCACTAGGCCACCGAGCTCGTATCCGGACCAGGGAAATCTTTTCTCTTCACTGATCCATACCCCCGGGCACTCGCAGTTGCGATGTACAAATCGGGGATGAATGTTCATTGAACATTACTGTTAACTGGATCTTGTTGACATACGTCATATATGTTATAATTATGAAATAATTATTTGTGGTTGATAAATATATTTTTAATATATTTTTTATTTTGAAGAGAAAAGATTTGCCAGGTCGGGATTCGAACCCGAGTCTCCACTTTTCTAGCGTGGTGCCTTATCCACTAGGCCACCGAGCTCGTATCCGAACCAGGGAAATCTTGAATGGATCAGTGAAGAGAAAAGATTTCCCTGGTTCGGATACGAGCTCGGTGACCTAGTGGATAAGGCACCACGCTAGAAAAGTGGAGGCTCGGGTTCGAATCCCGACCTGGCAAATCTTTTCTCTTCAAAATAAAAAATATATTAAAAATAATATATGTAGTTAGAGTAGTCTGAAATGGAGAGAAACGTTTCTTTTTATGAAAATTATTTATTTTTGCTTTATGACAAAGAAATTCAGAATAGCATTGTGAGATGAGACCTTTCCAATTTTTCCACTAAGTGAAGTTAAAAATTTAGTATTTATAATTTTTTTTTTTAATGGTTTCATTAGCTTACAGTTCATATAGGCCTGGTACCAAAAAAGGGCTTTAGGTCGCAAAAAATTGAAGAGAGCTGCATTTTTGATATGTTGTAAGGGCATGTCTGAGTAGTGTAAATCCAAGTTTGCAACCGAAAAACCGGATGGGAAAACTTTTGGTGGCCGAAAAAAAAAGGAAATTTTCGGAGTTATTTCAGTTTTTGGCCTGTATCTCCTAATCGGTGCGTTTTTGTTAAAAAAACATGCGTTATAATTTTTAAATTAGATTAAAGTTGCTACAATTTGAGCCCAATCGCAGCTCTGTTGGTCAAATAGAATCTGAATTACGTTCCATTGAAAATTGGTAATGTTTTCCAAAAATTCCAAATTTTAAGTTTTGGCCGACTTTCGTGAGTAACACCGGCCGAAGGAGTGATATACGAAGAATGTCAAGATGAATGAGGTTGTAGTAAATTTAATTAACTTTAATTTAAGCACAGACCGAGGCCTGTAAGTGTAAAACTTCTCTTGTTAATGAAAAAAAAAAAGTGTATGTTTTTAGCAGTTTGATACAATAACTCGTTACTTTCAGCACATTTTGTGTTCTAAGTATTGTTAAAGCTAAGCAAATTTGCAATAATTTTTTTTTTTTTTTTTTTTTTTTTTTTTTTTTTTTTTTTTTTTTTTTTTTTTTTTTTTTTTTTTTTTTTTTTTTTTTTTTTTTTTTTTTTTTTTTTTTTTTTTTTGACTCAGATCAATAGTTTTAGAACTGTGGAGGACTTATGGATAACTTGTGGTTAGTCACACTTTTCCTACACCGTATGCCTGAAAAGGCAAGGAAGGGGAAAAAAGAAAAAAAAAAAGTCACACTTTTCCGCTAAAATACGTTTGTCGGTACTCGTTTGGATATAACTCCGAAATCACTTGTCTGATCTAAAATATGTATTGTTCGTTCGTCTGAAAATTCGATCCCGAATTTCTTTTTTCTATCTCAAAGCTGTTGAAATTTACCTTAAGATCCCATATATTTAATTTTAATTAAATTTCATGTAATACCCATTTCAGAACGCTACAATCTGCGAACTGTTATAAAATACAAGTTTTTTTTTGGAACATTTTCTCTATAACTCCTAAACAATTTGTTTGATCTCAAATTTCTTTTTTTCATCTCAAAGTTGGTGTAATTTACTAGATGATCACATATATGAAATTTTGATTAAATTCCATGAAACACCCAAGCCAGCCCACTGAACATATCAGAATTGCCATGTTTTGCCAAAACATACACATTTTCACAGTGTTCTGTACGCATTGATGGCGAGCTCTCAAGCTATTTTCAGACTTTTAGGGGATTACTGCAAGGTGATGGTCTGGCGTGCCTTCCATTCTATTTTGCCAGATAAGAAGAACTATTTTCAACCGGTCAGCTAAATTACTGGGGTATGCCGATGACGTGGATATCATCGGGCGAAATTTTAATTCCATGGCCGAGGCGTCACAAGTCTACGAGTGGCAGCTGCGAGAATGGGGCTTGAAGTCAACCAAGCGAAAACTAAATACATGGTGGCAAACTCACGAGAGATTCTTACCTTCAGACGTTCAAATTGACGGCTGTACATTTGAGAGAGTCGAGGAGTTTGTATATCTAGGATGCTTGGTGACGCACGACAACATTGGAAAAGAAATGACAACAAGAATTTTGACAGCTGATAGATGCTATTTCGGGTTGGTGCAACAGATGAAAAGCTGTTCATTGTGTCGCGCTACCGAATTGCGTCTATACAAAATCCTAATTAGACCAGTACTTACATATGGGTCAGAGAGTTGGACGCTTACCAGGACACAGGAAAATCAACTCCTCCGATTTGAAAGAAAAGTACTAAGAAGAATTTTCGGAGCGATATTCGATACCAGGGGGCAAGCCTGGCGAATAAGGACAAATTCGGAAATCTCTGAGCTGTTCAATGATTGTGACACCGTGCGTTTTATCAGAGTTGGTCGGCTCAGGTGGGCTGGTCATGTGACCAGGATGAGCACAGACTCTGTTCCGAGAAGGATCCTCGAGGAGGAAATTCATTCTACTAGAATACGTGGGCGCCCCAGACTTCCTGAATGGACGGTGTGGTGAGTGATGCACGCGCCATTCTGGGAATCCGGGACTGGAGATCGGCTGCACGGGACCGAGTTGAATGGCAGAGATTGCTTCGGGCGGCCTTGACCCCTCGCGGGTTGTAGAGCGAAGGAAGAAGTAAGAAGAAGAAGAAGGAAGACTTAAAATTGGCTAACATGCGGTTAGTCAAACTTTTTCGCTAAATACGTTTGTCGGTACTCTTTTGGCTATAACTCCGAAACTGTTTGCCAGATCTAAAATTTGTATTTTTTATCTGAAAGCTGGTTAAATTTACTGTCAGACCCTATATATGAAGTTTTGATCAAGCCCTGTAAATTATCCATGCTAGAACACTGAGATCCCGCACTATTGAAATCCTTATTTTTTCGACACATTTCTCGTTATAACTCCAAAATATTTGTCCGATCCCGAATTTCTTTTTTCTATCTCAAAGCTGTTGAAATTTACTTTTAGATCCCATATATTTAATTTTAATTAAATTTCATGTAATACCCATTTCAGCACGCTACAATCTGCGAACTGTTTTAAATACAAGTTTTTAAGAACTGAAAGTAAATTTCACCAGCTTTGAAATGGAAAAAAGAAATTCAGGATTGAATTTTTAGATGAAAAATACAAATTTTTGATCAGACAAATATTTTTGGAGTTGTATCCAAAAGAGTACAGACAAATGTATTTTAGCGGAAAAGTGTGACTAACCGCAAGTTAGCCAATTTTAAGTCCTATAGTTCTAAAACTATTGATCTGAGCAAAAAAAAAAAAAAAAAAAATAAAATAAAAATAAATACAAAAATAATAGAACCAATTTTATTGCAAATTTGCTTAGCTTTAATAATATATAGAACACAAAATGTGCTGAAAGTAACGGTTTCCGAGTTATTGTATTAAACTGCTTAAAACATACAAGTTTCAATACTTTTGTATTGATAATTAAAAATTATCGGCTTATATAAGAAGAACTAAAGTAGAGCCTTTATTTGTATTAGAAACTTAGTACCTAGTAGTATTCATTTATGATCTATTATTTGATATAAAATATTGATTTTGTGCCCAAATATTTTTATCATAAAGATGATAAAGCATTAATGAGGAATAGTTATACAGAGGAAAATGAAATTAATAAATGTGAATTTTTATTATTATATTATTAGTGATTTTTACAGAGAAATAAATACTTTATTTTTCACTTTATAATAGCAAAAGACATCCCTAAAAGCCAGTAGCCAATGCACTAGATTGGAAAAAGTTGGGATAATCAGTATTGGTCCAATGGTCAATATTGGATCAATGGTGCTCACCACCTGCTGGTTGATTTTCAAACTTGAATGAAAAATAAACTTTATTCTGGGAATTACCGTTCTCTAAGAATAATTATAATGAACAGTTGCAGGTGCTGAGAAATGCCTAGAGTTGAAGGTAGTGAAGGTGATGGAGGATTGTTAGAACTAATAACTGTTCGGGAATGGTGGGATTGGTACCAATTTAAAGCAACATTGGGTTGGGAGAGTTTTTTTTTTTTTTTTTTTTTTTTTTTTTTTTTTTTTTTTAGTTTAGATAGGAGAATGGAATAATGTACACAATCAAAAGCCTTTGAAAAATTAAACACGGACAAACTTCACTGGGCTTTTCGTAATTATCGCTTTTTTTAATAACAATATATTTGAAAATCTTTAAATTTTATTATTGCTAAACCTTCCTTGAACTATGAAGATGATATAGTAAAAAATTTGATACAGATTGGTTCTGTTGTTTCCATGGTTAGTGATCTCAAATGAAAACTGGCATGTCCTTTTATATGGTAGTATAGATTTGCTAATTTAACAAATACAGCTTACTTTTTTTCAAATATAATGGCTTGGGGTTGACCAATTATTGAGCCTGCATCTGATGCATGAATATAGTACTTTTCAAGCCCCAATCTGCACATGAGACGATGAAACATTATACTGATTTGAGCAGCATCAAGACCTGATATCGGTGAAGCCTCTGAAAAACCATTACCTGGGATCGAAGGAGCTACTACTTCAAACACAAAATCATTGGATTCCTGTGCAGTAGTTAACATCGGTATTAGTTTATAAAGCGCTCTTAAAGAAACAGGCCAGCCATGAATCAGCAATAATGGTAAAATTTCTTTACCTGTGGAAAAGTATTAAAACTGGAGATTTTATTTGCCTGAAAATGCCATTTTGTAAATAAAGTCATTCAAACATAGTAGTATGATAAAAGCTATTTCTTTATATGGGACTAAACAAATTCAGTGAAAATGATAGATCCATGATATTTAAAAAATCAAAATTTAACATTCACTAAACATTAATTACTAATGAGAAATAAGTAGTTGATTGTTATGTAATTTATGAAGAAGATGCAGTCAGTTAGAAAGAAATAAACATGTCCGAGTAAAAAAAAACTATTGATGAAGTGCCAATGTACCTGCCTTGCAGTACAATTCAGGGCTAAAATAAATAAAAAAAAAGATTTTTTTTTTTTCAGGAAGTATATTTTATCAAAATGTTTGTGAATTATATTTTTTATCACTCATATATTTACAGAAGTTTCTTATAATTGAAAGTCAGTCTTTCAGTTTGAATGATTGCATTTAATATTTATATTTCACTTAAAGGCAATTTGTTAAAAATGTAACTCGTGAAGAACCCCAGTAAGTAAAATAGTAATTTACCTTTAGCTGCAGCCTCATTTGGTTTCACATGAATAAAATGTATATTTAGCCCCCCTATTTGGGTTGTAAATTGAGGAAATTGGTTTAGATAAGGCTCCCTTTCTTTCCAATTGTATTCTGTCTTCCAATATTTTAAGAAACTTTTAAGATATTCAGCATTGGTTCCATAAGTAAAGCCAACTCCTTCCAGTGAAGGTGGTGAATGTCTTGTGCTCAACAGCTTTTCTTTGAGATCTATCAGATCCTGTACAGTTAAATGTTAGTTACGTAAAGTAATTTATCCTGATATTATTAACCACAAAATCTAATTTATAATTAAGAAATTTACTGTAAAAATAAAGAACAATTCTCTAAAAAGCATTACTTACATATTCTGAAATATTTATTTTGAATGGTTTAATACGATAATCATCATATTGAGCAGTTAATAGTCTGAAGTGTTTGAAATCAACTTCAGGTGGTATGGACACAAGTGCCAATTTACAAAAATAAACTGCCATTGCTGCCATAGCGATAAGACACAAAATCATATTTCCAATTTCAACGTTGATCATTACTGTAAAATACACAATTAAATTATTTCTTAATAAATTTATTTGAACTATTTACTTACGAATAAAATGCATTTAAGAATGTTTATAGAATTTACTCACTGAAACTAGGTTCAATGTTTATAGATATCAAGGATTCTTAAAAATATTTTTATTTTTATTAAATCCTGTATGATGGACAAATTAGAGCACTAAAAAAAAAAAAAAAAAAAAATAAAAAGTAAATTAAATTCATATATAAATCAGATGGTCAGATAAATAAATTTTCTGTCTTGTTAATCTATCTTGGGCTATATACTATATTTGGGAAGTAGCACAAATTCAAGGACAGTTAAAACAAGATTGTATAAATTACTGACCAGGCCAATGATTGCTTTTGTAGCAGAAGAATGTATCTTCACCATATTTACTGAAAGAGATATCAATATTTCAGAGCAAAATTCTTGGGTGTATAAATGCTCCAGTAAAAAATGTTTCAACATAAAGAAGACAGATAAATAGAGTGATTTACTCCTAGCTTAATGAGCTTGATGCTGCTAAGATTGACAAGCTCTGTTGTCTATGTTGTGCTGGTCATGTCATCAGGTTGGGACCTTATAATACATTGATGAATAATTAGTCAAGCCCTAGGCAAAACTTATTGGCAAAGCATCATAAAATTATTGTAAATGGAGTTCAGGTTCTTGAGGGACTGTAAAGCTACGGAGTTAGTGAGTGAATAAATACATGGCACCTGTCCAAGAATATGCTAGAAGTGTCGATGGGTGAATGATAGAGATGACAGAGCCCTTCTTGGGGTTCAGAATGAGATTGCAGCAGCAACTGATCAAATCAGTTGGAATCAGTTGATCAGCAACTGTTGGAAGCTGCTTAAAGAAGCAAAGATCCAGCAAAGGGTTTTTGTGCTGAATGATGAATGAAAATTAATCTGTTCATAAAGAATTGAAATAAGGTATATTCCAATACATACCTATTTTGAAAAAACTGAATTTGGATCTAATAACATTAAAAATTTCAAATGGAAGATACAGTATGGCAATAGCTTTATAATGATCCAGATTTTCTAGTAAACCATTAGGCAGGTGTTCTGTTAGCTGATAAATTTGAATGTTTGGTCAAAATGAGGAATAACAAAGTAAGTCTGATGAGCCATATCAGTTCTCTATAATTGTGTTAATAGTAATCCTTTTAATTTCATCTTCATAGATCTTATAAAAGTAAGGGATATAATTACTCTGTTTTAACATTTAAAAGTTCTCTCTTAGTTTGATTTATGTAATTATTTTTTGTAAAAATTATCTAGAACATGAAATTCATCATATACTGTATCCTGCAATAAATACTAGATATTAAAATACCAAAAGAGAGAAGTTTTAGAAAGAATAGGATATTTTCAGTATCTGATGAAATAAAAAAAAAATTGCTGTCATCAATGGACTCTAAAAGAGCATCTTGTATAAATATAGTTCTCAGCATAACATAAATGAAGGGTAGTAGGCTAGAAGGAAGAATGACCAATAACCATAGTTATAAAAAAATTGAAAATGTAAATTACAGAGATTACATTTTTTATTATTGGGAACGGGTTCTTCAAACTCCAAAACATGTGAAATCATCTTTCAAACCTCTATGAGACTACCTTTAGTAATAGTACACGAGACAGGCTAACAGGTGACAAAATCTCATCATTGATTTTTTATGGACATTTTATTTTAGTTTAAAATACACACCTCTTTGGTAGGGTCCTACAAAAGAGAAAGAATAAAGGATATGTATATAACATATATACATTTTCCAAGTTTACCTAAACCTTTTTCAGAATAGCTTAATCTTTTTTGACTTATGTTTAATCCATTCCCAAATTTATTTAATATTTTCCAGTTATATTTAGTCTTTTTCCATTTTTATTTAGACTTTTCCATTTATATTTCAACTTTCCCATTCATATTTAAACATTTTCTAATTATGTTTAACCTTTTTCCATTTTATTTTAGACTTTTCCATATAAATTTCACCCATTTCCACTTTTAGTCTTTTTCCATATTGGTTGAACCATTTTCCAATTTTTTTATAACTTTTTTTAAATAGAATTATACACCTAATTTTTTTTATGAGAAATTGGAAAAAAGGATAATAATCATCCAAACATATTTTGACAATCCAGTATTTATTATCAGATAACAAACAGTACAATAATGTAAATATAAAATAAATCATTCATTGTTCTTATGAAATGCAATAAGAATGAAATACAAATTATTTTACTATGTTATACAAGAAAAGGAAAGTAATAAGATGCTTCTAGTTCAGACACTTATAGATTCTTATAACGTCTACCATAAAAAAAAAATCAGTTCCTTACGGATGGTATTTTATCTCGGTTTTATTCTTAAAAAAAAATTGAATTCCGTACTAAATTTGATTTTAATATTAATTAAGTATTATTTATAGTAACTTATACTTATTATCGATGATCTCCCATAAAACTTTATGGGCCATTGGCTATTTCCATGAGAAATTTATTTATCTATTTTAATTCAATAGATAGTCATATAACTTAGATAGATAGATATAATAGGTAGTCACATAACTTTTACCATTAAAAAAAAAAAAAAAAAAGGAGGAGTGAAAAAAAATGCTTTTCTTGAAAAACATAGAAGAATAATTTGTATTTCATAAATTTAAATTATTGTACTGTTTGTAATCTAATAATAAATACTGGATCATCAGAATAAGGCATTTTGATGATTATTATCCCTTTTCTCCAATTTCCCACAAACATTTACGGTCCATATTCTATTTAGAAAAAGTTTAAATAAAATTGGATAAGGTTAAAAGTCTAAATGGAAAAAGACTTAAAATATATGAAAAAGGGTGAAATACAAAAGGAATAGTCTAAAATAAAAATAGAAAAAGACTAAATATAACTGGAAAAGATTAAATGAATGTGGAAATGGATTAAACTTAAGTCAAAAAAAGATTAAACTATTCTGAAAAAGGTTTAAGTAAACTTGGAAAAGGTAATTGATACTCTATTGATATTGCAGGTTTTTATTTTTAAAATTAAATAAATTATGAATTAAAACAAAATTGAATAGAGAAGTGATTCAAATTTAAATTATTATTAATTTTAATTAATTTAAGATGACAACAAAATAAAAATAACGATACATTAAATTTTCAAGTTTGAAGTTTATTTGATCAGCCCTCAATAATTCTGAAAAATTTGATAGCAAAGCTACAAAGATACTTATGACAATCATATAGAAACATGATAATAATTGTGAAGTTATATTAGGAATTGGCCTTTCCATCAAGACAGGCACCTGAATTCTCAAATAGATTAATTACTTTTCTTTATTGATTACTGTCAGTTTATCTCTTTTAATCAGATAATTTTAAAAACTGTTGGATTTGTTGCAATTGGTAAATTATTAATAGAAATCAAATCATAACATACTTTGAATATTGAATTTGACAATCTGGGAGGGGTATAGAAATAGAATGAAAAAAATAGATACCTTCATAAATAACCGTAACAGATCAAAGTTACTCAAAACTTCAACTCCAAGCTGAATGTTGATCTTTGACTACACTAATCAGGAGTAGAAGTACTAAGTATGTTTACATTAAATACAGAATGGCTTATATCATTGTTATTATGCTTTGGAATAACCAATGAGATATAATATTAAGACAGCACAAGGAAAGTTAGGGTAATATAGAATCTTTTATTCAGAGTAAAAAGCTGCTTTATGACACCTTTTTAAATGTCTCTAAAAATACATTTTTGGTCATGCATATCAGTAATAATGCAACTTTATTCTAATTTTAATACTTTTAATGTTAATAAGCTTTTTAAACATTTATACACCCACATTGGCAGTGTACCTAATATATTGTGAATTTGATTTTTTTTTTTTCATTATCAATATATAATTGTTTCAAAGAATAATCAGCTATTGCCAAGTTAAAACTTTATGATTAAGTTATGAAATTTATTTAAGAAAACACTTCACCGTTTTTATACTATGCAAGTCTGGAAATCAACACAACTGATAGTGCATACTCACTTGAGAGTAGGATACTCTGGTCCTGTTGTTTATCCTTCTGATAATTCTAGTTTTTGCTTAAAGCAGTTTTTTGTCATGACTGATGAAGATTTGTCAAGTGATGGAGTCTTGCTACGTTTTATTTTAAAAACTATAATAATAACAAAAACTGGAGATATTCACTTTAACATTTCAATACAAATCGAAAATTGACAAATTTAAAATTTTTCGCAAATTAGCATTTTCAAAAAAAATGTGATCTTACTTGCTCAGTCTTCTACTAAAGATGAAACAAATTATTTAGATAACACCTCAGGAGCATCTTCCTGACCATTAAAAGTATTTTACTCTTTGAAAATTCAGATTCATACACTATATAATGCACAGGGCACTGCTAATTTCTGTTTCCTAGTAATATGAGTGCGTGTACCATGGAGTTAGTTCACAGAGAAGGAACTACGAGATTTGTCAGGGAGACAAAGATCAGTTTACCGCCCCCATTCCATCTCCTCTAACCCCCACCATTAAAATATAATACCTCTTGTAAGATATTTTTTATATAGGACAGTTGAAATTAAACACCGTTATAGCCACCCCCTGAAATCTGACCCCCGGGACACGTGCCTCTTCTTCCCCTCCCTAGTTCCGTGCCTGCGAGTACATTGCATTTTAATATAATGTGAAAATTTAACAAGCATAAAATTATAAATAATGACATACTTTGCATATTAAGTAAAAAAATATATATATATATATATATATATATATATATATATATATATATATATATATATATATATATATATATATTTTTATATTTATATATTTATATAAATATATAAACTTATATATTTATATATATATTTACATTTTTATATTTTTATATTTTTATATTTTTATATTTATATATATATATATATATATATATATATATATATATATATATATATATATATTTTTTTTTTTTTTTTTTTTTAACTGAACCTGAGGAACTTCCAGCTTTGATTATACATTTTTCATTGCTAATATATATATTATATATATATATATATATATATATATATATATATATATATATAATATATATATTAGCAATGAAAAATGTATAATCAAAGCTGGAAGTTCCTCAGGTTCAGTTAAAAAAAAAAAAAAAAAAAATATATATATATATATATATATACACACTGCCGGTCAAAAGTTTGAGACCATCCTGAAACGATACCAGTAAATTTAAAAGTTTGATGTTAGGTGAAAAAATAAATGGATTTAAATAAAATTAAACGCATTTATATAGTTTATACCAAGATCTTTAAAGTTCATCTACCTTTAAGAGAAGAAATTAAAATTAAGTTTTCAATACATAATTTAAAACAAACTGTATTTTCCATATTAATTCCAACAATTTCGTTTGCCGACAGAATAACCTTGGATTAAAAAATTTGAAATTTGAATTAAAAATTGAGAAACGAAAATCTCCCATTCATATTAAATGAAGGCAGCGGGAATTTTTGTTGAGCCATTTCAAATTTAATTAGATATTTATGAACTAAGTTCCTTTTTTTCCTGCGTGGAATAGCTCGTAATTGATTTATTACGGAGAAAATCTCAAAAGTGAAACAAAGTGTTTTTACTTATAAATAAAAACATCAACATAAAATTAGATAGAAAAAGAGAGGCGGAACGATATTAAAGATATTAAACTTTTAAATTTACATACTTTGGCTCATGGTGGTCTCAAACTTTTGACCGGCAGTGTATATATATATGTATAAAGGGTTTCCCGAATTTAAATGGCAAAACTTCAAGAACTTATAGGGGACCGAAAAACTAAGACAAAAAGTCCTTTAGAGATTTGCTCGTTTTTTGCTTGGTTTTAGAGAGAATCGCAAAAAAAAGAAGAAACAAAACAAATTTTAATTTTTATACTTATTTATTTACATTTATATTTATGTTATGTTATTTTTAACGTAAATATTGCTCAAAATGTTGTCCTCTTACACCAATGCAAGCATTACACCCAGCACTCACTTGATAAATTGCAGCTAAACATTGTTCTGATGATATTTGGTGCACTGCATCTATGATTCGGTCTCTTACTTGCTCTCTTGAGTTGATTGCCACCGAATAAACTTTCTGCTTCAAGGTTCCCCATACGAAGAGATCCATGGGTGTCATATCAGGTGATCTGGGTAGCCAAGGAACTACTCCTCCACGTCCAATCCATCGTTGTGGATAATTTATATCCAGCCAAGCTCTAGCAACTCTGCTATAATGAGCTGGACATCCATCGAGTTGGAACCACAGTTCAATCCGCTGCTGTAAGGGAACGTCATCTAAATAATTAGAAAAGTAGTTCTCCAAAAAATGAGTAAATGAAATACCATTCAATCTTCCAGGTAAAAAATATGGTCCCACCAGTAATCCGTTCCAAATTCCAAGCCAAACGTTAATAGCAAATTCATGCTGAAACCTATTCTCCCTAATAGCTCTGGGATTTTCAAGAGCCCATACATGATAATTTCTTTGATTAACAATTCCTCCTCTTGTAAAAGTAGCTTCATCGGTCCATACAATTTTTAATGGAAATAAATTATCATCGCGAATTTTGTCAAGAAACCAGTTACTAAAATTCAACCTCTTGACATAATCTTGAGGTAATAAATTCTGAACTTTTTGAAGATGGTATGGGTAGCGATTATCACCTTTTAAAGTTCGCCATATTGCTTGCCGCGATATTGCTTCTGTAGCAGATGCTCTTCGGATGCTGGTCTCTGGATTGTTATCGAAGTGGCGTTGGACACAATTTCTTCTCCGATAATCTGCTCTTATTGCTGCCTGGAATTGGTCACCTTCATTATTAAGAATCATTATTATTAAGAATGACTCAGTCTCTCGTAGTCTATTAAAAGTTAACGAAAAGACTCGTCGATTAGGTACTCTTCTATTTGGAAATCGGCGCGCATACTCCCTCACCGCTTCCAAAGCATTACCGTTACAGAAACCATACACAAAAATCATATCAGCGTATTCAACATTAGAATATGTATGCGGCATTGTGGCTGATGCTATTTATACAAAAATATCTGAGTAACTGACTGAAGACTGATTTAGGAATTATAATCCTAGAAGGAAACCAAAATGTAAACAAATAAAAGAATATAAAGGATAACATTAAGCATTTACATATCTCACTGCCTAGGCTGACGAACTTTGAAAGGTGATAATCTCTACCTGTAACATTTTTGTTTTGTTTCTTTTTTTGCGATTTTCTCTAAAACTAAGCTAAAACGAGCAAATCTCTAAAGGACTTTTTGTCTTAGTTGTTCGGTCCCCTATAAGTTCCTGAAGTTTTGCCATTTAAATTTGGAACACCCTGTATATGCAGGGAGTTCAATATTCGAAGGCCACCCCCCTTTTTTTCCCACAGTTTTTGAAATTTTGAAACGAAACTATGAGGGCTTTATCTGTGTCAAATAAATTTTCTTTTCAGGTTATAGTCTGCTCTCCAACCTTCTCCAGTTGTTTTCCAGCGACCCTAACTTTGGAATTTCCAAAGGGATGTGATATTTTTTACGACGGATTTCAATAGAAAATCAAATTTTGAATCGATTTTATACCGGTGATTTTTTTATCCGGGGCACCGTTTCGCCACAAATCGCGAAAAATCATTTTAAGTAAATAAGCAATCTAAAACTGCCATTGCAAAAATAAAATAAACTTTGAACAATACTATGAAATTAAGGCCTTCCCGCGACTGGTACGACGAGCGGTGAGAATAGGTCGACTTGGAAGGTTTCCCCCGAGGGGTTCAAATCGTCGACAAGCCCACGATGAAAACAAACATAATTTATGTACTGGCTACAGTGGAAGCGTATTCTCATCGCTGCATTCGAGACGTATTCTGGGATACCCACTTAAGCATTGGAACGGTCTGGCTATATTAAAACAACACCGTATGAGACCGTACCGCATTTCACTTCATCAGGCTTTAACTCCCCAAGATGCTAAGAGGCGAAGGTTCTGTCTTTAAATGGGTTTCCCAGGCTATTAACGTATGCGCCGATGATTTGGGTCTCTCGAGGGAAACCTTCCAAGTCGACCTGTTCTCACCGCTCGTCGTACCAGTCGCGGGAAGGCCTTAATTCAATATTTTTGATCAAAGTTTATTTTATTTTTGCAATACCAATTTTAGATTGCTTATTTTCTTAAAATGATTTTTCGCGATTAGCGGCGAATCGATGCCCCAGATACAAAAATTCACCGGTTTTTAAATCAATTTAAAATTTGATTTTCGAACGAAATTCGTCATAAAAAATAGCACATCCCATTGGGATTTCCAAAGTTAGGATCGCTGGAGAAGAACTGGAGTAGGCTGGAGAGCAGACTATAACCTAAAAAGGAACTTTATTTGACACTGTTAAGACCCTGAGAGTTTCGTTTCAAAATTTCAAAAATTGTAGAAAAAAAAACGGGGTGGCCATCGCATATTGAACACCCTGTGTGTATATATATATATATATATATATATATATATATATATATATATATATATATATATATATATATATTGAGCGTTCGTTCATTGGCCATTTAGCTGGAGAAGCAAAAGACACAACTGAATAGCAACATTATTCACAGGTCACAACAATGAAATAGTGTTCTCGAAATATTATATGTTTGCTTGTTCAAAGACGTAAAACCTGGAAGGTTATTAACGCCTTCTTCTTGAAATAATTCCATTTCGTTTAAAGTAGATATAAATTTTAAATTGTGTAACCTATTTCGTTCTGTTCTTTCGTGTTTTAAAATTCAACTACAGATTTAACGATCTCAAAAATTATTTTTCAAATATTTCTGCATTCCTAACAACATTTAAACAAGTTGTTACATGTTTTGTGAAAGAGACAAATGAATTGTTGAGATGGTTGGGAGTAATTATGAATGATGTGGCTTTTAGCTAACATACATATGTTCGTTTATCTTTAACTTGGAAAAGCCCTGAGGGAGGGATACAGATATTCAGAAATTGGGAACAATTCGCAGTTATTCTTTGTGCGAATTCTTGGACATGGCAATGAATGTATGCCGAATGAAAACCAGATTCCAAAATAAAATTTGTAAAATTTTCGCATAAATGAAACAATTGCCAGGGCGGGCCTTCTTGTTAGTACTGATAAAATAAATCACGTTTGTCCAGTGAGTATAGAATAGAATAGAGCTGCCTTCGGCTGGGGGGGGGGGGGTGTGTCCCTTACCCCCACCTCTAACGGTTCTTTCCTACCACTTTGCGCTGTGTTAGCGCCCCTTTCTGGTTAGTTGTCAATTGATAGCGTGGTTTGTTTATTTATTTTATTAGTTTGAACTTTACAAATTGATAAAATGAGTATGTGCGTAGCCTTCGGTTGCAGCAATAGCAAAAAAAAATAAACAAAATCTTTGATCGTGAAGGAGAGAAACTAACATTTCATTCGTAAGTACCTATATATTGTGTTTTGCTTGAGGTAACAGATACCCTCTCTGGAATATAAAGCACCAATTTTTCTATTTACATACTATAATAAGTGTTTTCATAGTTTTCAAAAGAATTCAGACTTAAAGGAGAAATGGATGGAGGCAATTATAAGAGATAATTGGAAACCATCTAAGCATAGCATTATTTGCAGTCAACATTTTGTTGAACCTGATTTTGATAAATCATCACCTTTCAGAACTTATCTAAAAAAGGACACTGTTCCATCGGTTTCCATCACATTTGGTGCTCAAAAACACTGGTAAAATACTTGGAATTGTATTTTTTTGTATATTTAAAATAAAATTGATATTTATATTTTAGAACAAATAAGCTTATCCACAAATATCTTAATATACCTTACGTTTCTGACTTAGCTCAAACCAGATATCAATCCTTTCATAGGAATCATATTCAATCTGAATATTGTGAAAATAATATTTCTAAAACTTCATTTTGTCTAATGCGGAGGGAATCGGAGAAACATTTTAATTCCAAAATGAAAAAACACTGCTCTTCTTGTCTCCGAAAGCATACATTTTTTTTTTTTTTTTTTTTTTTTTTTTAAGGCTATGATCGTCTCTTAAGGGTGAGGAAGGTAACCACAACCATTGGCTCCTTCAGAGCATTGGTAAAATTTATTTTACTATAAGAATTAAAAATATTGTTAGAGATAATAATGAAGAAATAGAGAAACAAAAAATAAGATTAAAACTGAAAAAAAGTTATTCACTTTAAAGGTCAATAAAAAAATCATGAATAATGTCTATTCTCGTGCTCTCATTAATATGATTCACCTTTTCCATTCCTTCTTTATCAATTATAACAACTAAAAATACTATTCATAATAATAATAAAAAGGCAGAAAACAATTACTATGGGTAGAAAAATTACAATTATGATTATATTACTAAAAATACAGAAATAAGTTAAAATTAAGTGCTACTTAAGGGCCCGTCCTAAGAAAAGTGGGATATTTTTATACAAAAATACTATTATTTTTCCAAAATATTGGAAGTTCGTTGTCCTAAAATATTTTAAACATTTTTCCCAAACACTGCGACTAAAAAAAAAAAATAGAAATTGGGAACAAAATATTTTTTTCCAGTTAGAAGTGCTATTCGGCCCACTGTGCGCCTGTCTGCTAGGGGAAGGCACTTTTAGTTAATTCTATACTCACTGCGTTTGTCAACCTGATCCCGAACGAAGAGAGCTCAACTGTGACCCGTTATAATGTTAGTGGCTGTCATTTGACTCTCCAGAAGCGGCTGTCGGACTAATATTTATCCAGAAAAAAAAGAAAAATTAAGCTTTTAATCCAATCTGTACTGACCAATGGATTGTTGTTACGAAAGATGACTCAATATAATTTGCAACGATTTGTGATGAAAATATTTTTGATAATATTTAATGTAAAATTTAAAGACAACTTTCGACAGAGATTAAATAAAGCCGAAGAACTCTAAATAAAGCTGTTAGGACATGAAATGAAATGAAAAATGAAAAGAAAAAATAAACTTTATCCTGGGACTTACTGTCCCCTAAGAATAAAAATAATTCACAGTTAAAAATACAATTGTCTGGCCTATTATTTACAAATTAGATGCTTCATTAATTACAGCATATATTTTTTAAAGAAAAAAAAATTAAATTAAATTAAAAAAAAATATATATGAAATAACAATTATAACATAAAATACAATCGTATATATGTAAGATTGTTTCAACGTGATTTTATTCTTTTTAATTACAAAGGAATTAAATTACAAGTTCTTTCTAACTAGTAATTATAACATAAAACACTTTAAACAAGATAACATTAAACTAACCAAAGTTATTCACACTCTGTCTCTCAAATATGTTTTAATTATAAGTCTCACACACATTAGTGGCCTTTACACATGCGCGCTTTCCCTCAATCCTGGAGCGTGAGGAAAGCGCGCGATTCAAACCGTCGCGCTTTCCTGCGGGAAAGATTAAATAGCCAAAATGTGAGGCCGCGATTTCCGTACGGAAAGCGTGTCGATTTGATGTGTAAACTTTATCTTTATACCCGTTAAATTTAATATTCAATTTCCTTACCAATAATTTTATAAGGGTGAAACATCACTGTATTGGTTTCATTTTTTTTTTTTTTTTTTGGAGGGGGCGTGGGGGAGGGAATCGGAATTCAACTGATTTTTCTGAAATTTGATACTCAGGTTACATACCTACATACTGATTATTTTATGAGGGTGAAACATCACTGTATTGATTTATTTATTTTATTTTTTTCTTTTGAGGGAGCCGACGGGGGTGGGGGGGGGGTTCAGAATTCAACTGATTTTTGAAAAATTTGATTTTGGAATTAAATACCTTCATACCAACAATATTACGAGGGTGAAACATCACTGTATTCATTTTTTTTTTTTTTTTTTTTTTTGGGGGGGGGATCAGAATTCAACTGATTTTTGTAAAATTTGATACCCAAGTCACATACCTACATACCGATAATTGAATTAGGGTGAAACATCACTGTATTGGTTTCATTTTTTTTTTGAGGGGGCGTGGAGGAGGGAATCGGAATTCAACTGATTTTTCTGAAATTTGATACTCAGGTTACATACCTACATACTGATTATTTTATGAGGGTGAAACATCACTTTTTTGATTTATTTATTTATTTATTTTTTTTTTTTTTTTTTGTGGAGGAGGCGACTTGGGGGTGGATCATAATTCAACTGCTTTTCGAAACATTTATACTCAAGTTACATACCTACATACCAATAATTGTATAAGGGTGAAACATCACTGTATTGATTTTCTTGGGGGAGGGGGAGCGGGGCGAGGATGAGGAAAATCAGAATTTAACTGATTTTCGAAAACTTTGATACTCAAGTTACATACCCACATACCGATAATTTTCTAAGGGTGAAACTACTGTACTTATTTCTATTTTTTTTTTGAGTGGGGTGACGTGTGGGGGGGGTCAGAAATCAACTGATTTTCGAAAAAATTGATACTCGAATTAAATACCTTCATACCAACAATTTTATGAGGGTGAAACATCACTGTATTCATTTATTTATTTTTTTGGGGGGGATCAGAATTCAACTGATTTTTGTAAAATTTGATACCCAAGTCACATACCTACATACCGATAATTGTATAACAGTGAAACATCACTGTATTCATTTATTTTTTTTTTTTTGGAGGGGAGGATCAGAACTCAACTGATTTTCGTAAAATTTGATACGTAAGTTACATACCGATAATGTTATAAGTGTGAAAAATCACTGTATTGATTCCTTTTTCTTTATTTTTTTGAGGTAGGCGACGGGGGGGGGGGGGGGTACAGAATTCAACTGATTTTCGTAAAATTTGATACCCAACATACATAACTGCATACTGATAATTTTATAAGGCTGAAACCACTGTATTGATTTATTTTTTCGGGGGGGGGAGGGGTTCAGAATTCAACTGATTTTTGTAAAATGTGATAATCATGTTACATACCTACATACCAATAATTGAATAAGGGTGAAACATCACTGTATTGTTTTTTTTTTTTGGGGGGGGGGGGCGAGTGGTAGGGAATCAGAATTCTACTAATTTTCGTGTTCGAGCTTTTCTGCGTGAAAGCTCCGGATTGTCTAAAGACAGTACCCGCTTTCCCAAAGCCATGGCGCGCCGCCTTATCTGAAACCTCAAGTTTTATTGATACCATAGATGCTTGACTTTGGTCCATGGAGCTCATTGCCGATTTCATTAATTTTAACAATTGTACATTAATCTGATCTAAGTTTCTAACATGTCAATTACCATTGGAATCTACTAATAAACCTCCGTAAATAATCTGCTAGGGTTATATTAAATTTTCTTTAAAGTTAATTTAATGGGTGAAGTGTAGCTGTAAGTTCGAACCTTCCGAAAGAATCGGCGTATTAGTAACAGTTTATGTTTCTTAAGGGGAACAATTGGTTTTTCTATAAAATTACAGCTCCAGCTATGGCATTTACAGGTCCAGGTATGTATTTGAAATTGCCATATTTTAATTGTAAAAATTATATCATTAGATAATTTTGCTCACCTACATTTAATTTGACTTAATTTTTTTCAATGTAGAGGCTTTAAATATGTTTTAAATATATTATTGAATATCATTTGGTACTTTTTGCGTTTTCTTTTAGCATTGAGTGAGCGCTTTAATTTTGGTTATCGTTATGTGCTTCTTGGTTCCCCTTTATTAAAATTATTTTTTATTTTTAATAAACCGAGTCAAAATAACTCAGACCCTACTGGCAGAAATATTTTTCTACCACAAAAAAGATGACTGTATGTTCTTGATCTTTGAAGACCTGTTGTTGCTAAATGTTAATTCTGATTCTCCACCCCTCGAGAAAAAATAAATCAATTCAGTGATGTTTCATCCTTATAAAATGGTTGATATGTGGGTAAGTAACTTGAATATAAAATTTTACAAAAATCAGTTAAATTCTTATTCACCCCCCCCAAAAGAAAAAATCGATTCAGTGATGGTTCACCATTATAAAATTGTTGGTCTGTAGTTATGTAACTAGAATCTCAAATTACACGAAAGCCGGTTGAATTCCAATTTCCCCTCAAAGTTTACCCCTCCCCTCAAAAAAAAAAAAAAAAAAAAAAAAAAAAAAAATGCAGTGATGTTTCACCCTTATAAAGTGATTGATATATGGGTATATAACTTCAATATCAAATTTTACGAAAATCAGTTAAATTCTTATTCAACCCCCCCCCCAAAAAAAAAGAAAAGAAATAGATTCAATGATGCTTCACTGTGATAAAGTTGTTGGTAAATAAAATAAATAAACTTGTACCACTACAATCCATGAAGGGTCTTGGGTTCGGGACTTAGGTAAGGATGCACTGATACAAGGCCAATGGTTGTGAAAGGAGAAGATTTTCCCAACCGCCAGGTTTTTCCCCATGGAAGGGCACCCACTTTGTAGAGGCTGGGTGTGCCTAAGGAGGTCTCCCGACCTCGAAATCGAACTACAACAGAAATAACAGGAAATAAATTTTCTGTCTTCAGTCGGTCTCGAAACCGGGCCCGGGAGCTTAGTAGTCATGTGCCTTACTCACTGAGCTACCTCACCTCCCTAAAATTGTTGGTATGTAACTTAAATATCAAATTTAACGAAAATCGGTTGAATTCCTACCCCCCCCCCCCCCCCAAAAAAAAAAGAAAAGAAAAACAAATCAATAGATTGATGCTTCACCGTTATATAATTGTTAGTATGTATTTATGTATTATGAATATCAAGCTTCACAAAAATCGGTTGAGTACTTTTTTCGTCGCCGCCTCGCTAAAAGGTAATCAAAATCAGTTGCTAATATATATACAACAACCATCAGAGTTACTTTTCGTCATCCATATGGATCCTTTAAACTAAAATGAGGTTTCATAAACTGAACCGGCCACGCCCCCTAAAACTGTTGGCCTAACGACCGCTCCGAGAGCCGGGGAAAGCGCGAGAGGAATTTCCTTTATACATATGCTCTTTCCTTCACTTCATAAAGTCGACACGCTTTCCGTGCGGAAAGCGCGGTCTCACATTTTGGCTACTCAATCTTTTCCGCAGGAAAGCGCGGCGGTTTGACTCGCGCGCTTTCCTCACGCTCTAGTGTATTGCGGGATAGTATAGTCTCAATTTATAGTAACAAAGCTTTAGGTACTACCTTATAAAATTATCGGTATGTAACTTGAATATCAAATTAAACGGGTTTAGAGATGAAGTTTACACATCAAGTCGAAACGCTTTCCGTGCGGAAAGCGCGACCTCACATTTTGGCTCGACAATTTAGACCTACACGGTTTCTCGTACGGAAAGCGTGTATATGTAAAGGCACCTATTGAAGGTTGCACCAGTGTTGTTATCACATGGTAGCAAACTTACACCTCCACCCCTGAAGAAGATTCACTGGGAGAAAAGGGAAGCAGCTTGCTAGAGTGAAAGAAATTCGAAGTCTTCTTCTTCTTTCCGCTTGCTACTTCATAAAATGTAAAATGTAAAACCTCGTACGGGGTCCAGTTTGTTGCGATTTAATTTGTTTCCGTTTTTCGATGTACACTAAATCGCCAATCTTGAAATCGTGCGGTCTTCTATTCTTGTCTATTCTATGTTTGTTTATTTGAAAGCTCCTTAAAGAATTTTGAAAAGCTATTTTTCGGTATTCTTCAAGGGAAGATGGATTATCTTCGATAAGAGGAGATATAGCTTGTTTCTTTCCTAGGAGTAAGTAAGATGGTGCAAATTTCGTTGAGCTATTTACACATTCCTTTGCGAGAATCGGCCAGGCTTTATATGTCGCGCTGTTTATTTTGCACCTTAAACGATTCACTAGCGTCTGATTTAACCTTTCGTTAAGCCTATTTGATTCAGGATGATCAATGCAGGTAAAAAACAATCTTAATTCCTTTTTTATCCAAATAATTTGAAAATGAGTAGAATTTATATAAGTATATTGGTCTGCTAATAGGATCGAAATATTTTTATGTTTTGCTATTGGATGGATTAGATTTATAAAGTCGTGAGCGCTTTGACCCTTACTTGTCGAGATCCATGCAAATCTGGTAAAATAATCCACCAAAATGTGCAAATATCCCTTTGGTGATCGGTTCCCTGAAAACCCTCCAACTGTATCTAATGACATTATTTGGAACGGCTCAGTGGCAGGATCTAATTGTGAGAGGAGGCCGATTGCTCTACTGCGGCGGACTTTATTTCTAATACAAATGTGGCAACTGTTACAGAAAGTATGAATTTCTTTATCGATATCCTTGAAATAATAATGCGGCCGAATTGTGGCGATCATCTGTGCTGGACCAATGTGACCATAATGCTCATGAACCAGCTGAATGATTTTCATTCCTAATTTTGGAGATACAAATTTTCTAGGTTTGTCCTTTAATCTTTTAAGGATTGCTTATATTCAGTCTGTTTTTCTATTTTCATCTCCGAAAGGTGTTCAGCTTGGTCTTTTAATATCTGAGGTAGATCGATCGAAGTTCACGATCCTGATTGCATCTTCATTATTGAAATATTCTAAAAAACCGGATTTCTTGATAATAAGTCGGCTAGAATATTTTCTTTGCCTTTTTTATAAATTATGTTAAAATTAAATTGTGATAAATAAAGAATTAGGTGTAAATGGTCATTGGAATACTTGGAAGGAGTCATTATTCAACGTTTTTGTTGATAAAGGCTGGTACATTGTTAGGAAAGCTTTTAACTACAAATATTTGGGTGGATCTTTAATAGATTTCGCGCCTATAAAGGAAAAGTTATGCCTAGAAGTAGAACCTAAGGGTACTGAATTATCATAGTTTTTGGATTGCCGAAAAAAAAGCCCAAGAAGAACTGGATAAAGAAAAAAGTAACAAGATGGAAGACGTATATGCGGAACTCCGAAAATTAGAGGACTCGTTTTCTAGAAAGAAAGAGGAAAATCCCTCATATCCTAGATTGAAATATTGTTCTGACCCGAAAACTTTGAAGAGAGATGAATTTCACTCAAAGAACGAAGGTCAAAGGAAGGCATGTTCAATTTGTGCAGCTATTGGTTTTCCGTATCGATACCGGATACGCGGAGTGCCACAATCGAAATAAAGTCTCCGGAAATCTAAAATCAAGCATGCCTGAAGGATCTTCTGGGATCGACGATGTACAGATATTACAAACAGACTTAGGTAACAAACATTTAAACTGAAGAACCGGGCGAAATTATATCCACTGATAAAGCTAGACGTAATCATATGTGACAAAATTAAAACAAAAGCTATCTATGATAGTGGCTCCAACGTTACATTAATTTCTCAACGAATTGCTGATTTTTTCTCAACGATTTGCTGATTTAATTAGTAAGATTGTTTCAACGTGATTTTATTCTTTTTAATTACAAAGGAATTAAATTACACGTTCTTTTCTAACTAGTAATTATAACATAAAACACCTTAAACAAGATAACATTAAACTAACCAAAGTTATTCACACTCTGTCTCTCACATATGTTTTAATTAAAAGTCTCACACACATTGAAGGTTGCAGCAGTGTTGTTATCACATGGTAGCAAACTTACATATATATATATATATATATTTATGAACATATAAAAGAAAGAAATAGAAAGAAAAAAGTAATTCTAAGTATTCATTTGATTATTGACATATTTGCGGAAGATTGATTGTCTAAAAGGTACAGAAATAAGTTATTTTTAAAAGGAAGTTATGGAAGCTGCTTTACGCATAGAAGTGGGTAGGGAATTCCAGAAGGATGTAGCACGAATGATGAAGGTTTCGTCAAAGGAAGCGATTATATGTGAGGGGATATACAGGTTAAATGGTTGGGATCTAGTATTTAGGAGGTGGATAGAAGAACGCAGATTTAATAGATCAAGAATATAGGAAGGTTTTTTGGTTTTTAGACATTGGAATAAGAAAGTACCCAGAAAGGATTTCCGTCGGAATTTAGGAAAGAGCCACCCAAGCTCAGAATATCGGGAAGTAATGTGTGACCGCCTGGGGATCCCGAAGATAAATCTAATGAAACAGTTCGTCAGTCTCCTCAGCTTCATCTCGAGATCCCCAGACAGTCCCCCATGTGACAGGGAGGATTCTTGTGGAACACCTTGGGTTAAGGGTAGGGAAGATGAAGGAGGATTATTGGGTATGATGACTGTCTGGGAACGATGAGTTAAGAAGTAGTGGAACCAATTTAGGGCACTATTAGATATGGAGAAGTTTTGAAGTATAGAAAGGAGAATTGAATGGTCAACACAATCGAAAGCTTTCGAAAAATCAAACAAGGCAAAGATCGTGATTTGTTTTTGGTCCATGGAGGAATAAAGGTCCTGTATGATTTTCAACAAAGCTGACTGAGTGGAATAACCAGAACGGAAGCCTGATTGGAACGGATTAAGGAGGGTATTATGCTCTAGGAAGGAGGTAATTTGGGCATTGACCAATCTTTCGAGCGGCTTAGATAAATTTGAGAGGATGGAAATAGGCCTAAAGTTTGATGCGTTGGATGGGGAAGGGATTTTATTTAACGGGCGGACTAAGGTCTTTCTCCAGGCTATAGGAAAAATGTAGTTTTGTAAGGAAAAATTATATATGTGTAGAAGGGCCGGAAGAATAGCTGGAAGACAGAGTTTGATTATTTTTTATCGGCACCACAGTCATTAGTTCGGGATTTGAGAATAGAAGTGATGAGGCATTTTTTCTTACATTTGGGAAGAATGTGAGAGAAATATAGAAGTTATCAGGATTGAATGCAAACAAAAAGGAGCAAAGTATGACATAGGTAAAGAAATGGTTTGAGGTTTATCAGGAAACGGATTTGCAAAGAAATAATTTAGGTTTCTCAGTAGGTCGTCGGGAAATTGGAACAAGAAGAAAACCTGGTAATAGAGAATTTTCTAAGGATTCTCCACTTGGACTTTGGCTCCGGGGCCAGCGATAGGATATTACGGAAATAGTGTGCCTTAGCACGGCGGAGAGTAGATTGAGCGAGATTTCGAAGGTGCTTGAACATGGAATAATCCTCAGGTGTCCGAGTTCGACTGAAACGCCTTCTTGCAGCATCTCTTCTCTTCATAATTTCTTTAATTGCTGGGGTAATCCAAGGAGCTGGGGGAAACCGGAATATTGATGTTTTAAGAGGAGCTAAGTGATTGAGAAGTGAAAGGAGATTTGATGAGAGGCATTCCACCATCTCATCAACGGAATAGGAAGAAAAGATAGGGACAAAAGAATTTGAGAGGTTATCAAGCAGAGGATTTATACTTTCCGGAGATAATAAATCGAGATTTCGCCAGGAGAGTTGCTTAGGGATGGGGATGGGAGTGAGCGTGTTGTATGATATTTGAATGAGGTCATGGGAGGAGAGAAACGGTACAAGATGTTGGGAGTATGTGAGTAGATTTTTAGGAGAATCTATAATGAATAAGTCTTGGAGAGTGTCAGAGAACTGGGTATGATGGATTGGTCGGAATAGTACAATAAATAAATCAAGGGAATAAATTAGGTATATTAGGTATGTCTTACCAGAGGAATTGGTAAGGAGATTAGTATTGAGGTCTCCTGTAATTATAATGTTATTATATTGAGGAATATGGGTGAGAAGGGTCGTTTCAAAAGTAGGATCATATTTGACTTGAGGAGAGCGGTAGGCTATAACCTAAAGGAGAGAGGAAGATTCAAAGGTGATTTCGGTGAATAGGTTATCTAAAACGAAATTTTAAGGTCATCTACAAGCCGTAAAACTGCATAGTTTAGCCCAAATCCGGAGTTCGCAACATTTCTTCTAATTGACATATTTCAAGTTATAGCTGAGCTCGGATTTTTTCATTCATATCAGTTATGTCCACTAAAATCTGGAGTAATCGCAATGTTATATGCATGGATATAGAGCAGAATGTATGCTGATTCTAGTGACGGTATTACTATTGTAATCGGTTGTACGCAGCAGTTGTTATGACCGGGAGAAATTGTTGATGAAATCTCAACTTCAAAATTTTAACCTCCTCGAAAGGGGTAAAAAAAATCAATATTTTTTTATTTTGATAAAATTTCACATATAAGGGTTTTATGGTGCGTTAAATCGGGATTTGAGGTCAGTTATGCATGAAAAAACATTTCCACTGATTTACAGCGGATTTCCTTGGAATTTTGTCATTTTTTTAGAGTTTTTGAGCACCATAAAGCCGGGTGGTGTCGAGCATAACGGAAGTATTTTTATATCAAATAGCATACATAACTGCAATTAAACGTGGAAGAATAATTTCTCCATCTTGACTGAGAGCTGAGAAACGTGATTTTAATTTTCTTTTTTTTCTCGGTTCCTAATGCTCATTGGCGGCTATAACTCTAGTTTTGCACTATTATAGGTCCCTACTACCCACACACAAATCGGCATTCAAATTTGTGAGTTACAACTCCAAACGTCCCCTTGTAAGATTTTGATAAATCTTATTTTTAATTCAGCTGATTTTTATAATATTAGAAAACAAGATTTACTGATTGAATCAGCTGACTTCCACTTACGGTGTAATTTTCTTGGGTAAACACCTTCTATTGCAATTCTTAATATCTTAATTCTAGAGAATAACCGCCTCCAGCGGGAGCTGACTGCTAACCACTTTTCTAGTAGGGAACTAACAGCTGACTGACGAGTAATTCTTCTTCCTGCCGCTCCTTCCGGACAGGTAGCACTAATGAGGCTGGCCCGTGCGGAACGGCTTGACACATCCTTTTACGAATTCTAGTAGACGGCTTATAATTTCCTTATGTCGGCCTTTGTCTTATTGCTGTTCAACTTCTAAATCCATTTTTTAACTTTAACCGCTGACTGTTTTGAAATCCAAGTTTTTTAAGCACACTTTTCACTATAACTCCATACTGTTTCAGTTTAACTAAGAATTTTTTCAATTAAAACCTGGTTAAATTTACTATACGGCCCTTTATATGAAATTTTGATTAAACTCCATAGTATACCCAAGCAAGGCCATTGAAAATGACAAAATCGTCAGATGTTGCCCAAAACATATATAGCGTGCTGGCTAAAGTGTATTATACTAAAAGTCCCGGCCCCTGGGGGTATGGAATTCCCCAATTTATGGTGGGGGAAGGGGAGAAGGTACCATGTTAAGGTTTTTCAATTATATCTCGAAAACCGTGGACTCTAGAAAAATAAAGCTACAGATAGAAATTAAAGATAATTAAATTTCCTATAAAAATTGTTTATTAACATATTTGTCCAGCACCCAACGGTGTGTTCGAGATATACGTTATTAAAAATCGATAATTATTGACAAAAATATTTTACTTCACTTATTGTCAAACATTTGATTCAAGTGCCACCAGAGACGTGTATATGAAATCAATGTAAATTTAATGCTCTACGACATTATTTTTGACAATATTTCTGAGAAACAATTGTCGAAGGCACTAGAAGCAAATGTATGTCCGAACCAGTGCCCGCTTCTCCTCCGCGTTATATCTAGAAAACGGTTAATCCTAAAAAACAAATGAATAAAACCAAAATTATAGTAATTATTATTATCTACAAGGTTTTGTTGCCTTCTTGATTGACAGCCTATAGATAGAAATCGAGATATTTGAAAAAAAACTGATTTTTGTGACCTTTGACCTTGAATATCTAATTATGTTAACATGCTGAGGTCGGTGACTTTTCACCTTGTCAGAAATAATAATTACTATGTTTGTTTAATATAGGCAGGCAGTGTGGTAGCACCAGTGCTGCCGATTCGGGTATTTTTTACCGAAATCGGGAAATGTTTGGCATTGGCGGGAATTTAACGGGTATCTCCGAAAAACGGGTAATTTTGGGTTTTTTAGCATTCCATAACTGATTATGTTAATACCTATTACATTGTTATCTTTTTCTAAATTGATAAAAACAATTATCGTCTAAAAGTTCAATAGCGATTGTAATATTTTTTCGGTCAAGGAAGAATCGAAAAGGTCAGTCAGTGTTCGACGACAATCAGGGGGATGAACGCCGTTCAGAACGGACGTGGCGCTTTTGTCTCTTCCAGTTTGTCCTATTAAAAAAAGTCCGCGCCACGCCTCCGCCACGTCCGTTCTGTGTGAATTGGAAAGTTTGTTTAATAGGAGTGGCGTGGAAGAGACAAATGTCCGCGCCACGTCTCTTTGCCGTCTCTCGTGGCGTACAAGAAGGGGCACGCCACTTCCTCGCCACGAGTTTTTTTCTTCTTTTTTTGGGTAAGGGGTGAATCGGAAATAAAAACAACATTAATTAAAATTTGATATTGGAGTTACATACATATATACCAACATTATTAGGGTTGAAACATCACTGATTTAATTTTTTATTTTTTTCGGGGGGCGAGGGTGAATCGGACATAAAAACAACTTTGATGAAATTTGATATTGGAGTTACACACATATATACCAACAATTAATAGTGGTGAAACATCACTGATTTATTTTTTTTTTGGGGGGGGGGGGGGGAGAGGGTGAATCGGACATAAAAACAACTCAACCGACACCGATGTGTGGTTGGATTTACACACATATACTGTGTCCTCATGGATTTACACTCATATATGTGTCCTCAGTACAGGAGAGATATGGATAAGTATGGTGTGCCTCGTCAGCTCTGTATGGCCTTAGGCGATAGCAAACAATACATTTGTAGTACGATAAAATTTATCAAGCAAATTGGATTATATGACAAAATTTAATGTTCTTTTTATTATTTTTTTTTTTGTATTTTTTGTTTTATTTAATTATTTATTTATTTATTTTTATTTTTTCTATTTTTTATTTATTTATTTATTTTTTATTTTTATTTATTTATTTATGTTTTTATTTATTTATTTATTTATTTGTTTGGAGGTTAATATAATTTGATTAGGAATTTGTTATTGTCTAAATTTTGGGTATGGGCAATAATAACATAGCAGTTTTTTGCCCTTAAAAAAACAATCAACATCAACACACATATGCTGTTTGGGGCTCCATGTGAAGAAGACACGCTTCAGGTCAGTCCCAAAGATTTATATATTTTCGAGTGCTATTTATGCATTTATGACTTTATTTTGTGCACATTGAACAATATTAGTGCGCGTGTACCATTATTAAAAAAAAAAGTGATATATATAGTCAGTCAATTTATTAAACGCCTTTTACAGGCGTACAGAGCTTTGGCTCTGGAACAATATGGCAACAGTTCTTAATACCTCAAAAATGTCTCAGAATGTTTTGAAACCAACAAATCAAAAACAGAAAGAAATGGAACTAATCCAAAGCAGTAATTACTCGAAAACCCCAGTCTAACCTCAACGCAACTGAAACCACATATGCTAAAGCCACCGCTTCAGCCGTTTTTCAAAACGAGAAAATGCTATCATTTTACATACATTACCAGGCATAAAAACAAAAAGAATATGTTCTCAAAATCGCAGAATTAATAGACCCAAAATTCATAAGATACACCTCTAGAATATCCAATTCAAGATTTTGTATCCATTTTAGCAATAAGGAAGCAATCGATAACCTCCTAAAAAAACATCAATCGATAACCATCGACAACAAACAAATAATTATAAAACGTCTAATTAACCCAGCCAAACGTATAATAATTTCTAATGCTTGCCCCTTCAATTCCACACGAAGCAATAGAAAATGAACTCAGAAGCCTAGGTATTAAATTAGTCTCTCCCATGCATTTTCTAAGAGCTGGTTACCAAGACCAAGGCTGGCGCACGTTCTAAGTTTTAGACGGCAAGTGTATATTCCACCCGAAGATTTGAATAAACTTCCAACGTCTTTACTTATAAAACATGACAATGTATCATATCGAATTTTTTTTCAGTGAAGACATTGTCACTTGTTTTATTTGTAAACAACCGGGTCATATATCTACAGATTGCCCTGAGTGCGATAATGA